>JACEFZ010026709.1:685000-1034151 GCA_014155875.1 Cepaea nemoralis
TAAGTGATCAGATTAATGAAAGTCAGGCAAGATTAATCCAGAATAATCAGCCCTCTTCTGGTATCTGTTCTGGTGCAGATAACGGCGATGATGAGCTGTCAGTCCTCTCGAGTATCTGTCGTTTCAAAGATGTCGCTGTTGCCCTCGTTAACCATTTGCAGTCCAGCTGTTCAAGGCCTTCCACAATCATGTGTACCCTATCTCTGTTGCCTAGTGCTCTCTCACACACATTCAGTCCTCATTCAGTCTTCCCCCTTGTGATTGTAACTGACTCAGAAAGCACGCTGAGGAGGGTGAGGACAGGAAGGCTTCGTGCAGAGTGGCTTGCTTCGCTTCGGAGGTCATGGGTAGCAAGCATCACCTGGATCTTTTCTCCGGTGCATGCCGGTGTGCTGGGGAATGAACAGGCGGACAGATTGGCTGGCTCGGCAAAACTTGGTGGAGTACTGATGCATGACAAGGCAGACGTGGTTGCGGCCTTGTGGGAGCACGTGTACACCTCGGAGGAGCAAATGGATCACCATAGTCTGGTAAGAATGAGGCAGCGAGGTGTGACGAGGGGATCTGGCCTACGCTGGAGACTCAGATGAAAGGCGAGACGGACATATAATCAGATTGCTACTGGTACTATTAGTGTTGGAACTCTTTGCTGGCTGCTGAGGATGGAGACGGGTCGCTTATGGGAATGCCCCGAATGTTGTGATGTCGGTTCCTAAATCAATCAATCAGTCATCCCCCTTTCGGATATGCCGTCGTCGATAACACTCCCCCGTTCCCAGTGGAACCCCTGCCGCAAGAGCGTTAGCTGTCCTCTCCATCTCTATGATATAGATTAGCGAGGCAAATCATGTACAAAACATTGAACACTAGGATATAGACAAATCATACACCACACATTAAACACTTGGAGAGAGACAAATCATACACCACACAATGAACACTTGGAGAGAGACAAATCATACACCACACATTAAACACTTGGAGAGAGACAAATCATACACCACACATTGAACACTTGGAGAGAGACAAATCATACACCACACATTGAACACTTGGAGAGAGAGAGAAATCATACACAACACATTAAACACTTGGAGAGAGAGAGAAATCATACACCACACATTGAACACTTGGAGAGAGACAAATCATACACCACACATTGAACACTTGGAGAAAGACAAATCTTACACCACACATTGAACACTTGGAGAAAGACAAATCATACACCACACATTAAACACATGGAGAGAGACAAATCATACACCACACATTAAACACATGGAGAGAGACAAATCATACACCACACATTAAACACTTGGAGAGAGACAAATCATACACCACACAATGAACACTTGGAGAGAGACAAATCATACACCACACATTAAACACTTGGAGAGAGACAAATCATACACCACACATTGAACACTTGGAGAGAGACAAATCATACACCACACATTGAACACTTGGAGAGAGAGAGAAATCATACACCACACATTAAACACTTGGAGAGAGAGAGAAATCATACACCACACATTGAACACTTGGAGAGAGACAAATCATACACCACACATTGAACACTTGGAGAAAGACAAATCTTACACCACACATTGAACACTTGGAGAAAGACAAATCATACACCACACATTAAACACATGGAGAGAGACAAATCATACACCACACATTAAACACATGGAGAGAGACAAATCATACACCACACATTAAACACATGGAGAGAGACAAATCATACACCACACATTGAACACTTGGAGAGAGACAAATCATACACCACACATTAAACACATGGAGAGAGACAAATCATACACCACACATTGAACACTTGGAGAGAGACAAATCATACACCACACATTAAACACATGGAGAGAGACAAACCATACACCACACATTAAACACATGGAGAGAGACAAATCATACACCACACATTGAACACTTGGAGAAAGACAAATCATACACCACACATTGAACACTTGGAGAGAGACAAATCATACACCACACATTAAACACATGGAGAGAGACAAACCATACACCACACATTGAACACTTGGAGAAAGACAAATCATACACCACACATTAAACACATGGAGAGAGACAAACCATACACCACACATTGAACACTTGGAGAGAGACAAATCATACACCACACATTAAACACATGGAGAGAGACAAACCATACACCACACATTGAACACTTGGAGAAAGACAAATCGTACACCACACATTGAACACTTGGAGAGAGACAAATCATACACCACACATTGAACACTTGGAGAAAGACAAATCGTACACCACACATTGAACACTTGGAGAGAGACAAATCATACACCACACATTAAACACATGGAGAGAGACAAACCATACACCACACATTGAACACTTGGAGAAAGACAAATCGTACACCACACATTGAACACTTGGAGAGAGACAAATCATACACCACACATTGACCACTTGGAGAGAGACAAATCATACACCACACATTGAACACTTTGAGACAGACAAATCATACACCACACATTGAACACTTGGAGAAAGACAAATCATACACCACACACTGAACACTTGGAGAGAGACAAACCATACAACACATTGAACACTTTGAGAGAGACAAATCATACACCACACATTAAACACATGGAGAGAGACAAACCATACACCACACATTGAACACTTGGAGAGAGACAAATCATACACTACACATTAAACACATGGAGAGAGACAAACCATACACCACACATTGAACACTTGGAGAAAGACAAATCGTACACCACACATTGAACACTTGGAGAGAGACAAATCATACACCACACATTGAACACTTGGAGAGAGACAAATCATACACCACACATTGAACACTTTGAGACAGACAAATCATACACCACACATTGAACACTTGGAGAAAGACAAATCATACACCACACACTGAACACTTGGAGAGAGACAAACCATACAACACGTTGAACACTTTGAGAGAGACAAATCATACACCACACATAGAACACTTGGAGAAAGACAAATCGTACACCACACATTGAACACTTGGAGAAAGACAAATCATACACCACACATTGAACACTTGGAGAAAGACAAATCATACACCACACATTGAACACTTGGAGAAAGACAAATCGTACACCACACATTGAACACTTGGAGAGAGACAAACCATACAACACATTGAACACTTGGAGAAAGACAAATCATACACCACACATAGAACACTTGGAGAAAGACAAATCGTACACCACACATTGAACACTTGGAGAAAGACAAATCATACACCACACATTGAACACTTGGAGAAAGACAAATCATACACCACACATTGGACACTTGGAGAGAGACAAATCATACACCACACATTGAACTCTTGGAGAGAGACAAATCATACACCACACATAGAACACTTGGAGAAAGACAAATCATACACCACACATTGAACACTTAGAGAGAGACAAACCATACAACACACATTGAACACTTGGAGAGAGACAAATCATACACCACACATTGAACACTTGGAGAGAGAGAGAAATCATACACCACACATTAAACACTTGGAGAGAGAGAGAAATCATACACCACACATTGAACACTTGGAGAGAGACAAATCATACACCACACATTGAACACTTGGAGAGAGAGAGAAATCATACACCACACATTAAACACTTGGAGAGAGAGAGAAATCATACACCACACATTGAACACTTGGAGAGAGACAAATCATACACCACACATTGAACACTTGGAGAAAGACAAATCTTACACCACACATTGAACACGTAGAGAGAGACAAACCATACAACACACATTGAACACTTGGAGAAAGACAAACCATACACCACACATTGAACACTTGGAGAGAGAGAGAAATCATACACCACACATTAAACACTTGGAGAGAGACAAACCATACAACACACATTGAACACTTGGAGAGAGACAAATCATACACCACACATAGAACACTTGGAGAAAGACAAATCATACACCACACATTGAACGCTTGGAGAGAGACAAATCATACACCACACATAGAACACTTGGAGAAAGACAAATCATACACCACACATTGAACACTTGGAGAAAGACAAATCATACACCACACATTGAACACTTGGAGAGAGACAAATCATACACCACACATAGAACACTTGGAGAAAGACAAATCATACACCACACATAGAACACTTGGAGAAAGACAAATCATACACCACACATTGAACACTTGGAGAGAGACAAATCATACACCACACATAGAACACTTGGAGAAAGACAAATCATACACCACACATTGAACACTTGGAGAGAGACAAATCATACACCACACATTGAACACTTTGAGAGAGACAAATCATACACCACACATTGAACACTTGGAGAAAGACAAATCATACACCACACATAGAACACTTGGAGAAAGACAAATCATACACCACACATTGAACACTTTGAGAGAGACAAATCATACACCACACATTGAACACTTGGAGAAAGACAAATCATACACCACACATAGAACACTTGGAGAGAGACAAACCATACAACACATTGAACACTTTGAGAGAGACAAATCATGCACCACATATTGACCACTTGGAGAGAGACAAATCATGCACCACATATTGACCACTTGGAGAGAGACAAATCATACACCACACATTGCACAATTGGAGAGAGACAAATCATGCACCACACATTGAACACTTGGAGAGAGAGAGAAATCATACACCACACATTGAACACTTGGAGAGAGACAAATCATACACCACACATTGAACACTTGGAGAGAGAGAGAAATCATACACCACACATTGAACACTTGGAGAGAGAGAAATCATACACAACACATTGAACACTTGGAGAGAGAGAAATCATACACAACACATTGAACACTTGGAGAGAGAGAAATCACACACAACACATTGAACACTTGGAGAGAGACAAATCATACACCACACATTGAACACTTGGAGAGAGAGAGAAATCATACACCACACATTGAACACTTGGAGAGAGACAAATCATGCACCACACATTGAACACTTGGAGAGAGAGAAATCATACACCACACATTGAACACTTGGAGAGAGAGAAATCATACACCACACATTGAACACTTGGAGAGAGAGAAATCATACACCACACATTGAACACTTGGAGAGAGAGAAATCATACACAACACATTGTACACTTGGAGAGAGATAAATCATACACAACACATTGAACACTTGGAGAGAGAGAAATCATGCACAACACATTGAACACTTGGAAAGAGAGAAATCATACACCACACATTGAACACTTGGAGAGAGAGAAATCATACACCACACATTGAACACTTGGAGAGAGAGAAATCATACACCACACATTGAACACTTGGAAAGAGAGAAATCATACACCACACTGTCAGGGGCTTATATGTAAGTAATAGTGTAAGTGCCGGTATGTAAGCGAGAGTCAGTGTAAGCATGGCGGAGGTCAAGGGCAGTAGGAGACACTAGGGCTTGGCGAACGGACGGTCAGGCAAGAAGTCCGTGGATAGACCCACGTGATGTGGGAAGGTCAAGGAGGAGAGAGTCAGTGTGTGTGAGACAGCGAATAGAGACGGACGTGTGGAGATATAGCGAGTGATAGAACGATCGAACGATAGTGTTTGTGACGGATAGATGAGATGAACGTTGTGTATTGATATTCGAGGAATGTACTAACTGTGATATGTGCGGGATGATGTGAGGCTGTGATTGCGAATGGTCATACGGGTGACAGTGTAAATACCGCCCATGTGAGCGAGCGTTTGGCTGCTTGTGTCGAATGATTGCTAGAGCGTGAAGTGCGACCATGTTGTCAGCCTGTAGTATATTGTAATAAATGTTGTTCAGGAGATAGCTCCTGCGAGTTTCCGATTGCATTCATGTGTTATTAGTATATGTGTCGTAGATGTTGTAATTTGCCTGTCCAAATCCAGTGAGCTAGAAGGAGCAAATAGTTAGGACTCTGACAGGTATAATGGTGTCAGAAGTACACATGAACCACATTCCCATGTAAAACGCATAAAAGAATGCTACTTATGTAAAGAAGAAGATCAATTGCATAATTTTGTAAAAATCGGAGATTTGTTAACAAAATCAGAACGAAAATAACATCATTTCTTTCCACAGCAGGTTTCAATTCTACAAAGCGACCGACGTAACCAGAACAGGTCAACGGTAACCAACACGAGAATCACGTTCCTGTACATCAAGCGTTCGAGTAAACAACAGATAAAGATAAGTTGATTAATTTTGATTGTTAAGTACCCAAATCTGCATTCTTTGATTTGCTTGTATAAATACCATCATTAGTAGATTTGAATATTAATTAACAGAAAATGTCGGAGGATGAATACCAATCACATTTCTGGGGCACAAATCAGTACAAAAGTTTGCTAGATTTTTTTGATGATACACGGGCACAAAACAAAGCAGCTTGTAAGATAAACCATGACTTAATACATGATTGGACAAAAAAATTTGAAAAGAAAATGCAAGACTACAAAATCCCAAAAGATTATTGGGGTACATGGTACAGAGGACACTTACCAATAAAACACAAAAAACTTCAAGAGATCATACCTGATTTGTCAAGGACAGACTATGAATATTATAAAACAAGAATATTAAAACACTATATGAACTCTTTCAAGACTCTAAAATTAGAGGTACAAAAGTTGAAACCAGCCACAGACAAGTCATTCATCCAGTATATAAGGGAAATAGAAGAATTTTTAGAAAGCTAACATTTGAAATTAAACAAACAGACAACAATCAAGAAGCAATAAATTTCTTGCTAATAGAAAAACTAAAAGCAACACTCCCAGCCGAATGCGGAAAATATTTAGAAGAACACAACACAGAACCTATCAAAAACTTACTAGAAAAATGCCGCGAATATTACAACCAAAGTATAAACCTGGTTAAGAACACTCAACAGAAAAGTACTGTGAAAGCAACGGCATCTTCAGCCACAGATTATCAAAACAAACCACAGAAAACAAAACCAGCACTGTGCAAACATTGTAGCACTCCACATACAGAAAATGGAATATGCGATAAGAATCCCACTTATCAAGAATACCTGAATACTATAATAGCACAAAAATTGGGGAAGGTAAATCAAAGGAAATATAGAACAAAATGTCATTTTTGCCTCGCGTATGGCCACAGACGTTTCGAATGTGAAGGAGTAAAAAGAATACAGAAAGCAAAAGCAAATGCAGCCATAAACATTACAACAGACATTTCAGCAAAGAACTTAGAAAAAGTAAACATCACAGAGACGAAAACAAGACCAAGCGCTGCAAATTCAGAACAAACTGACTTTTACCCAACAGATTTTGTACCATATTTCAATAATGTTGTTAATATCACTCAGCCTCATTCCTTATCTAAAGAGGGCAATACTCAACAAAAAAGTGAGGAAATGAACAAAACCTCAAGACTGTCGTTAGGAAAACTAACATTCCATGAGGGATACATCAATGACACGGTATGCACATGTGTACGCGACACAGGGTCCTGTCTTATCGGTCTTCGAAAGAACCTAGCTGATCCTAAAGACTACCTAGATGAGTACATCTATTGCAGAACTGTTTCAGGGACAGTAGAGAAATATCCTATGGCATGGGCTAATATAAAATCACCTTTCCTATCAGGCAGAGTAACTTGCGCGTTATTAGACAATCCATGCTGTGATTTATTAATTGGAAATGTATTAAATGTAATAGACCACACAGAGTCCACAACCCAGACATGGCAGAAAGTTAACACAACAACAAACACTGCCTTAACTACACCACTCATCATACAACAACACGATGAACAGACCAAAGTACCACACTATACCAACTTGATTACCATCTCACAACAAGAAAAAACAGAAACTGGTGTGTATCATCAAAGAAAAGAAGGTACAGATAACAAGCATTTCACAAGGGCAAGAAAAGATCACAAAACATCATGGTACATGCTATACCTCCTGTTAACGACACACATGCCCAAGTGCACACAATGGATGGTTCTACTCGCACTACTCATGGTAAATGCAAAACAAATGTCTTCACAAACAATTTTATTCACACATCATCATGACGCAACACAGATGATATTACTCATGACAGGCCAGCTAACTCTGATACTTACATCAGTACTGGTGAACCAAAGTTTTTTGTTACCACTAATAAACACTATGTCAAATCAACTCATACACATACTTAGGCTGAACAATGTAAATCATCAGTCGGTGATATTACTGACAAAAATCAGCAACAAATTACCCTACATATTTTGGAAAATATACACAAATTGCAGGAAAGTGTACAAACATGCACGATTACAGTTCAAAAATATACATGGTGTATTATTATTATTTGAACTATTGGATGTATACACACATGTAGGAGTGCAGATTTGGAGATAGCACTCAAAATGATCTCAACATGAAATTTGAAAATCCCCACCCTTTGGAAAATTAATTTTAACCGTAACCCACTTTATATCTGTAGATCGAGTAACTCCAGAGTTGCCTTGTCTGCTGTACGACTCCAGCGCTATGATACTAGCACACTCCATTGTATAGACCAACATAAAAGTTCCTTCAACGTGAAAAGTGTCATCGACAGAACAGTAAGACTCAACATGTGATTTCAGGTATCAAACAGTAAGATATACCCATATTGACTTTGTTTCAAACGAGTATCTACAGAATCCACCTTTTGAAATCGACTAACTACGACAGGAACGTCACAAGTACAGACACTCATTTCCAGTGAACAGTTTAATGAACCAGATGCCAACCTACAAAATATGGCAAAGACAGTCACAGACAGACGCACCATGGCCACACTCATAATTAAGGCCACCGAACTTAAAACATTAATTCGTATTTTATATGTGTGAATTCCAGCAATTTTACAGAACGGACTTACAAATTGTCCAAACTTGGTGAAAAGTCTTAATCACTATACAGAAGGAAAGACAATATCATGATATACAGAAGACGTCAATAATCGGTTCAGAAAGAAGAAATGCCAAACATTCCAGCACCGCAATGAACATTGAACACGAGTGATTTAATTACGTGTGCATAACTTTCACAGGACAAGAACAGTATCCTATACGTATATAAAGGCAGCCACGATGAACATTTTATTGTATATGTATTAACTGCATGACATCCGATGTCTAATTTTATTATTATAATACTTTGTATTGTTATAATGTGATATGTACATATGAGCGTAAGTATAGTGGCGAATAGAATAAATTGTAATGCTGAGAATCAACGCCTGGCGATCCCAATACGCGAGTGGTACCAAACTTGCTTTCGCGTATGGTGGATAGCCCGACGAATGACACTTAGCAATAGTGGAACAAAATTAACTTCATAATATTGTAACAAGAAGGAACATACCAACAGGGTGATGCCAACCAAAGAGATTAATAACAACTCTCCATAACAGTAAACGAGGTGTACCCAAAAAGGGAAACAAGTCAAACCATACAACACACATTGAACACTTGGAGAAAGACAAACCATACACCACACATTGAACACTTGGAGAGAGAGAGAAATCATACACCACACATTAAACACTTGGAGAGAGACAAACCATACAACACACATTGAACACTTGGAGAGAGACAAATCATACACCACACATAGAACACTTGGAGAAAGACAAATCATACACCACACATTGAACGCTTGGAGAGAGACAAATCATACACCACACATAGAACACTTGGAGAAAGACAAATCATACACCACACATTGAACACTTGGAGAAAGACAAATCATACACCACACATTGAACACTTGGAGAGAGACAAATCATACACCACACATAGAACACTTGGAGAAAGACAAATCATACACCACACATAGAACACTTGGAGAAAGACAAATCATACACCACACATTGAACACTTGGAGAGAGACAAATCATACACCACACATAGAACACTTGGAGAAAGACAAATCATACACCACACATTGAACACTTGGAGAGAGACAAATCATACACCACACATTGAACACTTTGAGAGAGACAAATCATACACCACACATTGAACACTTGGAGAAAGACAAATCATACACCACACATAGAACACTTGGAGAAAGACAAATCATACACCACACATTGAACACTTTGAGAGAGACAAATCATACACCACACATTGAACACTTGGAGAAAGACAAATCATACACCACACATAGAACACTTGGAGAGAGACAAACCATACAACACATTGAACACTTTGAGAGAGACAAATCATGCACCACATATTGACCACTTGGAGAGAGACAAATCATGCACCACATATTGACCACTTGGAGAGAGACAAATCATACACCACACATTGCACAATTGGAGAGAGACAAATCATGCACCACACATTGAACACTTGGAGAGAGAGAGAAATCATACACCACACATTGAACACTTGGAGAGAGACAAATCATACACCACACATTGAACACTTGGAGAGAGAGAGAAATCATACACCACACATTGAACACTTGGAGAGAGAGAAATCATACACAACACATTGAACACTTGGAGAGAGAGAAATCATACACAACACATTGAACACTTGGAGAGAGAGAAATCACACACAACACATTGAACACTTGGAGAGAGACAAATCATACACCACACATTGAACACTTGGAGAGAGAGAGAAATCATACACCACACATTGAACACTTGGAGAGAGACAAATCATGCACCACACATTGAACACTTGGAGAGAGAGAAATCATACACCACACATTGAACACTTGGAGAGAGAGAAATCATACACCACACATTGAACACTTGGAGAGAGAGAAATCATACACCACACATTGAACACTTGGAGAGAGAGAAATCATACACAACACATTGTACACTTGGAGAGAGATAAATCATACACAACACATTGAACACTTGGAGAGAGAGAAATCATGCACAACACATTGAACACTTGGAAAGAGAGAAATCATACACCACACATTGAACACTTGGAGAGAGAGAAATCATACACCACACATTGAACACTTGGAGAGAGAGAAATCATACACCACACATTGAACACTTGGAAAGAGAGAAATCATACACCACACTGTCAGGGGCTTATATGTAAGTAATAGTGTAAGTGCCGGTATGTAAGCGAGAGTCAGTGTAAGCATGGCTGAGGTCAAGGGCAGTAGGAGACACCACGGCTTGGCGAACGGACGGTCAGGCAAGAAGTCCGTGGATAGACCCACGTGATGTGGGAAGGTCAAGGAGGACGAGAGTCAGTGTGTGTGAGACAGCGAATAGAGACGGACGTGTGGAGAGCTAGAGAGCGATAGAACGATAGAACGATAGTGTTTGTGACGGATAGATGGAGATGAACGTTGTGTATTGATATTCGAGGAATGTACTAACTGTGATATGTGCGGGATGATGTGAGGCTGTGATTGCGAATGATCATACGGGTGACAGTGTAAATATCGCCCATGTGAGCTAGCGCGTTGGCTGCTGGTGTTGAACGATTGTTTGAGCGTGAAGTGCGACCATGTTGTCAGCCTGTAATATATATTGTAATAAATGTTGTTCAGGAGACAGCTCCTGCGAGTTTCCGATTGCATTCATGTGTTATTAGTATATGTGTCGTAGATGTTGTAATTTGCCTGTCCAAGTCCAGTGAGCTAGAAGGAGCAAATAGTTAGGACTCTGACAGGTATAATGGTGTCAGAAGTACACATGAACCACATTCCCATGTAAAACGCATAAAAGAATGCTACTTATGTAAAGAAGAAGATCAATTGCATAATTTTGTAAAAATCGGAGATTTGTTAACAAAATCAGAACGAAAATAACATCATTTCTTTCCACAGCAGGTTTCAATTCTACAAAGCGACCGACGTAACCAGAACAGGTCAACGGTAACCAACACGAGAATCACGTTCCTGTACATCAAGCGTTCGAGTAAACAACAGATAAAGATAAGTTGATTAATTTTGATTGCTAAGTACCCAAATCTGCATTCTTTGATTTGCTTGTATAAATACCATCATTAGTAGATTTGAATATTAATTAACAGAAAATGTCGGAGGATGAATACCAATCACATTTCTGGGGCACAAATCAGTACAAAAGTTTGCTAGATTTTTTTGATGATACACGGGCACAAAACAAAGCAGCTTGTAAGATAAACCATGACTTAATACATGATTGGACAAAAAAATTTGAAAAGAAAATGCAAGACTACAAAATCCCAAAAGATTATTGGGGTACATGGTACAGAGGACACTTACCAATAAAACACAAAAAACTTCAAGAGATCATACCTGATTTGTCAAGGACAGACTATGAATATTATAAAACAAGAATATTAAAACACTATATGAACTCTTTCAAGACTCTAAAATTAGAGGTACAAAAGTTGAAACCAGCCACAGACAAGTCATTCATCCAGTATATAAGGGAAATAGAAGAATTTTTTAGAAAGCTAACATTTGAAATTAAACAAACAGACAACAATCAAGAAGCAATAAATTTCTTGCTAATAGAAAAACTAAAAGCAACACTCCCAGCCGAATGCGGAAAATATTTAGAAGAACACAACACAGAACCTATCAAAAACTTACTAGAAAAATGCCGCGAATATTACAACCAAAGTATAAACCTGGTTAAGAACACTCAACAGAAAAGTACTGTGAAAGCAACGGCATCTTCAGCCACAGATTATCAAAACAAACCACAGAAAACAAACCAGGCACTGTGCAAACATTGTAGCACTCCACATACAGAAAATGGAATATGCGATAAGAATCCCACTTATCAAGAATACCTGAATACTATAATAGCACAAAAATTGGGGAAGGTAAATCAAAGGAAATATAGAACAAAATGTCATTTTTGCCTCGCGTATGGCCACAGACGTTTCGAATGTGAAGGAGTAAAAAGAATACAGAAAGCAAAAGCAAATGCAGCCATAAACATTACAACAGACATTTCAGCAAAGAACTTAGAAAAAGTAAACATCACAGAGACGAAAACAAGACCAAGCGCTGCAAATTCAGAACAAACTGACTTTTACCCAACAGATTTTGTACCATATTTCAATAATGTTGTTAATATCACTCAGCCTCATTCCTTATCTAAAGAGGGCAATACTCAACAAAAAAGTGAGGAAATGAACAAAACCTCAAGACTGTCGTTAGGAAAACTAACATTCCATGAGGGATACATCAATGACACGGTATGCACATGTGTACGCGACACAGGGTCCTGTCTTATCGGTCTTCGAAAGAACCTAGCTGATCCTAAAGACTACCTAGATGAGTACATCTATTGCAGAACTGTTTCAGGGACAGTAGAGAAATATCCTATGGCATGGGCTAATATAAAATCACCTTTCCTATCAGGCAGAGTAACTTGCGCGTTATTAGACAATCCATGCTGTGATTTATTAATTGGAAATGTATTAAATGTAATAGACCACACAGAGTCCACAACCCAGACATGGCAGAAAGTTAACACAACAACAAACACTGCCTTAACTACACCACTCATCATACAACAACACGATGAACAGACCAAAGTACCACACTATACCAACTTGATTACCATCTCACAACAAGAAAAAACAGAAACTGGTGTGTATCATCAAAGAAAAGAAGGTACAGATAACAAGCATTTCACAAGGGCAAGAAAAGATCACAAAACATCATGGTACATGCTATACCTCCTGTTAACGACACACATGCCCAAGTGCACACAATGGATGGTTCTACTCGCACTACTCATGGTAAATGCAAAACAAATGTCTTCACAAACAATTTTATTCACACATCATCATGACGCAACACAGATGATATTACTCATGACAGGCCAGCTAACTCTGATACTTACATCAGTACTGGTGAACCAAAGTTTTTTGTTACCACTAATAAACACTATGTCAAATCAACTCATACACATACTTAGGCTGAACAATGTAAATCATCAGTCGGTGATATTACTGACAAAAATCAGCAACAAATTACCCTACATATTTTGGAAAATATACACAAATTGCAGGAAAGTGTACAAACATGCACGATTACAGTTCAAAAATATACATGGTGTATTATTATTATTTGAACTATTGGATGTATACACACATGTAGGAGTGCAGATTTGGAGATAGCACTCAAAATGATCTCAACATGAAATTTGAAAAATCCCCACCCTTTGGAAAATTAATTTTAACCGTAACCCACTTTATATCTGTAGATCGAGTAACTCCAGAGTTGCCTTGTCTGCTGTACGACTCCAGCGCTATGATACTAGCACACTCCATTGTATAGACCAACATAAAAGTTCCTTCAACGTGAAAAGTGTCATCGACAGAACAGTAAGACTCAACATGTGATTTCAGGTATCAAACAGTAAGATATACCCATATTGACTTTGTTTCAAACGAGTATCTACAGAATCCACCTTTTGAAATCGACTAACTACGACAGGAACGTCACAAGTACAGACACTCATTTCCAGTGAACAGTTTAATGAACCAGATGCCAACCTACAAACTATGGCAAAGACAGTCACAGACAGACGCACCATGGCCACACTCATAATTAAGGCCACCGAACTTAAAACATTAATTCGTATTTTATATGTGTGAATTCCAGCAATTGTACAGAACGGACTTACAAATTGTCCAAACTTGGTGAAAAGTCTTAATCACTATACAGAAGGAAAGACAATATCATGATATACAGAAGACGTCAATAATCGGTTCAGAAAGAAGAAATGCCAAACATTCCAGCACCGCAATGAACATTGAACACGAGTGATTTAATTACGTGTGCATAACTTTCACAGGACAAGAACAGTATCCTATACGTATATAAAGGCAGCCACGATGAACATTTTATTGTATATGTATTAACTGCATGACATCCGATGTCTAATTTTATTATTATAATACTTTGTATTGTTATAATGTGATATGTACATATGAGCGTAAGTATAGTGGCGAATAGAATAAATTGTAATGCTGAGAATCAACGCCTGGCGATCCCAATACGCGAGTGGTACCAAACTTGCTTTCGCGTATGGTGGATAGCCCGACGAATGACACTTAGCAATAGTGGAACAAAATTAACTTCATAATATTGTAACAAGAAGGAACATACCAACAGGGTGATGCCAACCAAAGAGATTAATAACAACTCTCCATAACAGTAAACGAGGTGTACCCAAAAAGGGAAACAAGTCAAGGTCTGACATAAAAGAGGTAAGGGGGACTATTATATACATGAAGTATATTCGAACCATGACCACAACATTGACATAGTGTGCTCATAAAGAATCGATTAGGGTGCATTAAATAGAGACGAGGGGGACCACGTCTGAATAGAGAGAAAATTTAAGAAGGCTGTAAGAGGAAGTTGTAGCCTTATTCGAGGCGTGAATCAATGGAGAATCCTTAAATCAGCATAGCCACAATAACTATGAGATGATAATGCACAGACAATCGACTGAGAAACATGAACAGAATGTAATGTCACGGAATGATGGTTGAATAATATAACGAGGTATGACAAAATAGACCCAACCAGAACATTTGTCAGACCACGACAAAACCTTGAGAGAAACCTCAATACTGCAAAAGAGAGAAGAACAATTAAATTTAATCTCGGGGGAAAAAGCGTATACTTATGATCATACAATCCCCTGACAAGGTTACAAAGAGGTAATAAGAACAACAACAGAATGTGTCACATTTCTAAAGGAAAGTGCCACATTGTTTGTGCGGGGGGAGAGTGTCAGGGGCTTATATGTAAGTAATAGTGTAAGTGCCGGTATGTAAGCGAGAGTCAGTGTAAGCATAGCTGAGGTCAAGGGTAGTAGGAGACATCACGGCTTGGCTAACGGACCAAGCGGGGCTTGGCAGCGATGCGGGTGATGGCGGCAGCAAACTGTGAGCAGCGCCATCTATGTCTTCTGTACGAGGGGCTGGTCATGTCTGTTTTGGAGTATGCAATGGCAATCCTGACTCTCAGCCATAAGCAGATAGAAAGGATGGAAAGGATACAGAATGAAGCTATGTGCATTATTCTTGGATGTACAAGAGATACAGCATGCAGGGCGATGCGCTACCTTCTTGATTTTCCAACCATTGAAGAGAGAATGCAAGTTTGCAGGGCACGTGCCTACCTCAGAATTAACGCAAACACACAGCATCCACTGCATAGTGAAATTAGGAAGGTGAAGGGCAGCAGGTTAAAAAGAGGACGGTCGTGGATGGGTCAAGCCGAAGACATTCTTCAACAGGTGTGTTCACTTGAGGACTTAGAACCTGGCGAGGAGTGGGTGCAAGTGCCAACAGACTTCTGCACATCCTTTTCAGTTTGCATCCAACTAGATAGAAAATGCAGACAAGAAAATCCGGCTGCTGTGGAGGCTGAAGTACAAGCGTTGATTTTCGAGAATTCGCTAGACAGTGACGCGGTCATCTACACAGATGGGTCGGTCGTCCGACATGTGAGAAGCTCATGGGCCTTTACAGCTCGGGCCGGAGGGAGAATTGTGAAGGAGGACTCTGGTGCTTTCACTGAAACCACAAGTAGCCTGACCATGGAAGTCATGGCAGTAAGTAAAGCAATAACATTGCTCGAGACACAGACATTCACTAGGGCTTGTTTCCTTAGCGACTCAATGAACATGATCAAGAGGATAGAGGAGGGGTCGATCCAAAGAGAATGGTTGCTGCCTCTGGAGCGGTCTCGGCTGGCAAAGATTAGTTTCATCTTCGTGCCAGGTCATGCAGGAGTACAAGGAAATGAGCGGGCTGACAAGCTCGCAGGTGAGGCTACTGTGGAGGGCGGACGCGCCATGGACCAGGCTGACATTCTGAATGCTCTACGAGAAGTGAGACTTTTGCAAGAACCAAGTGATGACTGTGAATCTACAACAATGGCCAGACTGCGAGAGCAGCAAATTAAAAGAGGGGTGGCCAAACAAGAACACTACGCAGGAAGCCAAAGAAGATTGATAAACCAACACAGAACTGGCGTCGTTAGCCGCTACACGCTGCGGGATTTGCTGAGGAGGGGATCCGAGCACTTATGGACTGAATGGTCCGATGTGCAACGAGGATGATCTGTCGACTAACTAACTAACTAACTAACGGACGGTCAGGCAAGAAGCCCGTGGAGAGACCCACGTGATGTTGGAAGGTCAAGGAGGAGAGAGTCAGTGTGTGTGAGACAGCGAATAGAGACGGACGTGTGGAGATATAGCGAGTGATAGAACGATCGAACGATAGTGTTTGTGACGGATAGATGGAGATGAACGTTGTGTATTGATATTCGAGGAATGTACTAACTGTGATATGTGCGGGATGATGTGAGACTGTGATTGCGAATGGTCATACGGGCGACAGTGTAAATACCGCCCATGTGAGCGAGCGTTTGGCTGCTTGTGTCGAATGATTGCTAGAGCGTGAAGTGCGACCATGTTGTCAGCCTGTAGTATATTGTAATAAATGTTGTTCAGGAGACAGCTCCTGCGAGTTTCCGATTGCATTCATGTGTTATTAGTATATGTGTCGTAGATGTAATTTGCCTGTCCAAGTCCAGTGAGCTAGAAGGAGCAAATAGTTAGGACTCTGACACACACATTGAACACTTGGAGAGAGAGAAATCATACACCACACATTGAACACTTGGAGAGAGAGAAGTCATACAGCACACATTGAACACTTGGAGAGAGAGAGAGAAGTCATACAGCACACATTGAACACTTGGAGAGAGAGAAATCATACACCACACATTGAACACTTGGAGAGAGAGAAATCATACACCACACATTGAACACTTGGAGAGAGAGAGAAATCATACCCCACACAATGAACACGTGGATATAGACAAATTATGCATCAGACATTGAACAATTGAAGAGAGACAAATCGTGCACAACACATGGGACATGTCGCATTCTTTTAAAGTTAACTAAACGTAACCACACTATAACCAATCTGTAGGCGCGCTAGCAAAATGGATAGGGAACTGCGCTGGTAATGTCATGAACAGGGTCGAACGCGGGTTCAACACATAAGCTCGTCACTTGCCAAAGTGATTTACAGATTGGCCACCTATTCGTCCTTTCTCTCTGTCTGCAAAATGTTAGGGAGCTATCACCCCAAAGACCCATATCAGAAAACTGCATAGGGACACAAATTATAACATATCCATACGCGTGTGGTCGCAAATGCATAAAATAATGATCGTTGATTAGAGACAATCGGAACTATCTCATGCAACTGAAATTAGCGTGCGCACTTCAAATGTCACCTCGGCACTCCTGAGGATCGTTCTGCCAGCACTGTCTTCTTGCTGGCATCTTGCCGTCTTGACAGCCCATAGTTTGTTACATTGTGCTTCAAAAAAGGTATAATTACAACCCATGGCGGTAGCGATTGTGACTGAAGAGACCAATTCGTGCGGTAAATATTCGTTAACAATGGATACATGTGAACGCATGGTCATTTTCACCATCATGCACCTAATTACGTCTCACATGCTCGGCGTGTGACCTATCTGCAATTATGTTCTCCTTTGTCTTTATTCCACTTTAAAAAAAAATTTACCCATCTATAATTCACCCACAAAGATATCCTTTCGGAATGTACCGTCATCCATCCTTCTAATGTGCCCTGTCCATCTAAGTCTACGAAGACTGAGCATTGAACAGACTGTCACACTACACGGCCTTTTCAATACTTCAGCATTTGTGATTTTGTCTTGAAACTTAATACCAACTATTTGTCGCAGACAAAGCAAATAAAAGCTGTTTAAACATTTCACTTAAACCAAGCTTTACTACCATAAAGAAGAGCACCAAGGACACAGGCTTGATAGTACGAGACTTTTGTCTTCTATCGCGTGGTAATTAATATATTATAGCTATTTGTTGACACTGATATAACAAGATATAACAGCATGTTATAGAGCTATCACATCACACATCCATAGCAGAAGACGGCTTCGGGACAACAATTAAAACCCATTTACACGCGTGTCATTGCAAATGCTTAAAATAGTGACATGTCGAGTAGAGAAAATGTGCACGATCTCGTGCAACTGAAGTCACCGTGTACACTTCATATGTCTCCTCGTACACACTTCATATGTCTCCTCGTACAGACTTTATATGCCACCTCACGGTCGGGAATCTTTCTGTCACCACTGTCTACCAATTAAAACATTATATATATTGATTGACATTGATATAACATGAGGTACTGCTTTGCGAATCTATAGACTACTGCTAGCCCTAATGGCTTTTGATTATCTCGCCTATTCAGGAAAAGAGCCAGCAATGGAAGAAGATACACACACACTTCTAGCGAAAACAAATTGCAGCAGAATCCATTAGCACGGAGGCACTCACCACTAGTTCTGTAAACAGGAACTAACTGATACAATAACCATATAATCTACATGTACAAGTTTAAAGGTAATAGCGTATGATTGGACACACAAAATAACACAAATATCCATGCATTATTTTACTTCCGTTCTCTTTGAGCTCAAGTGTAGTCCATACATGTGATAATACCCCTAGTGCACTAACTGGACTGATTTAGCTGTCCCTATTACCACTGTACTTCGCCATCAGGCAAACCCATTCCGACTTCTGAGGTAATTTAAGTCCGCAAGTCAAGGACGAGAAATCAACATTTTATTCCAGCAGACCGGTGTAAAGACCTAATTGCATTAATAGCAATAGGTATCTCTAACAATGGAATTAGTTGTAAATTGAATAAATATGTAAAGTGAAATCCCCCCTTTACAAGCCTCGATGTGTATAGACATTATTGCCAGCCCCATTATTTTATAGAGCAATCAGCCATAGATGCGTGATATGGTCAATACCACGCAGATCACCTTTACTTCCCAAACAATTTCCTGGTGCCAATTTTAGGCTGAGTCGACCTGCGAGCTCAGGTCAGTATAAAAAAAAATTAGCCTCTGTGCGAATTTGAATTTGGACCACTTGGCTGGCGGGCAAGCGTTCTATTCACTGTGCTACCTCGACCCCCGATCTAGTGTTGCTCACCAACAGATTGTTAGGGGGCATCAGTAGAATTTTAAATGGAATTTCAAAGTTCTATAGATAATCAACGAAATGGGTAGATCAATATTGGAATGGGTGAACTGAATGTGAAGATAGGATCGGATAGCACGGGTTAGGAAGAGAGCACCGAGAAACAAGGATTAGGACCGTGCGGTAGATTTTCTCAGTATCATGCAAGTCTTCGAAATGTCGCCCCTTACATGTTTGTTTTTTTCCTCTTTAAAAACGCCGCCCCCTAATGAAGTCCCCTTACGGTGCTGCCTGATGCGGCCGCCTCGCACGGCCCGGCCCTGACAAGGAGCGATGAACGAAAAACTAAAACTAATCACTAATGTTTGCGCATTGAATATGTAGGTCAAAAGCGGAAGTATTTTACGACATATAGGAATAACAAAGCAACCTGGATATCAGCAGACCACAATACAATCAAATATATTACATTTGTATAACACTACCGTTAGATCATCTCCACATGCCATAATACTTTTAACTTTTTTGTTTGGTATAGGTTCAAATCACCATACCATCATCCTCAAGTACCATGCCAGCTGTCTTAGGCGTTCATGGCTCTCCACAGATCTCGGTCTTTGGTGTTCTGGATCAACTCTGCTGATAATATTCCTCCATGTCACCGTCTCAATCCATCCAGCATCATTTCTCTTGGTCTGTCTCTGCCTCTGTTCCCTCGATCTTTCCAGTTGTCGCGATGTTCTCATCACATGACCGAAGAAAGTTGTTTGTCTTTTTCTTATTGTTGTATATAATGTTCTAGTTTCATTAGCCTGTTTCAGGCAATCATTGTTAGTTACTCTGGCAGTCCAAGGATTTCGCAACATTCGTCTCAGGAACCACATCTCTGTTGTTTCTAATTTCTTCGTAATTGTTGCTTCTAATTTCTTCGTAATTTGTTCATTTACATTCCAAGATTCACTGCCATACAGCAAAATTGGTTCTATATAGCATCACCATATGTTGATATGTAAAATGAAATTGAAACTCAAGAGATATATCTATATCTATAAAACAAAGTGTATGTATATATGTATATATGTATGTATGTAAATATGTATGTCCTTTATTTGTTCGCGAACGGCCCATCCGATTGAGATGAAATTTTCTACACGCCTTCCTTTCATTCCAGAGCTGTCAACTGTCATAGTTTTTTTTTTCTTCTTCCTCCTCCTCCCTCCTCCCCCTCCCAAAATACGTACGTAAATATATGATGATGATGATGAAAGAATCCCCGAACCAAAACGCTAGGGAAAGGGAAGAAAATGACGTGACTACACAGAATCGTCACACGGCAATCATCATCATCAAGTGCCGTGCCGGCTGGCGTAGGCGTTCATGGCTCTCCGTAGATCTCAGTCTTTGGTTTTTTGGATCAACTCTGCTGCTGATATTCCTCCATGCCACGGCAATATCAATAACAATTCATCTTTTTATGTGTAAGGAAGTTATCTACAGTCGTATAGAAGGGAAGAACTAGACGAGTATGAATTCGGAATGGCGAACTCTCTCCTCCTCTCTTCTCCTCCCTCCTCCTCCCTCTACCTCCTCCCTCCACCCTCCTCCTCTTCTTCCTCCCTCTCATCCCTCTCCCGACTCCCTCCTCCTTCTCCCTCTTTCTTCTCCCTCTTCCTCTCCCCTCCTCCTCCATCCTCCTCCCTCCTACTCCCTCCGCCTCCTCCCCCTCCTCCCTCATCTTCCCTTCTCCTCCCTCTCCCTCCTTATCCCTCCTCCTCCTGCCTCCCTCCTCCTCCTCCTGCCTCCTTCTCCCTCATCATCCTCACTCCTCCTTCTCCCTTCTTCTCACTCTTCCCTCTTCCTCCTCCTCCTACCTCCTCCCTCCTCCTCCCTCTACCTCCTCCTCCTCCCTCCACCCTCCTCCTCCCTTCTCCTCCTCTTCCTCCTCCCTTTCCTTCCTCCTCCTCCTCCCTCTACCTCCTCCTCCCCCTACCTATTTCCTCCTCCCTCCTCCTCCTCTTCCACCTCCCTTTCCTTCCTCCCCTCCTCATTCTCCCTCCTTCCTCTCCCTCCTTCCTCCTCCTCCTTCCTTCTTCTCCCACTGCCTCCTCCCTCCTCCTATCCCCTCCTCCTCCTCCTCCTCCTTCTCCTCCTCCCTCCTTCTCCTCCTCTCCCCTCCTCCTCCTCCTACCCTCTTCCTCTTTCCCTCCTCCCTCTCCCTCCTCCATCCTCCTCCTCCCTCTTCCTCCTTCCTCCTCCTCCCTCTTCCTCCCTCTCCCTCCTCCATCCTCCTCCTCCCTCTTCCTCCTCCTTCTTCCTCCTCCTTCCTTCTCCTCCCTCCTCCTCCCTCTTCCTCCTCCTCCTACCTCCTCCCGCCTCCTCCTCCTCTCTCCTCCTCCCTCCTCCCTTTTCCTCCCTCCTCCTCCCTCTACATCCCCCCTCCTCCTCTCCACTCTTCCTCCTACCCTCTTCCTCTTCCCCTCCTCCCTATCCCTCCTCCTCCCTTCACATTCCTCCTCCTCCCTCTTCCTCCTCCTCATCCCTCCTTCTCCCTCCTCCTCCTTCTTCCTCCCTCCTCCTCCCTCCTCCCCCTCCTCCTTCCTCCTCCTCCCTCTCCTCCTCCTCACTCCTCCTCCTCCCTCTACCTCCTCCCTCTTCCTCCTCCTCATCCCTCCTCCTCCCTTCTCCTCCTCCCTCCTCCTCCTCCCTCTACCTCCTCCTCCCTTCACATTCCTCCTCGTCCCTCTTCCCCCTCCTCCCTCCTCCTCCTCATCCCTCCTTCTCCCTCCTCCTCCTTCTTCCGCCCTCCTCCTCCTCCTCCCTCCTCCCCTCCTCCTTCCTCCTCCTCCCTCTCCTCCTCCTCACTCCTCCTCCTCCCTCCTCCTCCCTCCTCCTCCCTCTACCTCCTCCCTCCTCCTCCCTTCACATTCCTCCTCCTCCCTCCTCCTCCCTCCTCCTCCTCTCTCCTCCTCCCTCCTCCTCATCACTCCTCCTCCCTCCTCCTCCTCCCTCCTCCCCCTCCTCCCTCTCCGCCTCCTCCCTCCTCCTCCTCCCTCTACCTCCTCTCCTCCCTCCTCCTCCCTCTACCTCCTCCCTCCTCCTCCCTTCACATTCCTCCTCCTCCCTCTTCCTCCCTCCTCCTCCTCTCTCCACCTCCCTCCTCCCCCTCCCTCTACCTCCTCCCTCCTCCCTCCTCCTCCCTTCACATTCCTCCTCCTCCCTCCTCCTCCTCCCCTCCTCCCCCTCCTCCTCCTCCTTCTCCCTCCTCATTCTCCCTCTTCCTCCTCCCTCTTCCTTCTCCCTCCGCCTCCTCCATCCTCCTACTCTCTCCTCCTCCTCCCTCCTCCTCCCTCTCCTCCTCCTGCTCCCTTCTCCTCCTGCGTTCTCCTCCTCCCTCCTTCTCCCTCCTCCTCCTTCTTCCTCCTCCCTCCTCCTCGCCTCCTCCTCCACACTACTCCTCCCTCCTCCTCCTAATCCCTCCTCCTCCCTCCTATTCCTCCCTACTCCTCCTGTCTCCTCCCTCCTCCTCCCTCCTCTTCCCTCCTCCACCTCCCTCTTCCTCCTCCCTCCTCCATTTACCCAAGACAGACAGACAGTCAGACAGATAGTCGGGAACGGGATCTTATATGACTACTTATATAATTTAAATGAGATGCTCTCCACCATGGGCTGGGCCGGGTCAGACAGGCAGACAGATAGATAGATAGATAGACAGACAGACAGACAGACAGACAGACAGACAGACAGACAGACAGACAGTCGGGAACGGGAACTTATATGACTACTTATATGAATTAAATGAGATTCTCCCCACCAGGAGTTGGGCGATGCCGGGCCGGGTCAGACAGACAGACAGACAGATAGACAGACAGACAGACAGACAGATAGTCGGTAACGGGAACGAGAACTTATATGACTACTTATATGAATCAAATGAGATGCTCCCCACCAGGGTCTGGGCGAAGCCGGGCCGGGTCAGCTAGTATCTTATAAATATGGGAATGATCACAATGCAAGCTATATCAGAAACCAAGACAACTAAGAACATTTTAAGTTCACATTCTCTAATAAGTACCAGGTCCTCTAACAGTTAGTAAACGAAGTGAGTACGGAAGACTGTTGGCAACAGGTTAAAATCATTGGGTCCAATCATGAATAAGAGTCGTTTGAAAAAGGAAACGTGAAAATAAACGATGGACATAGCCATAAACGTTTAAAAATAGAAGAGAGGAGGTCAAAAGCAAATCTGAATGTCAGAAAAAAACCAGAACGACTAAAGCCAGAGCCGGTGAAAAATACACAGACGCTAATAAAAAAGTTAGAAAGCGGATAAAAACAGGTAAAAGGCAATGGTCTAGCACAGTGGTCCTCAACCGGTGGGGAATACCCCCCTCCCCACTCTCAGGGAGGAATTTTAGAGTTTCCGGGGGTGGCGGTTGGGGAATTAAGATTATCTCAAGATCACGTTAATACAAGAACTGATTACTTGATATTGTTTTTCCCTCCATACTTTAAGGTTCTGTACTTCTCGCCCTTCTGAAATTCATTTCAGAACGCACGTAGACCCGTAAATCACTTTTTATGTAGACTTTTCTAGTATGTATATTCTAGTATGTGTTATTAAATTTAGCTTCCATTTCAACGTATACTGCCTGGGGGTGGGGCGGGATTTATAGGGAGGAAATATGAAAGGGGGATGACGTTCTGAACATATGGTGAAGATGTGCATGGGCCAAAAAAGGTTGAGAACCACTGATCTAGCAGGAGAGGCAGACACAGCGGCAGTGAAAGGAAACCTTTAGGACCTTCATAGCATTAGAAGGAAAATAGAAAATATAATTAACAATTTGATCGATTACAGTTGGTAAAGGGAAAGTTCTCATCAACATTAAGATTACCTGCACACATGGCAGCATGAGTCGGTGAGATAGGCTTACGTCTAGCTGACAGATTTAGACAACATCTTTCGGATATCAACAGTGGCGCCAAGAAACCAGTATTCATGCATTTCAACAGTCCTGACCACTGTGGCGTTGCCGACATTCAGGTCACGGCCATCAAATCATGCACATCCCACGAACGGGATCGTAAGATATTGGAAAACCGCCTCATCTTTTAACTGGGCACACTCTCCCCTCACGGCCTCAATGTCCAACACAGTTTCATTTAACTTCCTAGCCCCACCCCCTCCCACCCCGAGTTTATAGTCCACTATATAGGTAGTTGTAACGTCATTTGCAGGACGTCGTAGTCAACTTTCTCGACAGTTTTGCGTTCTGTGGTTTGCTATCGTTTTATGGGCGACCGCTACTCATGCCCCTCTGTGAGGACCATCATAATGAAATCTTCCGCAGCTGTGTTTCGAGCGTTTAACGAGAATTGCCGATTGTGTGCTGCGTCCGCTACATCTTTGCCTATCCCTATTCTCACTCTTTCGCCAACATGGGCGCCTCTCCACCCCCACTCCCCTCCCGCTTGTTCTCCCGCCCAGCGGCTTAACCAATGGCTGAGCCTCTGACGTTATTGATCTTTGACCCACTGACCATACATCCGGTTCATTCAATCCACTGACTAGTCGTCCAACGTGTGTCAGTCGCTCCCAGCAAGGATACAGATTCAGATGAGTACATTTAATTAGTTTAATATTGTCATGTAGTGTGTTTCATATAGTGTTTTTTTTTGTCGGTTTGTGTTTTTTTTGGTTCTGTGCTGACTAAGGCTTTGGCCGCAACGTCCAATTTGTTTCTTGTAATCGTGTTTTAGTAAAGCTCACAATCTACTTCTCGTTTTTTGGTGATTCATTCATCAACATTAAAGATCACATAGCAGATGAGCTAAATACTTTGAGAAACTTTCGTATAGACCAGTCCCACAAGAACTATCCATGTATACAGCTTGTATACGTGGAGCTGAACATTCACTGTGAGAAACCACCTAAAGAAAAACTTAGAAAAGCTATCAAACTCCTGAAGGATGGGAACATTGCTGGTCCAGATGATATATCAGCAGAAGTTATTTTAGACACTATAAACTCTAACTGACTGCATAAATTATGCACTATTAGATCCCACAGAAGATCATTAACGTAATAAAGGTAACGTATAAACATATAAAATACAAACTTCTTCGTGAGAAAAACTGACAGATACAACTGAATTAAGATCACGTTTGCAGCATAAATGCTTTTTGCCACCTTGATTATTCTTTCTAACTATACACTGGATTATGAACGCAGCAATAACCGCCAACATAACATGAATTCAGTTGACTTTGGCAGTGCCGCTTGATGGTCTTGATTTCGGTGGCGACATTGCCCTTCTGTACCACACACGAATAAAGATGCAAGACAGGTTAAACTCACTTATTGGCAGGTCACAAAAATACACTCCACGAGTTCATTAAAGAAAGACACAGATAATGAGAATACATGAAACAATTGATAACCAGATTTCCCTTGTGAAATATTACTTCAAGAGGCGGAATCATATACCTATTTAGGTAGAAATGTAAATACTCCAGCAGCTACTTGGAGCCACATGTAAGAATTTAGTGCCAGGTGAGGACCAGTGATAGGTACATTACCAAAACATCATGATTGATTGATTTAGGAATCGACATCACAGCATTCGGGGCATTCCCATAAGTGCTCCGTCCCCATCCTCAGCAGCCAGCGAAGAGTTCCAACACCAATAGTACCAGTAGCAATCTGATTATATGTCTGTCTCGTCTTTCCTCTGAGCGGCCAGATCTCCTCGTCACTCCTCGCTGTCTCATTCTTGCCAGACCATGGTGATCCATTTGCTCCTCCGAAGTGTACACGTGCTCCCACAAGGCCGCAACCACATCTGCTTTGTCACGTATCAATACTCCACCAAGTTTTGCCGAGCCAGCCAATCTGTCCGCCTGTTCATTTCCCAGCACACCGGCATGCCCCGGAGAAAAGATCCAGGCGATGCTTGTCACCCGTGACCTCCGAAGCGAAGCAAGCCACTCCGCACGAAGTCTGCCCGTCCTCACTCTCGTCAGCATGCTTTCTGAGTCAGTTACAATTACGATGTGTGTGTGTGTGTGTCGTATTCTCCATCCAGCGGAGAGCCGCAGTGACTTCCCCCACCTCCATTCTTAAGCTGGGTGTTGTGGTTTCATATGCCAGGCTCTCCTGCACCAAACGTCGACCATTAACTTTGGTATGAACCCCCAGCCATTTCTCTCACGTCTTGACATCGAACCATCTGTGTAGCTAATCACATCACCCGAGTAAGCATTGTCCTGAATTAGTTGCTGGATTTCCACTTCCGTGGCCCCTGCTGGCCACTCCCTGCACTCCCGGCTTAATGTGATTATAACTCTGCACAAGTCTGACTGCTCCACTGGCACTCTGACCCACTCGTCTCCATGCCTAATGTTCTCCAAGGGGCACACCTGTCTGATCGTATCCTCAGCCTGAACCATCCATGATTTCCCTCTTATCAGTCGCTGACTCTTAACTGCGTCCAGCGCCTCATGTAGAGGCACTGCAGACACAGACCACCCACCAAAAAATCATTTGTAGTGTATCCACCATACAGTGGCACGTGAGGACCAGAGATAGGTGCATTACCAAAAAATCATTTGTAGTGTATCCACCATACAGTAACAGGTGAGGACCAGTGATAGGTACATTGCCAAAAAATCATTTGTAGTGCATCCACCATACAGTGGCAGGTGAGGACCAGTGATAGGTGCATTACCAAACACCATTTGTAGTGTATCCACCATACAGTACCAGGTGAGGACCAGTGGTAGGTGCATTACCAAACACCATTTGAAGTGTATCCACCATAAAGTGGCAGGTTATGGGATGAAGGGGTTAAGGACGCAATTCGTCATCCCGCATACCGCGTTCGAAACACAAATGCGGGCGATTTTACAGCAGATCGCCTTGGTCATCGATAAAGGTTTCAATAAGTAAGGATACAGCGAGTAAGGATACAGTAAGTAAAGATACAGTAAGTAATGATATAGTAAGTAAAGATACAATAAATAAGGATACAGTAAGTAAGGATACAGTAAGTAAAGATACAATAAGTAAGGATACATTAAGTAAGGATACAGTAAGTAAAGATACAGTAAGTAAGGATACAGTAAGGAAAGATACACAACGAAAAAAAAAAAAATGAGCTTGCAGTGCGCTTGAAAATTTGTCGAAATGAATACAAACAAATTTTAGTGCCAAACATCTAACGTCAGACCAGTACTATTGAATGTTGAAATGTTGAATGTTGCTGGAAGTCAGAGCGATTAAACCAGTTACAAACACGCAGTATCTGGTCTCTGCGCATAATTTTGTGTTTCTTCTTCTTATTATTATTCTTTCGTTCGCCTGAAATATGTTCATAACTGCAATGTTGTCTCTTGTATGAATCTAACAGTCGTTTTTAGTTCACTCACCGGTCCATAGAGTTTATCTTCCACTGTTGTCTCTCTAGGCCAGAAGGTTCGCCTGGATATGTTGTAGTCTGGGCAGTCCTGGAGTATGTGCTCTGCTGTCTGCGACGCCAAACCACATGTGCTTATTTTTGCAGGATGTTGCTGTCACATGCGTGTTCTATTGTGATTGTGAAGATTTAAAAAAAAAAAAACAGAAAAAGAAGAAGAAAGAAAGAAAAAGAAAAAAAGACAATCAATGCGCGGTGATTTGAGTAAATGCAGGGTGATTGTAGTCTCTCTACACTTAGTATGTAGAACAGCTGTTTGTTGGAGAGTATGTTTTCCGTTTGAAATTCAGAAAACATACTCTCCAACAAATAGCTGTTCTACATGCAAAGTGTAGTGAGACTTTACAAAAACCCTGCAGAAACATAAGTAACGGAACTCACCTGCTCATACTTGGCATCTGCGGCCCACCGCGTATATCTCTCGGACACCTCTTCCAATGTCAGACCAGGTTCATGGGCCAAGTCGTTCGTTGCTGATTCCTGAGCCATGTTCAAATCTAGACTGCTGACCTGTATTAACGAGTAGCAATAGATGAATGTGATTAAACAACAGTTAAGTTGAATCGGAAACAAGAGAGGAATTAGAACTGACTAATGGTAAATTTCACCCGTGTGTGTACCGAATTCTAAGAGGAAGCAGAGCATGTTAACACTTCGACCTGCTATGCGCGTCGTGAGGGGTGATAAGGGTGGTTTTCTCTCTGTGTTAACTAGACCCTAAAGTGAAACAAAGAATGTTTATTCTGCAGCCTACCGTGCGTGTCGTAAGAGGCGATAAGGGGAGGGGGTCCCCTCTGTGTTAACAGGACCTTAAAGTGAAGCAGCCGGCTCTGTGGCGGAGGAGTTGCGAATGCAATTCGTAATCCCGCATACCGTGTTCGAAACACAACTGCGGGCGATTTGGAAGCAGACCGCCTTGTGTTGGTTTCCATACAATGGTATGAGTGCCGGTCGTTCAGAAAGCAATGAACGTAAACTTGCCCAGGAATCACAAACAGCCAAAATATGCTGGAGTTGACTGCTACGTCCTGTAAATGATATGCAACTGACTGAAAGGGGAGCAAATAATATTAACACTGCAAACTACCATGCATGTCGTAAGATACGACTAAGAAGAATTCTATCCGTGTGTTGCCTGGACCCTTAGCTGATTCAGTGCCAAACGAAAAGTTGATTTTGACCGAACAAAAATGGATGCGGAAAATATAAGGTAGGGATGTGTCATAGTTATTGCTTGCTTGCTTGTGTTCGCTGGCTGTGAACTCCAGCGTGAAGACCTGTATGTCGTATGGTGACATCCTGTTGTCCAATTCAGTGTGATGTTATACCGGACTAAGATTTGCATGAGTATCCGTTGTTCCATGGTTAGCTTACTGGTATGCAGACTGGTGGTTCCTCGTCGTGCAGGCAGACACTCTTCGACTTAGGAGGATGTTATAGTTATGAACTAAACGTTGTTAATATGGTAGTAGATATGTATTTTAAATCAAATTAATGGAGGCTGCATAGGGGAAACTACTGTATTTTTCTATTATTTAATTATAATTGAGACAACATTTCGCAATGACAACATGTCGGCGATATATAAGCCGATGGGAGATATGGAAAGTCGCTTAAGAGATTAATCACCCCATGTCAATTAATCAGTTCAGGAAAGCAAAGAATAGTATCCCACTGTAACCTACCATACACGTCGTAGAGGCCACGAGGGAGGGTTGGGCTTGAGGCTGGCTTTCTCAACCTATAGAAAAACTGCAGCCACAAAATCCAACCAATCATGAACAAGTACATATAACGAAAACAGAACAGCCTCGTCAACCAAGAGAAGAGACTCTTCTAGAAGACATGCCGCTTGCGGAGAAAGCCGTATGGAGTCCGGGGCCAGAAGAGAAGTAGACACAGAAAGGAGCAGTATAGGAAGCACATGGGCAGAGTTGAATTGGATTGCTGAAGATAGGGGCATGGGAGTGAGTTGGTTGAGGACCGAGGCCTCGGAGGGGGTAATAGAGACCAGAAGAAGAATAATCGCTAAGTGAATCCATTATTAGATACTGCTATAGATGTGGTGCCATGAAGTGCGTATAAGGGAGTCGCAGTGGGCAAGTGGCAGTCCTCCTCGCTGAAAGAGGTTGAGCGAAATAGAATCAAACCCGTTGCAATGAAGTCGATCATTCTGCCTTTTTAAACCCCCTTTTTAAGTGCGGTGTCCTTAAATTCAGTCTACCCCATATATTTACTCACTGGGAGGACTGGGTTAAAAATAAAATATAGTTCGCCAGGACTGAAAGGTCACTGAGTATTTGTAACATATTGTCTAATGTTTAAGGAGCCTATTTCATTGGGGACCCAGAGAGTCCACTTGACATCGGGCAAACTGACACCTTGGCCAGTAAGCCACTGCTTCTTCGCTGTATACTGAGAGAAGTTGGCTAGATCCCTTTATATTCACCTTCCATTTTCAACAAGATACGACAAACTGTGGCAGCCACGTAACATGTCTTCATAAAGACGACGTTAGTAAACCAACAACCCGACGCAATCGCCGGTAACAGATGGACGCTGGGGCTAGAACAAATGCGTCTGCACACGAAAACAATAAGACAGATACTACGACATTAAAAACTACATCTCAATCTTAAGAGGGAAAAATCAAACTGTGTGCAATGACCTCCGTAGGTCAGCTGATAGGCAGTGACACTACGAAGAAAGTGTAAGTTAAGGCGAAAAAATATGTTGGGACGGGAAAAGAGAGAGAGAGAGAGAGAGAGAGAGAGAGAGAGAGAGAGAGAGAGAGAGAGAGAGAGAGAGAGAGAGAGAGAGAGAGAGAGAGAGAAGAGCCAATCTCTATAGGGAAGGATGGAGTGGAATGTACACATAGAAAAGAAAGGAAGGGAACGCAGATAGAGAATATCGAATGACTTAACAAGGAAGGTGAGAGGTTTTTGTTTTGAATTTTAATGAAACTGTTGGACGTTAAGGCCACAAGGCTTTGGGCCACAATATTAGTGTTAAAAATATCCTCTTCAGGCACCTTACCTACTCTATATTGACCCCACAATAATCCTGGTTTTAGGGGCTTTCTCCACCCCCCTCACCCCACCCCTCCTCGCCACTATTGGTACACAGGCACGAGATCGTAATCTCCGTGGCGTACTTAACAAGATTAGATTACGTCAACCTTTTGAGCTACATCCAGAAACTTTGCAATGTTTTACAGACCGCATTGTAAGATCTCTCAACATGAGTTTCAGACACCGAGAGATAAATTCACGAATGCCACTTTCTACATCCATGAGAGGTGCTCCAACACGAACCCCGATGTCATTAGGCCATCATCTGGAAACTTGTATGTCATTAAATGCATCGGTGATTCAGGCTTACGCTTGGCTGATAGACCGGAGACAGTCAATGGCTAGGCCACGCAGACCGAATAAAAAACAGACGAAGTCGCATTTACTGTGGCTTTACGAAACAGTGCAATGCAATGCACTTTATAATGTTATGATGTCACTTTAACCTCAACAGTTGTATCTATAAACCTGTGCCTAGGCATTTTAATTGTGTGATTCACGGTAGCGTGTCTGATATCCAAATTGCGGATATTAGATCGCAAGGCTGGGAAACCACTTCATTTTTTAATTGTGGTCTCTATTCGCTGTACAGTCCCTTTTTCCAACGCACTTTCATTCCACACATTTAAAAAAAAAAAACAATCGAAACCTCTCACACTTCACTCGTCTGTCATTCCTGCGTCTTTATTTTTGGGCCCTCCCCTGTCTTTGTACTTTTGTCATCCCACTCGTGTCTTTCCTATAGAGATTGACCTTTTTCTCCCCCTCTAGTCCCAACATATATTTTGCCTTAGCTCACACTTAACTTACTCTCAAGCAACAGTTTCACTTCTTGTCAGCTGCCTACAGAGTCAGCACATAGTTTGATGTTGGTGCCATAGGATTTAGACGTCTCAGGAAGCCAAACTTTAAAAGCCAAGTGGCTGATTTGCAGTGTTTTCTAATGTTGTTGTATCAGTGTCCTTTTATTTGTGTGTGACGACAAAGAAATTCTTGTCTATTCTTTAACATGTAGTTGGGTTCTTGTGAAGCTGACCAATTACACGTTCTGTTTTTATTGTGTTTCTATTGTAATTGTACAGCTTTACTATAGTTTAGTCCGTTTCATTTCTCTCTGACACCTTAGGGTGGTCAGGGAAAGAAAATCCAGCCTTACCACAACGTGGTATGGGATATAGACCAACGAATGTCCAATGCGGTCTTCAACAAGTAATAGTTAGTTAGTTAGTTAGTTAGATAGTTGTAGTCAGGTCTTAGTCAGATATGACTGAGCTACCGTATAACAGTAGACGGTACTACCTGGTCTCTGTTAGCGCCGAACGTTGGGCGGCGCTTACCAAACCCGACACCCCACATTGTGCCAACGGCTTCGGGCGGAAGAGCGCAATTGGGAGGGTACAAGCCTTACCCTGGTGCGAGGAAATGCAAGCTAAAGACAAAAATTGTCATGGCAGGGCAGACCAGGCTCTAAGCCTTGGTTGGCGACTGGTCTAGGATCGAAGCTCCGACAGGTGGACAGTTAGAGCATTACTTTGCTGATCCGGCAGCTTCTGCAGCTTGTCTTGTTCCAGATGTAGGGGTGTTACCTTTCCTCTGGAGTGAACTAGGCAGGCCGAGAGAGGGATCATGCTGCATGGGCAACACATGATCTCTATATTTTAGCCCAGGCTTTGTGCTATGGAGAGGCAAAGAACAAGGGCGATCGGAGCGACTGCAACAACTATAGGGGTATCTCACTTCTGTGTATTGTTGGAAAAGTATTTGCCAGAATTGTTCTGCGCAGACTTCAAGTCCTAGGAGATCAAGTCTACCCCGAATCACAGTGTGGCTTTCGACAGAACCGGTCTACCACTGATATGATATTCTCATTGCGACAAATGCAAGAAAAATGCCGTGAACAGAATCAACCACTGTTTATTGCCTTCATCGACCTCACAAAGGCATTTGATTTGGTCAGTCGTGAGGGTCTGTTCAAGGCACTAAAGAAGATTGGCTGCCCACCAACTCTTCTGTCCATTGTGGAATCGTTCCACACAGGCATGAAGGGTATAATCAAGTTTGATGGTGCAACTTCTGAAGAATTTGAAATCAAGAGTGGAGTTAAGCAAGGTTGTGTACTAGCTCCCACCCTCTTTGGAATATACTTTTCACTTCTACTGACATATGCATTTCGTGATCAGGATGGTGGTATATACATTCACTCACGCTCAGATGGCGGCCTCTACAATGCTCAGAGATTGAAGGCTAAGACCAAAATTAGGAGGGTACTGATCAGAGAGTTGCTTTTTGCAGATGATGCTGCAGTTACGACCCACTCTGAGGAAGAATTGCAATGTCTACTATCTGCATTCTCCAATGCTTGTTCTGAATTTGGTTTAACAATTAGCAAAAAGAAGACACAGATTATGTCACAAGGTGCACATGAGGTACCATCAATCTTTATTGACGACGCCGAACTAGAGATAGTAGACCATTTTACATATCTAGGATCAGTGGTAAATAGCAAATTATCCCTAGATCAGGAAATCAACATCCGGATTGGTAAGGCAGCAACAACAATGTACAGGTTAAGAAAAAGAGTCTGGGAGAACAGGAAGCTTACTGCCAAAACAAAAGTCCTTGTCTATCAAGCCTGTGTCCTTAGTACTCTTCTCTATGGTAGTGAAACCTGGACAACTTACTCACACCAAGAGAACAATTTAAACAGCTTCCATATGCGGTGTCTGCGAAGAATTCTTGGTATTAAGTGGCAAGACAAAATCACAAATACTGAAGTATTGGAAAGATCAGGTTGTGTGACAGTTTATTCCATGCTCAGTCTTCGTAGACTTAGATGGATAGGACATCTTAGGAGGATGGATGATGGTAGAATACCAAAGGATATCTTTTTTGGTGAATTACAGATGGGTAAGAGATCTCAGGGTCGGCCTCTACTACGATACAAAGATGTGTGTAAGCGGGACATGATTGATACAGGCATTGATAATGCACATTGGGAGCAAGTCGCTGCTGAACGTGTTGCATGGAGGGCAAATATCAGAAATGGAATAAAGTCAAAGGAGAAAATTATTGCAGAAAAGTCACACACCAAGCGTTTGAGACGTAAGATGGTGCATGATGGTGGAAATGACCACGTGTTCACATGCACCCACTGTGAACGGACATTTACAGCGCAAATTGGCCTTATCAGTCACACTCGCTACCGCCATAGTTAAAAGTTATTATGCCTTTTTAAAGCACAAAGTATCATCTGTCAAGACGGCAAGGTGCCAATGAAAAAATAGTTAGATAGTTAGTTAGTTAGTTAGTTAGTTAGTTAGTTAGTTAGTTAGTCGACAGATCATCCTCATTGCATATCGAACCATTCAGTCCATAAGTGGTCGGATCCCCTCCTCAGCAAATCCCTCAGCGTGTAGCCGCTAACGACGCCAGTTCTGTGTTGGTTTATCAATCTTCTTTGGCTTTCTGCGTAGTGTTCTTGTTTGGCCACACCTCTTTTAATTTGCTGTTCTTGCAGTCTGACCATGGTTGTAGATTCACAGTCATCACATGGTTCTCGCAAAAGTCTTACTTCTCGTAGAGCATTCAGAATGTCAGCCTGGTCCATGGCGCGTCCGCCCTCCACAGTAGCTTTACCAACGAGCTTGTCAGCCCGCTAATTTCCTTGTACTCCTCCATGCTATGCCACGAAGACGAAACTAATCTTTGCCAGCCGAGACCACTCCAGAGACAGCAACCAATCTCTTCGGATCCACCTCATCTCTGTCTTCTTGAGCATGCTCATTGAGTCGCTAAGGAAACATGCCCTAGTGAATGTCTGTGTCTCGAGCCATGCTATTGCTTTAATTACTCTCATGAATTCCTTAGTCAGGCTACTTGTGGTCACAATAAAAGCACCAGAATCCTCCTTCACTATTCTCCCTCCGGCCTTAGCCGTAAAGTCCCATGAACTTCTCTCGCGTCGGACGATGGATCCACCTGTGTAAATGACAGCATCACTGTCTAACGAATTCTCGAAAATCAACGCTTGTACTTCCACCTTCACAGCTGCGGGACTTTCTTGTTTGCATTTTCTGCCTAGTTAGATGCAAACTGAAAAGGGGTACTGAAGTCTGTTGGCACTTGTACCCACTCCTCGCCAGGTTCTAAGTCCTCAAGTGAACACACCTGTTGAAGAATGTCTTCGGCTTGACCCATCCACGACCTTCTTCTTTTTAAGCTGCTGCCTTTCACCTTCATAATTTCACTTTGCAGTGGATGTTGTGTGTTTGCAGTTAACTCTGAGGTAGGCACGTGCTATGCAAATTTGTATTATGTCTTCAATGGTTGGAAAATCAAGAAGGCAGCACATCGCCCTGAATGCTGTATCTCTTGTACATCCAAGAATAATGCGCATAGCTTCGTTCTGTATCCTTTCCATCCTTTCTATCTGCTTACGGCTGAGAGCCAGGATCGCCATCGCATATTCCAAATCAAACATGACCAGCACCTTGTATAGAAGACATAGATGGCGCTGCTCACAGTTTGCTGCCGCCATCACCCGCATCGCAGCCAAACCCCGCTTGGCCTTTGTTATCACCTGGTCTATGTGCTCATTCTTTCCACAGTCTCTGAACACGGATTTACACTTGGTGTTGGAGTGTTGACAATATGATTATTCCACGAGAACCATGTCACTGTTGCCTTTGTTGTGTTGACCATTGCGCCAGCTTCAACACACCAAGTACTTATGCGATTGAGTTCGGTTTGTAGTTCCACAGCAACCTGATCTCTATCCTTACCCTGACGATACACTAAAACATCGTCGGCATATGACAATGTCCTGCCCGGTCCATTAATCTGCTCGCTGGTGATTCACAGTGTAGGCGTTGAACAGCACCGGAGACAATGGCGATCCAATGTGGTAGGCCAGGATATATTGTTGTTGGTTCTGAATTCCAACTGCCACATCTCAAAACTACTTTCCGTTAGAAGAGGGCTGCAGCGATCCTACTAACGAGGAAAGGACTTATCTTGAGTTCAAGAAGCTGAAGCAAGTTACTTCGACAAGTAACGTCCGAAGAGAGTTGTGTTCTTTGTCGTTTGTGTGATGTGTTTATTATCAATATCAGACGTTTAAGATAGGACCCATAGCAAGCTGGCTCTCGCCCTCTGTGTGTGTGTGTGTGTGTGTGTGTGTGTGTGTATCTCTGCACGCCGGAGTGCATGTGTTTATGTGTGTATATGAGTGTGAGTAGGTGAGTCTGTGTGTGTGTATGTGCGTATGTGTGTGTGTGTGTGTGTGTGTGTGTGTGTGTGTGTGTGTGTGGCTGGATTCCCATGACACCTAGAGACCGGATGCCCCAACCCCTACACCAGTCAGTTGGACTAAAATGTTGATTTCTCGACTTAGGGACGTAAATTACAAGTACCACTGAAGTCGGATTGGGTTTGTCTGATGGCTAGGAACACTGGTTATAGGCGAAGCTTATCCAGTGCATTAGAAGTAGTAACACGAGCATGGACTAAGCTTGAGTTTAAAGTCAGTGAACGCAAAATACCCCCCCCCCCTCCCCCCGATGCAGTCCTGCCCAGTCTGCAACAATGAAAGTATACATATCCGTATACAGCGTTGCCAGGATGTAAAATAATCTTTAAACGGGATAACTTTGTCATCCCAGAAATGGTCAGAATCAATTTTTCCAGCAGGTGTATGTACTCTCGGCTTGACAGGTGTTGGGAAACCCAGGGTTTTCCATTCCGTGCTAGAAATTTCGGATTGGGTGAAACCAATTCTCATTTACTATTACTGTGCTCGTCAACATTTTCAGCAACTGTCGACATCAATTTACAATTGTTGGCTTCTGTTCATGCGTGAGGAGGCACGGAACCATTCGAACACATTGTTCCTATATTCCTTTTACTATGTAAAATTATGTTACTGTTCTTTCACTCGGTTTAACTGAGATAGCTATGTCCGCAACTGTGATTTTTCGAGATTGATTAAAGAGTTTCTTCATTCGTGTTGCATTTCTATGTTTCACTCTGAGAACGATCTCCCAGATCTTGAATAATCCGTAATATTTGAGCGGTTACGTGTAAGCTATGTTTACCAGTCCCGTCCTCTCCACCCAACCCCCCCCCCCCCCCTTCCCCAAAGAATAATGACACGCTGGTTCCGTCAGTCTGGGTATTTCTGTAGGAGTTTCCCCTGTAAAATCGGGAATTTTATCAAATCCCTAGCCTTTGACTTTTCCATTGTTTTGACAAATCGTTGCAGAGAAGTTCCTATGGCATTATGCGCTGTTAACTAATGGGGGAGGATCCGTTGAAGAAATGTCACATCTCAATTCAGTGCAATCATTGCAATCAATATGAGAACTCTGAATTTGCTTACTTTCAACTTTCTCAGATTATTCTATTATAGCAGTGGTTGTCAACATTTTTTGGCCCATGCAGAATGTTATCCCCCCCCCACCCCCCTTTACACACACCCATATATATATATATACACACACACACATATACACATACACACACATATATATATATATATACACGCGCGCGCGCGCACATATAATTCAAGATTGGGGGATGATCGCGTTTTATGTGGCCCTGAAGCCAGTTTGAGTCTGCCAATCTGTGGTCTTAATTCTCCCCCCCCCCTCTCCCCCGGAAACTCCAGCGGTTGAGAACCACTATATTATAGTCAGTGGAAATACTTATGACCGACAAACTGTATATCATAAAATAAGTAATGCTAAGTACTAGACAAGTCGTAATCATAATCATCAAGTGACATCTGAGTGGTTTCGGTATCCGACTTCAACTTAGAAATTATTTAGTTTGCAGCATACGAATTATTTGGAAAACAAATATTATTTATCGAATGATGACATGTGTTTCTCGGATCTCTTGAGTTGTGAGATCCAATAGCCGTAATCATAACAAGCCTTCTCTTGTGACAAGAACTCAAATCGGAGATCCCGTGTGTAAGCTGCACAAGTTAACAATGTCACGGCTCTTGGAAATTACAAAAGAGGGCCGTAAGGTATCCGTCGTGGTAAATTTGTTATAAAACATCTATCCACGCTGATTACTTGCTAACTAAACCGTGGTGGATATTTCCAACACCAGTTGTAAATAGAGCTGTAATGTGCAAAATTTACCGAAAATAAGACACATTATATAGCAGTATATGTTGCACGAATCCACATCCGGTGAATAAACAATTTAGAACGGCAATATTTTCAAAAAGTCCACAGTCATTAAAAATACACCATGTATAACACACATTCCCACCGCAGTTTGAATTCTCGACCACGGTTGTTTTAAATTGAATATCGTGTCTTTTTGTGTGCATAATTTTGGCTGTTGTATATTAATAGCAATGGCTTCCGTTAACTTTAATATTCGACCGTTTTGTGTGTTACAAAACACGCGAAAAGAATCCGTGAATTCTGCAGGATGCATCTAAAAACTGTTTAACAAGCAAGAGGATAGACTTCACGACACCGAATATGATCCCATATGACTCGATCTCTTTCCACAGTGTGACGTACCGAAAGCGTCGCAAAAAGCACCAACTTCGTAACTTCAGCGAAGACCCCCTAGAAATCTGCGAGAAAATTGCAATCGTGAACAGAACGACGTAGGCATGAACCCTCCCAGTTGAGCTCCGCCGCGCAAAGCCGTTGGCACATTGTGGGGTGTCGGGTTTGGTTTGCGCCGCCCAACATTCGGTGTTACCAATAAGTCTCAAGGCATGCAAAAAGGTTCGGCGACGAGTAGGGGGACTGATCACCCCCTCCCCTCATTATGACGTTGAATAGAATATCTAAATGTTTAACATTTAAAGTTTTACAGCCTGACATTTAACACTTGACATTTAACGCTTGACATTGATCGTTTCACACTACGGTGGAAGAATATGTCAATGGGACTACCTTTAGCTGATCAAATGTCAATGACAAACACAGGTACATAGTCACACCATACCATGTTCGAAACACAGCTGCGGGTGATTTGTCACCAGGCCGCCTTACGTTGGTTTTTTTAAATAAAATGGTATGGTTGCAGGTCGTTCAGAAATCTATGGCAAACTACTGAACGTAAACTTGACCAGGAATCACGAACAGACAAACATTGATTGAATTCCATCGTATATTTGTTTATTGCTTGTTTATTCACTGCATGCTTATTAATTATACTTCTGTCACTTCTATGTTTGTTCATTGCATTTTTGTTCTTTATGTATTTTTTCTCTGCATATTTCTTCATTGTTTGTCTCCTCATTGCATATACCTAAAGTGTGATTTGCTTTGAAACAGATCACCATCATTACACACAGAGATATGTCTACAAGTGTTTTTTTTTATCCCAGAGATCATTCATTGATATCTTAAAACGGTGCACGAATTCCGTAACATTTTTTAATTTGTTGCATATCCTTTACGGGACGTTGCGGTATACGCCAGCATTTTTCAGCTGCTGTTAATGTACTAGGCAAGTGTTACGTTCACTAGTCTGCCATTGCTTTCTGAACGACCGGCTCCCATACCATCACGTTATAACACAACGCGACACGGTCTGCTGCACAAATCGGTCGCAGCTTAGCTTCGAACGCCTGGTACCCGGCTCACGAACAGCGTTCGCAAGTCTTTAGCCACATAGCCGGCTAACGGATCCGTAACATTAGCGATAATCTAAACTTGGTATTTATTCCATAACCACACATGTTATAAATATGACCTTTTGTTTACTAGATATGTTGACTAATTTACAAAACAATAATAATTGCTGGGCAGTTTTGTGTTAGGTCTACTTTGAAAGATGTTCACGTGTCGATGTTTAACAGGCCAGACGTGCACACGGGTGCTTCTAGTTTTTCGCCTGTATCCGAGAAAATAAGGCGCTCTATCCACTAACCCAAGGAACAGGGTGGGTCATATTATTCTTGAGTCTTAATTTGTCCCCCCCCCCCAAAAAAAAAAAAAAAAACAAACAAAAAATCCACATCTTCTCACGTTAGAAGTGGAGGTCTTATTCCTAAGCCACACATCCCCCATATATATAAAGATAAATCGGTTTAGAGCTGCAGGGGTGGAGATAAGTTAACAGTAGTACTCGCCGACGGCTGATCCGAGCTCAACCTACAGCAGTGACCCGATTATATTTTTACTACCAGCTTTAGTGCCTGTTTCCTTCCGACCATGGCTTACGAAGATTGATGTTTCTGAAAACGAAATTTACATGGAAGGTAACTGGTCATTTCATCTCATTAAGCATTGACCTCGTACACAAGAAGATTTAACACCTTAATCCCTACGCATGTATCTGCAATTAACCACATAAATACGTCATGTTTCACTGGCTACACGCACGGATAGGCAACCCTATGAATAATAAACACTATGTTACGCAACGTTACAATTCACCGCTTGATACCATTTTATCACACACATCAATTAATAGCAAGTGGCATTCAATATCAGAACATTTCCGAAAAAATAACAATGATAAAAACCGTTATTTATCGTACTGTGCTTTCCTTTCTTATAACACGTGGAAAATACGAAGACGCTGTAGTCAGATCTCATAAACTGGCTCACGCAAGTTCAGATATATAGTACAGAGTGAAGAATAAGTTGGTGCGTGGCAGCAAATAGAAAGCGGGGCGCTGCTTCTTCAGTTTCGCAAAGCCGGCGTTGCCATCGCTACTGCAAACTGTCTTGTCCAGAATTGTGACTGCCGCATCTCACTTTCAGTGCCGAGCACTGCCGACCAACACCCAGCAGGATGTGTTGTCGGCTTGTATTAATCCCCCACTCCGGCCGCGTGCTGGACAGACTGCTTTGTGTTTATTTTGGACTAACAAACAATTACACAATATCCCCCCTGCCCATTACTTCTGTTTGCTGGTTTGCACTCAGTTATGAATAGTGTGGAACGCCCCAGTGTTGGTCCTGCACCAACACTCTACAGCAGTGGTTCTCAACCTTTTTTGGCCCATGCCCCCCTTTACCATATGTTCAGAACGTCATCCCCCCTTTCAAATTTCCTCCCTATAACCCCACCCCCACCCTTACACAGCATACATAAAAATAGAAGCTAAATTTAATAACACATACTAGAACAAGACTAGGCATCTATATAAAACGTGATTTGCGGGTCTACTTACGTTATAAAACGAATTTAATTAGGGTGCGAAGTACAGAACTGTAAAATTTAGATGGAAAAACAATATCAAGTAACTGGTTTTTGTATTAATGCGATCGTGAAATAATCTTACTTCCCCCCCCCCCCTCCACGAAACCCTAAAATTCCCCCCTGGGGGTGGGAGGAATTCCCCACCGGTTGAGAACCACTGCTCTACAGGATGTGTTGTCTGCTTATTAAGCCTCACTCCAGCCGCCTGCTGGACATACTGCTTTGTAATTCAGTGTTTTTGTTTCGTTTACTTGGACTAACAAACAATGACACAATACTATTTCCATTACTTCCGTTCGCTGGTTTGGGTTCGTTTATGGGATGCCACTGTGTTGGTCTAAATCAGTGGTTCTATTTTTTGGCCCATGCACCCCTTCACTATATGGTCAGAATGTCACCCCCTCCCATTTTCGTATTTCCTCCCTATAACCCCCCCCCCCCCCTCTCTCTCTCTCTCTCTCTCTCTCTCTCTCTCTCTCTCTCTCTCTCTCTCTCTCTCTTTTTTTTTTTTAACACAGTTTACGTAAAAATGGAAGCTAAATTTAATAACACATATTAGAACAAGTCTAGACGTCTACATAAAACGTGATTTGCGGGTCTACTTACGTTATAAAACGAATTTAAGAAGTGCGAGAAGTACAGAACTGTAAAGTGTGGAGGGAAAAACAATATCAAGTAATCGATTTTTGTATTAACGCGATCTCGAAATAATCTTGATTCTCCCCTCCCCGGGAAACCCTGAAATTCTTCCCTTCCCCCACGGGGGGGGGGGGGGGGGGAGATTCCCCATCGATTGAGAACCACTGATCTAAAGGATAAAAAAGGTTTTGTCTTTTATCATCCTTTAAATTGATCAGTAATGAGTGGTTCCGTGCCGTTCCTCTCTTTATAAGGGGGCTGAGTGGTCTCGAGGTATGGTGTCCACCTCGAATGCTGGAGGTTCCAGGTTCAAGGCCCGGTGACGGCCGGGATTATTTTCACGTGAACGTTTAAAAACAAAAATTCCCCTGGTCTCTGGGTAGTGAGATCGGACCCCCCCCCCCCCCCCCCCCCCCATGTGTATTGTTGCGCCCGTAAAAAATCCCTTGGCAGTTGGAAATTGAAAAAGAGTAGACTAACGGCGCTGCCCGGGCAAAATTTCGAGTTAAAAATCTACCCAAAGTATTTCAGGATCCTCACCGGTGCTACGGAGTTCGTGCACTGAGCTGAGATTTACCGGACACAGGCTTGAGTTAGGAGTAGAACGGAGCACTTATGGGTTACACCCGTATGCCGTGATGTTGATCCGTCGACGAAACTAAAGGATCGTTCGCTTTGTTTCTATTGCTGTGGCTGGCTAAGTGACACTTATAATCATCACTTTGTACCATGCCGATAAGAGTGGGCGGTCATATTTCGCCCTCTTATACGATCACCAGAGTCGTGGATCTGTGTTTTTGTCTGGACAATGCCATGTAGTCAAGTCATAAAGATATTTACTTCTATGCTTCTCCTTGTTCTTGTCCCCTCAATTTAGCTAGTTGTCAGATGTGTTTCAGCTTGTCTGCTCATCGTCCATGTTTCACATCTATACAAAAGTACAGGTTCTATGTGGTACTTAAACACATTTTTTTCTCGTTGCAATTGACGTCTTTTTATTGGTCAGTATGTTTTCAATCTTTTTAAAGGCTACCTTTGCCATGGCGATTCTTGCTCTAATCTCTTCAAGGCACCTTCCACCAGATGTTATGACTGTTCCGGGGTAATTGTATTGATTCGCTTGTTTCAGAATATTACCATTTACTTATATATTACGTTGTGGTATTTCCTTCTTCTTAGTGTTGACTATAATCTCTGTCTTCTTACAGCTTGATTTTAACCCTGATTGTTCACTGTGTGCAATAACCGTATATACTAAATGTTGCAGATCCTGTTAATTATCTGCAATCAATACTGTATCATCTGCATATCTAATATTATCGGTGTTATGTCCACCAATGGTGATTCGTCTCATACCTTCTAACTTTCCGAAAAAAAAAAAATAATAACAAATAAATAAAATAAAATAAACGTTTCTCTGTATATGGAAAATTATATATAATCAAATTGCTACTGGTACTATTGGTGTTGGAACTCTTCGCTGACTGCTGAGGATGAGATGGGACGCTTATGGGAATGCCCCGAATGCTGTGATGTCGGTTCCTAAATCAATCAATCAATCAATCAATCAAAACACCTTTACTTCATTTACTACACAAAGGCTTTCGATAAAGTAAGACAAGTCAACACGATTAAGATGCTTACAGATCTAGAAATTTATGGCAACTACTTTAAACTTGTAATTAGCATATATTGGAAACAGCAAGCTGCTATAAAGATTGATAATGAAATAGGTCAATATCAGCCTAAGAAGAGGTGTGTGCGACAGGGGTGTGTAATGTCTCCAAATATATATATATATCTGGAGACATTACACACCCCTGTCGCACACAGCTCTTCTTAGGCTGATATTGACTTATTTCATTATCAATCTTTATAGTAGCTTGCTGTTTCCAATATATGCTAATTGCAAGTTTAAAGTAGTTTCATTATCAACCTGGTTTCGGCCATAGCCTTTCCCGAAATATAATTGTGCCTACATATTGCAGCCTACCCCAACGAATATTGGTACACTAAATCCTCCCAGATCCTCCGATTTCCGCTGGATAAGTAATATTTAGAACTACTAGTCACTACTACTAGCGACTGGGAGGGCTAGCATCAAACCAAAACTTGCACCATGTTTCCCCACATCATTCATCTGTGTTTTTAACTCTCTTCAATGTGTATTTTTAGTTCTCCCCTGTTTCGTGTGTTCTGTGCGTTCCACTGAAAGGACTTTTTAGCTGTACAATTCTCAACGTGTGACCTGTCCAGGCACAACATCTCCCGCTCACCGGTCTATTCGCTGCAGTCTGTTTAGCCCAGCATTAGTAGGTCAAGTAAGTCAGTAAACAGCCCTTTACATGCCTTAAGGCACATTAGATATATGGTGCTAAATGCATATTTGTATCGACCAATCGGCATTTGATACGTGATGTGGTCAGTATACCGCTAGTCTCCTCTACTTCTACAACAATATTCTGGTATCAGTTTTAGGCTGGGTTGACCTGAAAGCTCAGTTTAATTTTAAAACGTTAATTACAAGACCCGATTACACGCTTTATGGTGTATTTGGCATATGGTGTTAGACTCAGACTCAAAAGTTTTAAAAGACAAATTAGCACTCCATGAGTTATGTGGTCAATACCACGCCGGCCACCTTCACTGTCCAAGACATTTCCAGGTACACATTTATTGCTGAGCAGATCTGCGAGACCAGGTCAAGTGTAAAAATTCCCCACGACCCGAACTCAAACCGACGATCCCGGGGCTGGCAAGAAAGCTTCTAGCCACAACACTACCCGAACACCTGATCTACCGTCTACAAGTGGCTACTGACTTGGTTCAAACGGCCGTGTCATGACCATATCCGGCTTGTGACTATGTTCTGTACTTCTTGCTTCTGCGACCAATGGGAGAAAGCTGCAGCACTTATAGGGGTAAGTAAGTGAGTGAGTGGCACCTTGCAGTCTTGACAGACCAAAGTATGTGAGTTGGAATGTGGCCAATATTCCATCACAATGCCTGGGCAGAGCTTCAGAGAAACATGTGGTACCCAAACGACATGTTCCCTCTCTCGGCCTAATCTTGTGTTTTCCAGAGGAATGGGTAGCCAATACGTAAGTAAGTACAGGACTCTTTAACACGCCATAAAGTATTTTGCCGGAAGTAAAAAAGAAATAGTAAAAAGAAGTAGAAGTAAAAATAAATAAATAAATATATAAACAAACAGTAAAAAAAAGAATACCCTAACCTGACAGCTCGCTGTGACTGCACTAGCCAGGCGGTTTTCTTCTTCTTTCGTTCTCTTGGCGTGATTGCGTCGTTTCCTGATTTCAGTTGTGTGCCTCCTGGCTGGTTACCTCCTTATTCAGCTCCTCGCCTCTGCTGGAGTAGACTGTGGTCTTAGTTAAGTTTAGATATGTATACACGTACACACGTGTCTGCGCGTGTATGAACGTACATACACATCTAAGCCAATCTGGTTTATTTACGGCTCCAGAGTCTCACCGTCGCCCCTTCTCCTGTTGTTTAAAACAGTTCTGCCACGTGAAGGCCAAGAGTAGGACTGTTGCTGCCAGATGCGATGAATGTACAAGCGATGGGGGTATTTGCAAGATTGAGCGCTTACCCCAGTTCAGCATCTTCAGCTAGATATCAGTAATTTGTTTGCACACACCAATGAGCTCAAAAACTATTCCGACGGTAGCGCAGATATTGATACGGTTTCCCATTTCGGATAGGTCAATGGGTAGGAACAAAACGAAGAGACACAAACCTGCTGCCTTGTAGGTAGACTGGGGATAGTTAAAAGCTAGGAAAAACAAACCCGAAATATAATTTGCCGAAGTTGTGTGCACTTAGCCATACATAGACTTGCTGAAACGGTGCAGCGTTATTCACTTCATGATTTCAAATTACCAAACATATTATTTACAAATGTGTAGTGCATACAGAAGCCAGCTGTAGGCGTTTTCTGGCTGAACTAAAGTCCATAAACATCAATAGATGAAAGCTCATTTTACACGACATGAAATGGGTTTGCATATAAATTCAGTAATGTGTCTTTTAAACGTCGTTATGGCCGCAAGGATAAGCGGCCACGCTCTTAGATTTCCAGTACGCTGAATGGCAAGGTAGGCGAGTCAACAGCTAGACCGGCATTCAGTTGCACTTACACTATGACTTTTCTTTCAGAAAGCCATGGCAAACTACTTAGAGCAAAATTGCCTAGAAAATCAACAAAAAGATCTCAACGCCCGGCAAAGGACTTGCACGACTAAAATCTCTCAAACAATGGTTACTGACAGATAAAGGACATGCACGACTGAAATCTGACAAACAATGGTTACTGACAGACAAAGGACATGCACGACTGAAATCTGACAAACAATGGTTACTGACAGACAAAGGACATGCACGGCTGAAATCTGACAAACAATGGTTACTGACAGACAAAGGACATGCACGACTGAAATCTGTCAAACAATGGTTACTGACAGACAAAGGACATGCACGACTGAAATCTGACAAACAATGGTTACTGACAGACAAAGGACATGCACGACTGAAATCTGACAAACAATAGTTATTGATAGACAAAGGACATGCACGACTGAAATCTGACAAACAATGGTTACTGACAGACAAAGGACATGCACGACTGAAATCTGACAAACAATGGTTACTGACAGACAAAGGACATGCACGACTGAAATCTGACAAACAATAGTTACTGATAGACAAAGGACATGCACGACTGAAATCTGACAAACAATGGTTACTGACAGACAAAGGACATGCACGACTGAAATCTGACAAACAATGGTTACTGACAGACAAAGGACGTGCACGACTGAAATCTGACAAACAATAGTTATTGATAGACAAAGGACTTGCGCGACTGAAATCTGACAAACAATGGTTACTGACAGACAAAGAACATGCACGACTGAAATCTGACAAACAATGGTTACTGACAGACAAAGGACATGCACGACTGAAATCTGACAAACAATGGTTACTGACAGACAAAGGACATGCACGACTGAAATCTGACAAACAATGGTTACTGACAGACAAAGGACATGCACGACTGAAATCTGACAAACAATAGTTATTGATAGACAAAGGACTTGCACGACTGAAATCTGACAAACAATGGTTACTGACAGACAAAGGACATGCACGACTGAAATCTGACAAACAATGGTTACTGACAGACAAAGGACATGCACGACTGAAATCTGACAAACAATGGTTACTGACAGACAAAGGACATGCACGACTGAAATCTGACAAACAATAGTTATTGATAGACAAAGGACTTGCACGACTGAAATCTGACAAACAATGGTTACTGACAGACAAAGGACATGCACGACTGAAATCTGACAAACTATAGTTATTGATAGACAAAGGACATGCACGACTGAAATCTGACAAACAATGGTTACTGACAGACAAAGGACATGCACGACTGAAATCTGTCAAACAATGGTTACTGACAGACAAAGGACATGCACGACTGACATCTGACAAACAATGGTTACTGACAGACAAAGGACATGCACGACTGAAATCTGACAAACAATAGTTATTGATAGACAAAGGACTTGCACGACTGAAATCTGACAAACAATGGTTACTGACAGACAAAGGACATGCACGACTGAAATCTGACAAACAATGGTTACTGACAGACAAAGGACTTGCACGACTGAAATCTGACAAACAATGGTTACTGACAGACAAAGGACATGCACGACTGAAATCTGTCAAACAATGGTTACTGTCACAATTCAGCGCTTATAATAATAATAATAATAATAATAATAATAATAATAATAATAATAATTATTATTATTATTATTATTATTATTATCATTATTATACTTTTGACCACCTTGTAAAATTTCCATCGTACGGTTTTAGTAACGTTTTTTTCCTTTCTCACACACACACACACACACACACACACACACACACACACACACACACACACACACACACCCAAACACACACACACACACACACACACACACCACTTGACTTTTTAGCACTGTTCGTGGACATTTTAAAAAACCTAGTAAAATGTCCACCGAATGTTTTGCAGTATTTATTTATTTATTTATTTATTTTTGGGGGGTGGGGGAGGGGGTGGGTGGAGGTATCTATATTTAAAAACTTACAATTTCAAAGCATCGTTTATGTTCATTTTAACTACTCTGTCAAATGTTCAGATAAGAAACAACGTCAGCTATAGTATAGCTTTATTTTTCTAAGTTAAAAAAATATTTACAGCTTGTCATGCAATTTGTTACAACACTGTACAGTGCTCAAAGAAGAAATCGCACGGTTATATTAATGTATTGTATTTCAGTTTCAAACAATATAGTAGTACGAGGGGGCTTCAAATGAAAATCGTAAATGTTTTTTTGTTGTGGAAATCACTCAGGGCTATGTACAGTAAAGTAAGGGAGATGTGGTACACACTGAAAGTTGAGGTTTTCGATGGTTTCAACCATTGCACGGGCAGTATAGGGTCGAGTATTGTAATGTTTCAATATGGCACCTTTACTCAGAAGTCCACGTCGTTTGGATTTGATTGCGGGTCGAAACTTCCGAGTCCACTCATATACAGGCTGACAAGCATGCAACACCATACTGGACCTTCATTTCTAGAGGTTTCACCACATCGCTGATCAAAAAAAAAAAAAAAAAAACACGAATAACAGAACACTGCTACTCTTTGATGCATGTCAAAAGTGAGGCAGCCATTTTTAAACTGTCCTTATGACGTCACCGTGTTCGTCTGCACCGTGTTGACACGTGCTTAACACACTTAACATCCTTAACAACAATATTGACAGGTTACAAAACAGTGGCATGGTTATTGTAATTTCTATCACACTTGTAAGATCTTCATTTGAAGACCCCTCGTATTAATTCAGACTGTTCGTGTACTTTCTGACCACTCTTAAAGGGAGCAGCGGTGGATTAGTGGCTAGACACCGCCTGCCGTGGCGGTCGTCAGGGGTTTGATCCGCATTAGGGTGGATTCAAATTTGGAGTAAATTGCCTTGGACTTCCAGGTTGCCCCAACCTAAAATGGGTACCAGGAAATGTCTTGGGCGAGTGAGGCGGTCGGCGTGATACTAAACACATTAACTGACAAGTGTCGTTTGGTCTGTACAAACATGTCTAGCAGTTTATGCGCAATGTGTCTTAAGACATGTGATAGGGGCCTTGACTTATACTGAACAGGTTCAGATAAAAAGTTGCATGGTTATAGTAATGTTTTGCTCTTTTAAAAAAAGAAATGATTATGTTTTAAAACTGTGTGTCGACTTTCTAACTATCCTATTAAATTGTTCAGATAAGAAATCGTCTGATTATAGTAACATGTGTTTTTTTTTTTTTTGGTCCTTTCAGAAATAATGCTGTAAACCATTCATAGACTTTCATACCACCATGTAAAATGTTCAGATAATAATGTTGTTATAATCATTTTTTTTTATGTTGTCTTCTCTATTTCCAGATTTTTGTTTTTCTGCAGCACCGAGAATACGTTATTTCCAAAATTGCCAGTCTGGCTGTCAACCGTAACGCTTTCTTTCATACTTCTCAAAGTTGGCAGCATCCAGGATGCCATCCTCCACAGCGTGGGTGCAGTCCACTGTGTACTTCAAGGTGGTCTTCCACCTCTTGCCACCCTTCCCCTGCTGGGGTTTTCCGGCTCCTTTAACTGCTTTTTGTTTTTGTTTTTTGCGCAGGCATAGCTGTCAGCATGTCGGGATAAGGAACCTTTTCGGATACCAATAGCTCGTATTCAGTTCAAGTTCGTCATTGTGACAAAATGATTAATTACCCAAGTAATATAGACATTTAGTAGATGCAGTTGTTGCACACAGTGAACAACTAGGGTTATAATTAAAATGTAAGAAGACACAGGTTATGGTAATCACCAGAAAGAAGGAAATACCTCAACGTAATATACAAGTAAATGGGGATATTCTTAAACAATTGAATAGGTACAATTATCTCTGAAAAGTCATAACATCTGATGGGAGATGTCTTGAAGATTAGAAACAGAATCGCCATGGTGAAGGTAGGCTTTTGCAAGATGGAAAACATTCTGGCCAATAAAAAGATGTCATTTGCAACGACAAAAAGAGTGTTAAAGTGCTACATAGAACATACACTTTTGTATGGATGTGAAGCGTGGACAATGAGCAGACAAGATGAATAATATCTGATGGCTGTGGAAATATGGTTTCTGGGGAAAATTCAAAAAATATCATAGAGTGACAGAACCAGAACAACCAATGACCGAGTCCTACAAGAAACTAATGAAAACCGCAAACTGATAAGAAAAATTCAACGTAGACAGTGACATTGTTTGTTGGTTTTTTTTGGGCTCGCTATGAGAAGAAATAAATTGGAGAACTTGGTGACAACTGGCAAGATTGAGGGAATAAAAACCAAGGGGAAGGCACAGAAGTAAATACCTGGATGGCTTGGTCACGTGATATGGTGGAGACAAGAACAAAGAACTGATCCACGACTCTGGTGATCGTGTGAGATGGCGAAACATGACCGCCCACGCTTATCGGTATGGTACGTGATAAAGAATATAGACCATAGCACATGGCGATTAAACTGTCTCTGGTGACCTTGTTAATGGATTCCTACCACACGCCGGGTAGTTTGACTTTTTAAATTGTGTTATTCATTCGCTCGCTTTGAACTCAGACGTAGTCCGTACACGTGCTTCAACCTCTAGTAGTTGCCATTGCTGGGGAGACCACTGGACTGATGTTTGCGTGTGGATTAGCTTTCCCTATTACCAAGCGTCCCTCGCCATCAGGTGAATCCATTCCGACTTCTGAGGTACTTGTAATTTACTTCCTCAAGTCAAGAAAAAAGAGATCAATATTTTAGTCCAACTGACCAGTGTAGGGGTTGAACCCGCTACCTCAGCATCAGCACACCGGAAGTTTAAGAGAAGACGGTCTTATTTATCCTGCTTAAATATTGACTTCTCGCTCAGAAAGCATTGACAGTCTTCTGAACGTTGAGTTGCCTGGTAAATCACAAATAGCTAATTGGGACTAGGCGTGGTTGCAACGTCCTGCAAAGGGCATGCAATCTTATATATCATGCTCACAAAGAAATAAGTACAAGTAAATTAAAAGGCACTTGTTGTGTGCATGGAGGCATACGGTGATAGCCTGATCTTGTATTAGAACAATCGGAGGTCGGGGTGGCTGGAGTTTTAACAAGTTCTCTGTGTGAAGAACTGGCGAGTTTTAACAAGTTTTCTAGGTGAAGAAATGCCGAGTTTCAAAAAGTTCTCTATGTGCAGAAATGGCGAGTTTTAAAACGTTATCTAAGTGAAGAAATGCTGAGTTTGAAAACGTTCACTATGTGCAGAAATGGCGAGTTTTAAAACGTACTCTATGTAAAGACATGCCGAGTTTTAACAAGCTCTCTATGTACAGAAATAGCGAGTTTTCACAAATTCTCTATGTGCATAAATGGGGGGGGGGGGGGGGGGGGGGGGGGGGGGTTAACAAGTTCTCTATGTGCAGAAATGGGGAGTTTTAACAAGTTCTTTGTGTGAAGTAATGCCGAGTTGTAAAAAGTCTATGTTAAGAAATGCCCAGTTTAAAAAAGTTCTCTATGTGAAGAAATGCTGAGTTTTAAAAAGTTCCCTCTGTGCATAAATCGCGAGTTTTAACAAGTTCTCTAAGAGCAGAAATGCCGAGTTTTAAAAAGTTCCCTCTGTGCATAAATGGCGAGTTTTAACAAGTTCTCTAAGTGCATAAATGCCGAGTTTTAACAAGTTCCCTCTGTGTATAAATGGCGAGTTTTAACAAGTTCTCTAAGTGCAGAAATGCCGAGTTTTTAAAAGCCCGCCATGTGCAGATATACCGAGTTTTAAAAAACCCTCTATGTGCAGAAATGCCGAGTTTAATAAGCTCTCTATGTGCATAAATGGGGAGTTTTAAAAAGTTCTCTAAGTGCAGAAATGCCGAGTTTTAAAGTCTTCTGTGTACAGAAATGCCCAGTTTTAAAGAAAGCGCCACGTAGGAGAGGTCAAAAAGGCATGTTGACTGACGATCGATGCAAAGATAACGGTGGCCTTCCTGCAGAGATAACGCGTTGTGTAATATAGCCCCAGTTAGCGGGACGTTGACTAACTGTTGAGGACACACGCACCCATTCGTAAATTAGCGCTTCACGTTGCTTGAGCGCGAAGTTAACATTGTTCAATTTAAACAGAGAAACTAAAAACAATATGTTGTACTATTATTTGCCTGACATTTTTCGCTGCATCTCGTCAGGTGCGTACTGCAGTGTTATGTAGCATATAAATTCAATAAATTAATTATAATTTATCTGAAATACTTAAAACATATATTCACCGATATTGTTCGAATATCCCCACGGTAATTTAAAATTTAAAATCAAATCTGTATGCCTACACAAAATTGGTTGGAACCGCCTAATTGCAAGGGTCTCTGATTATTTGAGCAATCCATTTTTTTTAAATCGTCGAATACAATATGCGAAGCGACTTTTCTTTGTTAACATTATGGCTGCCATAATATGCCATACCAGCCTTTCTAAAAGGATTAATAGATATTTAACACGAGGTGACGAGGAATCTCTGAAGGCTATAGCGGTAACGGTATTCCCATGGTAATAATTGTCGTAGAGGTATGGTGTGTTAGGTTTTTATATATACTAGGTCGTGGCATAATAAGCTCGGGGACTAGCAACCTTCCTTATAACCTTTCCGTCTCAGACAATAGGTCGTATTAACTATTTGTGGGCGTGGTTAATTGTGGGCGAGGTCGAGAGATTACCTTGTAGACCTTGGGCTTAGAAGATAACAGTTATTTGCATACCCTTTACATGATGTCCCAATCAATCCCAGCGTGTTCCCGCTCTTTGTGATATTCACGTCAGTTTTACTTTCCGTAGTTTGCCATTGTTTTCTGAACCACCGACGCTCATGCCATTGTAAAAACCAACGCAAGGCGGTCTGCTGTTACACCACCTGCGACTAATTCGAACCCGGTATGAGGGATTGCGTTATTATGTTCAGCGCGCCTAAGCCACGAGTGCCTGTTTCGAGAACTGTCTTATATGCCCATACGTTGTTCAGATACCGGCGATTGCATTCCCCCTAGGCATATTCCCCTTGAAAGATTCTTTTCCTTGCACATCCCGCAATCTGATTTATGTTATCATCTGCAAACGATTTTACATGAAATGCATTGGCCAAATTGGCAGACGCCTTGCTGATCGTTTTAGAGAACACCTCAGAGACATTAATCATTTTAATTCCTCCAACCACAAAGGAGTCGACGATGTATGTGTCACTGCATTGAAACCTTGCTTCTCCAACAGTTCCATTAGGCTCAAAATTGAATGCCAATTAACCAACTCTCTGGGATGCGTCCATCCAGCAGGTGTCAATAATGTTGTGGACGCCACTGTATAACTGTGCCATCTTCTCAAACTCTTTACACTGTCTATTACTATGCTGTTACCCCCCCCCCCCCTCCCCCATATATTCATACCTAACTGTCTCCACACCGCTATATTTTCATATCAGACTGTTCGCATATTTTTGGCGACCTAAATTCTATCTGGCAACCCACTATACTCAAACTCTGCAGCCAAATAGTGCCTTCGCAACTTGCAAAGCCTCTTAATCTGCTCCCACATGGGGACCGAGTAGTTGTGCTTTCGGTTTTTGTATTTCGTTGTTTTATCTATCTGTGTTGTCCTGTCCTTGACAAATATTATGAGAATCTAAACGTCGGCCGTCATGTGTGTCGTATTGTACGCATTTGTGTGTATTTTATTTTATTATTCATTTTATATATTTATTGATTGCTTGTGGTTTTGGATTTTCACCTGTATGTCGGGATACGATGGATCTCCTTGTTAGGTATGTGCAACGTGTTTATGTTTAGTACGTTTCTTCTCGCAGGAGCTAAATATACCTATTTGTTTCCAATTCATATCCAGTGTTAATTATACAATTAAAGGTTTTCTCAATGGGTATTCTATCCAGTATTAATTATACAATTAACATGTTTTCTCAATGGGTATTCTATCCAGTGTTAGTTATACAATTAACAGGCTTTCTCAATGGATATTCTTTCCAGTGTTAGTTATACAATTAACATGTTTTCTCAATGGATATTCTTTCCAGTGTTAGTTATACAATTAACAGGCTTTCTCAATGGATATTCTATCCAGCGTTAGGTACACAATTAACAGACAATTTCAATATGCATTCTACCTAACGGAAGAGCTAACTTGGCGAATAAATCAAACACACCAACATTTTTCTTAACTGCAGGGGTATAACAGGAAGAACCAGTTTAAAAACAAAACCAATAAATATAAAAAAAATCAGTAAACCCACAGCTCTATGTAAATATAAATATAATGATTTAAAAAAAAATTGTTTGCCTTCGCTCCCGTTGAGCTCATGCATAATCCATACATGTGCGACTTCTTCTAGTGCACTGGACTGATTTGTGCATGTGGATTAGCTTTCCCTATTACCAGTGTCCCTCGCCATCAAGCGAACACACTCCGACTTCAGAGGTAATAATTATGGTAATTATTATTACTATGCTCGTTATTGTTCTCTCCAAACTTTGGTCACTTGAAACGTCATGAAAGTTTGGAGAGAACAATAATGGAGGGGTATATGCCCGTGAAGAGAGAAAGAGGAAGGCCGAAGAGAAGATGGGTGTAGAATGTGGCGGATGATCTCCAGATTGGTATATCGGACGCGGGACATCTTGTTTGTGATCGAGAAGTTGTTATGGGAGCGAGGTTCTGCAAAGGACATGTTACTGAAAGAATGAACGATGCTCGTGATTACATAGGAACTGCCGTGGCACAATAGTTGGTGCACTTGTTCACCGAGTGACAGTAACTAAAGAGGCGCTTTTCCCACCATATTGGTCATATCGTGCTAGCTCCATCTTGTATAAACCAATCGGCAAGCGATGGATGACGTGGCAAACATCAAGCCGGCAGAGATTACTTTCCAAGACAGCCGAAGAGAATTGCGAGAATACTGGACAGTGGACTGATCTGATCTTAGGAATTCCACATCCACTTTGGCTGGCGAATCTGCTTTTCAATGACATGAGAAATATGAGTATTTTCTACTTATTCTCAACTGTGAATCTTCCTCTTCTTCTTCTCTTTTTCTTTTTAAAGCAAGGGAAAAGGAGGGGGGGGGGCCTGAGTGGTCTCGAGATGTCCGCCTCAAGTGCTGGAGGTCCCGGGTTTAAGCCCCGGAGAGGATCGGATGTTTTTACGTGGATTTCTAGTAAAACATACCGCCAGGTCTCTGGGTAGTGAGATCGGACACCCGTGTGTAATGTTGCTCACGTAAAAAAAACATCCCTTGGCAGTTGGAATTCGAAAAAGAGCAGTCTAACGGCGCTGCCCGGGTCAAATTTCGAGTTAAAAATCTACCCAAAGTCCAAATTTTTCAGGATCCTCGCCGTTGCTACGGAGTTCGTGTACTGAGTTGAGACTTTCCGGACTCAGGCTTGAGTTAGGAGCAGAACAGAACACTTATGGGTTATATCTGTGTGCCGTGATGTTGATCCATCGACTAAACTAGACGAAATTCAACTTCTCTTTTTCCGTTTACCTCAGTGAAGTTTTGAGGAAAATGTAAGGATCTTTTCTGCGCTCTTTTCAGTGCGCTTTGTAGGTTGGGATTAATTTCTCTTAGGTTGTACTTGATACCATCACTCTATACTGTACATTGTCTTTCCTTTGTTCTGTATCTGTGATATTTCTTCGATGTGGCTCATTGTGAGGGAGAGAACACACCCTTGTAGCACACCTGAATTCACCTCGAAAGGTGTTGATGTCCTGTGCCATTGTCCTGTGGCAAGTATTGCTTGAAGTAACGAGATTTTTGCAAGCATTGGTGCAAGTATATGATTGCAGCTCCATATTTGTTAATTCCATATTTTCTTAGTCAATTCCATTGCACAGTCCTCTTAACTCTATCAAAAGCAGGTCGTATCATGTTCAAGTGCTTTTCTTAACCATGCTGCTTCCTTAATAACTAAAGAAAAAGAAAAAAAAACAAGGTTGGGGGGGGGGGGGGGGGGAGAGAAATACACCACTAACGCAGTTATAAAATAGTTAGTGGTTAAAGGGAGCGCCCCACCCCCCCCCCCCTTTTTTTCTGTGAGGTATAAAGGACCCTTGTCCGAGCAGTCGCCATGTGCTCTTCTGCTTGAAATGTGCTCCTCTACATGACAATTAGTATCCACCCAAACAAAAACTTACCTGTATTTGGAAATGTGCTTAATATCTTCCAAGTGTGAATCTATTTGTCTCACTCTATGACTGGGACAAGACCAGAATAATTATGTCGGGCGAAAAGTAGGTGCATTAAAGGTACTGGGCATGACATACAATTAAAGCCTAAAATTACAGTCTAGAGATAACGCGCTAACATTATTATTCATGACAAATGTAACAGATAACAGACTGGCCTAAGGGGTTAGGGTTATGCACACGGTTCAACATTTGTTAAGTCACGTCTTCATTACTTGGTCTCAAATCTAATCAAATCATATCAAATTAACTGATAAACGAATTAATGGGTGGTAGGTAGACCATAATGAAAGCATTACCACTCAGTGTAAGCCATACATTGTAGTATTATATTGTAGAAATTTTATCAAAATGTAGCTATCATAACATGTATTTGCTGTTTTTAAATAGGGTTGTCTGAGTTCGTGCGTGTGTGTATGTGCGCGTGCGCGCGTGTGTTTGTGTGTGGGTGTGAAACTTGGATATTTAACGAAAGCAAATAATTCCAAAAGCACATATAAATACAAATGTAATAAACAATTCATTCGCCGAAAATGCGGGCAACACTATTTGTCCAACAATAACTCGAGTCTCCGTGGCGAATTAGTCAAGCCGTCTGACACAGGCTCCGAAGGTTGTAGGTTCGATTCCGGGCCGCGTTTTTCGATTCCCGAGTGCATTTTTTTTCTTCGGAGACTCCTGAGGCTCTTCGCTGCAGCTACGGATTTCGTGCTTTGTGCGAGGCTCTCGGCAGTTCGCTGCGGAAAGAGACTGAGTCATATAGGATTAAACACCCGGTGCAATGAAGTCGATTTCGTCGACTTTTAAGCGACTTTTTAACTCAGTACTGAAGAAGACTAGTTAGTAAAACAAATAAATGTGTAGAAAATGAAATAACTGAGGTATGTCAACAACAACAACAACAACAACAACAACAACAACAAATGTCAAAGATAAGAGGATCAGCTTCGTTGCAACGGGTTTCCCCCCGTGTGGCTCGGTCTCAGTCCGCAAAGTAGTCTGCCGAAAGAGTCGAACAAAGCACGAACTCCGTAGCTCCAATGTCGACCCCCAGGAGTCTCTGAGAAAACTGCACGCGTGAACCTAACGACATGGCCCAGAATCGAACTCACAACCTTCGAATCGTGTGGCAGGCGGCGTATCGAGTCCACCACTGGGAGTTCCTAGGCATTTAAAATAAAACTTGAATGTCTGGAATAGATAACTATGGAGGGAGGTGCAGAGGGGAAGGAAAGAAGAAGAAACCCACAACGCAGATGCATTCAAGGTGTGATAGATAATGTTCACGTGACAGCCACATAGGAAGAACACCTGGCGTGTGATCGAGATTTCACAAGGCTGTCATGGGTGGGGGAGGGGTACATTTCTAGATAGGACACACCACTGGATGATGTTAAGCTAGTTGCATGTCCTTTACAGGACGTAGCCAGCCCCAGCATTTTTTGGCTGTTCGTAATTCATGAGCAAGTTTACGTTGAGTAATTTGCTTTCTGAACGACTGGAACCCATTCCATTTCATTAAAAACCAACTTAAGACGGTCTACTGTCAAATCGTCCACAGCTGTGTTTTGAACGCGGTATGCAGGATTACGAATTGAATCCGTAACTACTTAGCCACGAAGCGAAATGATGAAGAAGATTAAAATCGTGAGCATGATGATGGTGATGATGATGCTAAGATCTACATCGTGGTGATCATCTCACCTCCAAGTATAGAGACTCCGTGGCGAAGTGGTCAAGCCGTTTGGCTCGGGCTCCGAAGGTTGTGTGTTCGATTCCGGGCCGAGTCTTCGGTTCACGAATGAAAATTTTCGGAAACTCCTGTAGGTCGTCGCTAGAGCTACGGAGTTCGTGCTTTGTGCGACGCTTTCCGCGTTGCGGAAAGAGACCGAGCCATATGGGATAAAACCCGGTGCAATGTAGTCGACCCTGTCAACTTTTAAGCGACGTTTTCACCTCCAAGCTAAGTTAGTTGCATGCCCTTTGAATTACGCCGCAATCAACCCCAGCATTTATTGACTGTGATCTACTTGACAATGCTAGTTCAGCAGTTTGCCATTTCTGTCTGAACGACCTACGTTTCATACCTTCAAAAACAACGCAAGCGATCCGCTTCCAAATCCCCCGTGCTGATTTCGAACCCCAGACTCGGCGTGACTGGAATTTACGAAACTAAGTGTCCCACTAGCTTTAAGCCGCGTGACCGGTACACTATAGATATTCTATCGCGAAAAAACAACATAGAAATTTAGTCTGAGTTGCCGTCTAACCGACCCACTGTTCTCGATTTCCAACTGCCAATGGATTATTAATGTGCGAAATGTGCACACAGTCCTTCTTATTTGTCGTTCTTATCCGAGTAGGCTAGATGCCTCATCAACTCTTCTGAAATCATAGGGTGAAATAACGTTCCTTTTCTCTCCCACCCCTCCTCTGATATTTCCTTATCATCATCATCATCATCATCATCATCATCATCATCATCATCATCATCATCATCATCATCATCATCATCATCAATATCATCATCATCATCATCATCATCATCATCATCATCATCAGTCAGTTCAGCACAAGGGAGGCTTGAGAAGCTGTCTTATTGTCCCAACCCACATTTGTTTGTCTTGCGCAGTTTTCTAATTTTTCAAGTACGTGTGTCTTCATTGATACATCTGTGCATAATTGCTTTCCCTGGTCTACCCTTGTCTCTTTTGCCCAGTATTTTACCATCCACTACCCACTTTTGTGCTTCTCCATGTCAGGATGCAACCAAACCACCACAGCCTTCGCTTTTGTATTACGTTGCGAAGACGCTCCCCAGTCCGCATCAGAGTGGATGCCCTGGGCTCCCATGCTGACTCAACCTAAAATTGGAGCTAGGAAATGTTTTGGGAAATAAAAACGACTTGCTCAACTTTGCTTTTACAATTGCTTAATATGGAAAAGTTGCATATGTGTTGTTTTCAGCATCCACCCAAAGTTGTGAGGGTATCGTGCATAAGGTGCCAGCCCCATATTTTTATAAACCAACTGGCATTCGATGGGTGATGAGAACAATATCTGGCCGGCCGCCTTTACTTTCCAGCAATTCCGTGGTGCAACCATTTTTGGCTAGAGAGACATATGTCTGAGTCCTTGATAATTAGTCCTTGATAATTAGTCCTTGATAATTAGTCCTTGATAATTAGTCCTTGATAATTAGTTCTTGATAATTAGTAAACAAGCCAAGAAATCTAGAGAAGTTTCACAAGAATGCTGAAAATCCTTTGGACAGCCATAATGAGCAATCTAAACGTTTTGAAAGAAGCTGAACCAGAAAGACAATTTATCACAAACATCAGAAAGAAGCAGTCATCATTGTTTTATTACCACGTTCTGAGAAGTTTAAAAGAGAAAAAAAAATCTAAAACATAATGTGACGGCAAGAAAGATTTATGGAAATAGAGACAGAGTGAGGCAGCACGAGAAAATTATAGATAGCCAAGTATCATAGTCGGGATACGTGTCAGCAGCGTACGATATGATACATGCTGTTTGAGATCGCAAGATGTAGAGAAGCGTGATCGCCCACGGCAGAGGGCGAGGCACTTGATGATGAGATTTGGAAGCCCAGATGTCATGACAGTTCTATGTCAGTAGTGGAAGACAACAAAGAGCCAGAGCGGGGGTTGAAGTATGGATCCCTGAAACATGCAAGAAGTGTGAAACCAAGGGAGAGTAGGTCTAGTTGTGAGACTGGATCGTCACCGTTCGGGGCAGATCTGTTCAGGCAGGGGGATCGTGTGTGAGCCCCTTGTGTATACAAATTTAGTGCTTAACAAATGTTGAGTTACGGCCTGTTTAGTTAGTTAGTCAGAAAGTTTAGTCGTATAAACTAAAACTGTCATCTACTGTCAATATAGTACCTTGCGGTATTGGGCAGGGAAGACTTGAGCCTGAAAAAATAAGGTCGCCTGGCTAGAGCAGTCGCCGCGAACTGTGCAGGTTAGGGTTTTCAGAAAACCCGGTGCAGGGTCACGATAACGTTGGATCTGGAATACGGGGATCTGGCGGCAGGCTGCAGTGAATGGAAGACACAACAACTAATCCACAATTCTCGACCTGGCGATGTAATCATCTACTACACTATAGCTGTGTGCTAAGAGGTAAGTAAAGTGCCTGGGGGTTCGTGGCGAAGGTTGATAGACGGTTTTTGGTGAAGGAGAGCCTGGCATATGATACCACAACGTTTAGTCTGAGAATGCAGGTGGAGACAGTCACAGATGGCTAAAATCAAATATCATACGGATGTCATGGTTTAACGAACTCACAGAGTATGATGAGCAAGGTGAAGACAGGTATGTTTCGAGCAGAGTGGTAGGCTTCCATCCAACAATAACAAATATAGAGTATCAGTTGGGTAAGCACCCCCCCCCCACCCCTCAACACCCCCACACCCCACCCCAAAAGCCAGGACATGTTGGTGGTGTGGGAAATGAGCAGGCGGAAAGATTGGCTGCATTCACATAATTCATAAAAAGAGGTGACTAGTAACTCGTCACACAACTGTTACATGCATTATTTACTTGAGGAAGCACCTCATATGAGTCACGCAGACTTCTACACATACGCACTCAGTATATGAGGGAATGGTGCGGTTATCTTGTCCACCTACATCTAAATTAGCATGGGTCACAGCACACGCCTGGGAGCGTGCAACCTTTCCATCGGGCACTCATGGATACCCAGCGTGAGTGCGAATGTGAACTAAGCTCACAACGACGTCAGGTATGCGGGTGAATATATCAACATATACAACCGGGAATCACACAACACTCATGACACCAGACACACTTCTTTAAATTCTACCCTGATGTGTATTCGAACAGGTCGCCACCGAGCAAGAGTGCTAGCCACTGCTCTACCGCGGCTTCTCATTATATGTTTGCTACTCAAAACAAACAAACAACAACAACAACAACAAACATAGCAACAACAACAAAATATTTAACTGGTTAAGTGCCATGCAATAGTTTTATATAAGCGACCTCCTTTAATATGATATAGAATACAACATATCTGCTACTATATCAACAACTTTAAAGTCATGATTGTGACACACCATACTTCCCATTTTTCGCCATCTATTTTTCTTCTTGTGTTCAAACCTACTTTTTGTTTACCACATAATATTTTAAGCTGTTGTGGAGGGGAGTTGACATGCCTCACTACCTACTTTCAGCCAACTATTGCGTTGTAAACAACAGAATTAAAAAAAAATAACCAGAAATAAGCATGACACAGAAAATAAATCAGTCACAACAGACACTGCATATACAAGATAAATTGTGTACAACTTAGAAAGACTTAATTATCTATGTATGAGGTGGGGAGAAATGAGAAGAATAGAAAAAAACAAAACAATGGAAGGCTGATGCCTTAAATAAGTTCAGCAAATTAAATGTTACCCGCCACAAACATTTTCAACAACAGTTCCTTGTCTATAGAATCAGTAATTACGTCCTAAAATAGTACATAGCAGGCTTAATCGGGTAATTAATTATGTTGTACATTTGTGTATGTCAATATATATGTTTGTACGTGCGTGCGTATTCAAACACACACACGCACACACACACACGCACGCGCACACGCACACATACACACACACACACGACTTGACAGACCAGTTTGTTACACTGTGCTTCAAAAATAAAAAAAGACACAATAACTACAACCAATGGCGGCAGTGAATGTGACTGATAACGCCAGTTGACAAGGACTTATACCCCGTAACTGCTACCTCTAGCTTTGATTCCTATGTCGGTTAAGACCATGGATGGAGTTATACCTCTCCATAGCACGAAGCCTGGGCTGAATTGTAGAAATCATATGTTGCCCATGCAGCATGATCCCTCTCTCGGCCTGCCTAGTTTACTCCAGAGGATAGATGATATATATATATATATATGCTGTTCGTGATTCCTTGACAAGTTGTACGTTCAGCAGTTTGCCTTTGATTTCTGAACGACCGGCACCTATACCTTTTTAGAAAAAGAAAAAAAAACCAGCACCTGGGTATACGGGATTACGAATCGCGTTCGAAGCACCTTCGCCTTGGAGACAGGCTATATATAAAAGGAGCAAAATTTGGGGTGAAACACTATTCACTGACTACGCAACTGAAACCCTATAAAAGGATAACGCTACACAAAACAAGTCAGTTCATTTGCAAGAAAACATCTATGGCGTCTCTATCGATAAATTTAAGGAACATTGCTATTGGCCGACTGCATGCACCCGAAAGTCAAAGTCAGGTTGCCAGGCATCTAAACGTGCATCAGAGTACCATCGGTCGACTTTGGCACCGGTTCCAAGCCTCTGGCTCAGTTGAAGACCGGCATGGCAGTGGACGATTCAGAGTGACAACAACAGCGGATGATCGCTTTATTCGGCTTCGTCACCTCAGAGACAGGTTTACAACATTTTCCTCAACTGACCAGCCATTGCCTGCAGGACGTCATGTGCCTGATCAAATTGTCCGCAATAGACTGCATGACGCTGGACTTCGGGCACAACGACCTCATCATGGACCTGTCCTTACACGCCACCATCGTCCCTGGGCAGCACACAACCAATGGAGATGTGTCTGGTTTAGTGAAATGAACGTTTTGCACACAATTACGGTAATGAAGCTCCGCCGCACGGTGGTGGAGGTGGAATGGTGTGGGGAATGATCAGTTACAGTGGAAGTAGGCATTGGTTCACATCGAAGAAGGCTTTAATGCGCCACGATACGTCAATGAATTTCTTCGACCCCATGTCCTTCCACTTTTGGCTGCCCAAAGGTCTGTGTTTCAACAGGACAATGCCAGACCCCATTGTGTACGGCTGACCACAACATTCTCATCCTTCCTTGGCCATCCCTGTCTCAAGAAACGAGTCCGATTGAGCACCTGTGGGGTGAACTGCGTAGGTGTGCTTGTCGCCGAGACGTTGATCCAGCCAATCGTCGTGATCTGTTCCAGGAACTCCAGGAAGAGTAGACAGCCATCCCATGGGCCCACATCAGACGTCTGATCGCATCCATGCCCAGGAGATGCCAGTCACAGATCGATGCAAGAGGAGGCCACACACCATACTCATGGGAAAGCCCGTACGCCAAAAAAAACTCTAGTGACCCACATGCAAAACGACTGTCAATTGATTGGTTGAACCTTAAGGCATTCTTGTGTGAAATTTGAACAATTAACTCAATAAAATTTTGTTTTAAAAATTATCGAATGTCAAAATTATGGCTGTATGTGTGCCTTCGGTAGCTATGCGTTTTTTTTTTTTTTTAAACAGTACACACACACACACACACACACACACACACACACACACACACACACACACACACACACACACATCACACACACACATCACACACACACATCACACACACACATCACACACACACATCACACACACACATGCATGCATGCATCCCTGAATGCATGTAACATAAATACAAAGACCCTTTTAACGACATATGGCTAGCACCTTTTGTTTGTAGACCCATACAGCACTGAATGATTGATGTAATTTGCAAGCCTGTCGCCTTTATATTCTATAATATTTTATGATACCCATTAGCCCCTGGGAGCATGAGTCAAAATTAATATGCCATCCTTGATGGGGATTCTAACACATAACCTTCGGGTAGGCAGCTATAGTCTGTCCAGACATAAAAGCCTTCATTCACGATCAATTATTTTGAAAACTGTCTGTTGCATCGTTATAAAAGCACCCTGCCGTCTTATATTTACCCCCCCCCCCCCCCACCCAAGGAATATGCCTTTGATAGGTCCAAAGGCAACTTAATTCATGGAAAGCGGCGACATTTCTTTGATGTTTTGGCGAAAAACTAGGGAATTCAAGCTAACAAACTTGTTTTACAGTGTCGCACCTCAATTCCGGCGTCGACACACGGCGTATCCAGATTCTTATGGGAGTGGGTGCAATGTGTATGTAATATAAGTAAAGACAGAATTTACAGAAGCATGGGGTAAATAATGTGGAACCGAAATGGAATTGAACAGGAAAGTAGAAGGAATATATTTCTTACCTTATATTTCAGTTCTTTCTTGTTTCTTCAGCTTCTTGTTAATAATGTGTATGCAAGGAGTCATGTTAGTAGGATGCATTTAGCTTTTTATAAGGAGGTCGTGATGGCTTCCAAACAGCTGTACTTTAATGTGCGTATGGAGTGACCATAGATGATACAGCAATTTAGTCATCATGTGTCAATATTTAAGGATCTGCTCGACTGTCTGTGTAGTTTATTCAGACGTGCACATTGGTTACAGACCGTTTTGGGTCTTCGTGAAATATTGTCTACTCTGCTTGTCACAAAGTGAATGTTGACTAAGTGACAGATAGAGTGGCTATGGTTATGTCCAGGGTATGTCCTTGTAACAATGTGATGTTGAACAACAGATTAATCAAGATGCATCACCACCAAACACCAGTCAGTGAACAAGCGTTAATTTGCGCACATAATATTCCTTTAATTCTGAATTAACACATACACATGTAACATATAAATCCAGGAACAATAATTCTCTAAGAATATATCTCCATCCCAATGGAACACGTCGAATAACACTGCCTCTCAAGGCTACTAAAATATCGTCCCACACGACAGGTATACTAGCCTCTCTCTAGGCCCGACTCAAAGTAACCCACTATGGGTCTCGAATTCCACTCACTATCCCTGGAACCCACAGTGCGGAGTTATCTTCCAAACTCCGTCACAATTCTTCACTTTATCAGACCACGACCTTCTCCTGGTCTGGTCTACACTCAACTCCCTCTCAGCTCGGAGTCCAAACCTCAACTCCCCGTCAATCTTTGTCCCTGTCTTTTTAAACAATTCTATGCCCCACATTGCCTCACACACACCACACAACCTCACTGCTCCAACTGTCTGTCTCACCAGCTGACCTCTTCTCAGCTCCCCCTTCAATTACTGTCCTCTCATTTACGCCCTCTGGGGGACCCACCATCCGCCCCATTTTATCTCGTGAACTGTTTATCTTGTACGGCCACTCACCTTAATGCCACTGAACACAGGCATGTGACACTACCCCACCCTCAAAAGAAAACATCGTTTTCAAATGTTGGGAGACTCATACTTATCAAATATGTGACCCAGACACATTGCCTGGGTAGTCGTTAGTATAAATCCAACTTACTCTAGCTACCACACTTAATAATATATCAAATACTCATAGTAAACTCCCATATTCCCCACACATAAATACAAACAACTTTCTATCTTTTGTATCAATGCATGAACTAATACATCACATAATAATAATAATACATCATAGAAAAGCATTATACTTATGTACCCACAGGTCTCTTACTACTTCACGACCACACAATACTATTTGTGTACCGACACTATATCAGGTGGTTCTGTTCTTGCATTAACCCACCTCTGATTCCTGTCGATGCTGTGTCTACCTTTCATGTACCCATCACTCATGGTACCTCTACAATTACAACATCTGTTTGCTATCCCTAGCCCTGGGTCAGTAATGTCGCGAACACTCTTTTGACCTGACTCAACTTTCCTATCTGCATATTGCACCAGTTACACTTGAGTCTCTGTTTAGTCTGAACTCTTTATTCAATCTTGGCCCATATATCTGGCACCTTTCTTTCTGCTGCATACGCCTTATGCCTATGTGCCCTGCACATGCACTATCCTGAGCTGTTCTAGTATATCGGTGTCTGTGTGCTAAAGGTACTGCTACTTGCCCACGTGCAGTTCCACTATCTGAAAAGCGGCGAGTAAGAACATTGTTCTTCCTCTCGAAGCACCATCTACCTTTCTTTGACTGCCTATGTTCTACTCTCCTACACCCTTGTGAACATTTGTTCAGAGTAGTATCTTGTCTCTGGGAGTCACTAGCACTATATTTGGGATCCATTCTCATCTGCTCAGCTGTACTATCCTTGTCCTGAGTTCCTGTGTCTACTTCAAGTGCCTCTTCTACCTCAGCTATACTCTCTAATTTAGGTTCTCTTGTGGTAACTACCTCATTACTGCTTACACTATATTTTTGGTCCCAATAAACTACTTCCTCTTCTGTACACTCTTTAACTCCTATAACATTTCCTATGATGAGATCTGCCACTGGTGAGTCTAAAACACATGCTGTCACTCTTCCTGTTATGTATGGTGTTTTTACTGTTATCACGGCTATTGGGTAGAATTCTACTGTCCCATTAAATGTTATGGATCTAATCTTTTCTCCTGTATAATCCGAGGGTTGCACTAAACTCTTTCTCACCCCGATGGACGTACATCCGGAATCCCTAATTGTTAACGCTGGCCTATCATTAACAAACCCATGATGCATCTTCAGACTTCCTCCTTCATGCACTGCTGATCCTGCTTTAACTGTGTGACCACATATTAAGACTGGCTGACCTGTCTTTTTCAAAAAGAGGTTTGCACCCACTACAATCTTCATTGTTCAGCGTCTCAATTACTTGTGCTGCATTTGAGTGCTCTGTTTCTCTCATCCTACATTGATGACTGACATGCCCGTTCCTTCCACATTTGAAACAAGTGATCTCCCTTTTACTGTTGTTCGTTGGTCCATCTGATGGTTGTGCATCACAATCTGCCATTTTGTGTCTCCAGCTCCCACAATTCCAGCATCCGGCATAATTTGGACGTCTCTGGAAGTTCCCTCTTCTATATGGGTACCGTCCTACTCTACCAACATTGTTTCCTCGGAAACCATTATCTTGAAGTTCTTGTTGCTCACCTTTCTGTGCTGACTCCACACTTTTCGCCCTTGGTCTAATGACTGGATTCTGGTCCTGTTTAGTGTACGCTGCACAGACTATTTCCTCACTCATTAGTTTCCCAATAGAACTGTTAGGATGTGCAGTCATATAGTTTTGCCCTAACTGTGACATTGTGTCTATGTCCTTTGGCTTCCGTTCCTCAAAGAACGCCACTAAATTAGAATTGCATGCAGATACTACCTTGTCTCTTAACATTAGATCTACTAATTTATTAAAATCTTTCCCTACTTCTGCAAGCTCCATCCATTTGTTAAATGTATTCTTTACAGTGTTAACAAAATCTGTGAAATCTTGATTTGTCTCTGGCACTAACTGTCTAAACTTTGTTCTATATCCATGCTTCAGTTAGTTGGAACTTTGTCAGCAAACGTTGACGTAAGATAGTGTAGTTGTTTCTTTCTTCTACAGGTAAATTGAACATGGTGTCTAGTGCCTTGCCCGTAAGAAATTCGCCAAGTCGTATCGCATACTCGTTTTCTGGGATGCCTAAAGTTTTCGCACTTGCTTGAAATCTGTCCAAATAAGATTCAAGGTTATCTCGGTCCGTAAAGTATGGCAGTTTTAATCTCTGTGACGACTGCGAAGGTTTTCTGCTTTCCTCACTTTGACCCTTCGAAGATAGTTCTAGTTTTCTGAGAGCAATTTCAGCTTCCATCTTAATCTTCTCTTTCTCAATTTCCACCGCATTTGTGTGTTTTAACTTTTCAAGTTCCATTTGTGTCTCTCTCTCTTCCTGTAGACGCTTGTTTTCTATTTCAGCTAACTTTACTTCCTGTAGACGTTTGTTTTCCATTTCAGCTAACTTTACTTCCTGTAGACGTTTGTTTTCCATTTCAGCTAGTTTTACTTGTGTCTCTTTCTCTTCCTGTAAGCGTTTTGCCTCGCGTTCATTATGCCTCTCCTCTCTTTCCATCTGCTTCTGTTCTTTCGCTTCTGCATACTCCTGTAACTCTTTACCTTTCAGGCCTATTCTTTCACCTGCTTCAATATAATCCATTAAAGTAGGCATCTTGTACTTGTGGACACGTTGCTGTGAATCAGCCAACTATAAATGTACAGGCTCTGCTGTTATTCTTTGTGTCACTTCCCTAAGTACACCCGCACTCCCTGTGTACGTAAATCCGTAGTGCTACAATATCACTCTGTACTCACCCAGTCACTCTATAAGCACTAGGTAGTGAGGGGGGAATATAACTATACTCCCTCCTATATATATATATATATATATATATATATATATATATATATATATATATATATATATATATATATATATATATATATATATATATATATATCAAATAACTGTAGAACAATTCCTGGAAATAGTTGTAAACATACATATACATACACAAATGGATGATACACACTAACTGCGAACTATTAAACGCTAGACGCATAGGCCGGTGAAACGCAGACGGATGATTACATAGAAATAAAAACCACTGACATAAACATGCCCATGAAAGACCATACCGTGCGCATAATATAAACTGACAAATACCATCTAGATAGAAGATGTATTAACATAAGCATTACAACAATACCATATATCCAAAGAACTCAAATATTATATGTAACAGTAAAGAGAAAACAGTAAAAAGAACAAATATAAAATGAATAATGTACATAGATCTGACGTAGACACTTGGACACCATGTATAATGTCGAGACGACCCAATGCCACAGCACAAAACAAACTGACTCGTCAGCTGTCTCTCAACCAATACAATGTGCACCTAGAAACTTCACCTTTGCTCTGTCTCCCGCATTTCGAGAAATAAAGCAAAAATATCCTACTTATTACGACCACTGGACCACATACAAATATTTACGTAACGCACAACAACAACAATACTTAGGACGATGAGAACAACAGAAGCAAACAAGGGTTGCCGACACCAATGCGATGGTAGAATCTTAAAAAAGTCCTTAATTTGTTTTCAATAGTCTCCGAAAATCGCCTGGAAATGTTTGTCGGTTACTGTTTTGAAAAGATTACGACGTTAGCTTCCCACAATGAATTAAAGTTCTGATGCGTTGTCACTTTTTGTTGACGTGGTGACACGATTTTCGACTGTCGTAAAAGTTGAAGATGATGATAATTATCCCAACGCCTTGTATCTTCACAGTCCGTAATGTTTTTGTAACCCTCCCTGTAGGGATGGCCTGTGATTGTATAATGTATGTGAACGCTCTTGTTTTGCCAGAAATATTGGGTTTTCGTTGCGTTTTGGGGAGCCGAAAATACCTTTAAAATCAATGAATGTTTATCTGCGTAGTCACTGTCGCTTTGAAGTGATGGTATGGTTTCACTGTTGCTGACCCGGTTAAACCAACGAATAGCAGAAAATGATCACGCGCTTTAAATCCGCTTCGCAAGTCTTTTTTGGTGAAAAAATGCGCTCATATTTGCGAAGACGGCACCTGAATGACTGTTGTGGTTTGTTTGCCGATGATGACACACACACACAAAGACGTTAAACGTAAATCGTAGTTTCAGTAGAAACCCAACGTGTTATTCTCCGTGGAAATTTTTCCGTCAAATTCCCTGGTTCTCGGCCTTGACTCACAAGGTCATCTCTGTTTCTCTTTATCACAATAATCCGTGTAGAAACTTTTCCTTTTCTGTGGAGCAACGATTGTCACCTTTGTGTGTTCCCCACACTTTCCTCCTATAACTCCCCTCCTCCTGGCGAGTTTTTAACCATGAATTACCCTCGTAACTCCTCTGGCGCCCCTTTCCATCTTATTATCTGCACCGAACTCTGAAGACGCCGTAAACACACACACTCGCTGTGCACAAGTTCACCTGACCTATAAACACACGCGCCTGTTTGCGTTAATTTTCTGACGTCCCTGATAGCCGAAGAAATACTGCCTGGTATCCAATTTACCTGTCCTGACCTTCTCGTGATCTATGTGCTACCCAGTTCCCGCACGGAAGAAACCCCAGTGTTTATATCGTGGACACACTTTCCCCTTCTCCTCTCCCCACTCCGAGTGAGAAATGATATTTTTACCTGGTTTCTCGTGGACTCTGTATTAATTCTCCGACACTTTTGACATGCGTTGTCTACTGAAAATGGTGTTTATTCTTGACAGGAGAGCTCTCATTATTGTTGTTGTAATTGGGCATCCGACTAATGTCTCTGATGTTAGTGTTCTCTCTAATCGACGAAGCCTCCCAGAAATCTTCTCTGTCACAAAGTGAATGTTGACTAAGTGACAGATAGAGTGGCTATGGTTATGTCTAGGGTATGTCCTTGTAACAATGTGATGTTGAACAACAGATTAATCAAGATGCATCACCACCAAACACCAGTCAGTGAACAAGCGTTAATTTGCGCACATAATATTCCTTTAATTCTGAATTAACACAGACACATGTAACATATAAATCCAGGAACAATAATTCTCTAAGAATATATCTCCATCCCAATGGAACACGTCGAATAGCACTGCCTCTCAAGGCTACTAAAATATCGTCCCACACGACAGGTATACTAGCCTCTCTCTAGGCCCGACTCAAAGTAACCCACTATGGGTCTCGAATTCCACTCACTATCCCTGGAACCCACAGTGCGGAGTTATCTTCCAAACTCCGTCACAATTCTTCACTTTATCAGACCACGACCTTCTCCTGGTCTGGTCTACACTCAACTCCCTCTCAGCTCGGAGTCCAAACCTCAACTCCCCGTCAATCTTTGTCCCTGTCTTTTTAAACAATTCTATGCCCCACATTGCCTCACACACACCACACAACCTCACTGCTCCAACTGTCTGCCTCACCAGCTGACCTCTTCTCAGCTCCCCCTTCAATTACTGTCCTCTCATTTACGCCCTCTGGGGGACCCACCATCCGCCCCATTTTATCTCGTGAACTGTTTATCTTGTACGGCCACTCACCTTAATGCCACTGAACACAGGCATGTGACACTGCTGTTTACTGTTCAGAGATGGAACATGATTATTACCTGTTTTGCACCACGAATATAGCTGTGAATGTTTCTGTAGTTGGCTTCCTCTTAAAGGCCAAGATGTTGGTCCTCTTTTAATTGAAGTTTATAGATTGATTCGTATGTTCGTGTGTTGTCCCCTTATTTGACAAAGTGTTTGTTATCAAGTTTCTTGGAATGCCACACTATGTCAGTTTCCACCACAATATTACTCTTCTGTTTATATTCAATGCGTTTAGTGTTGTTGTTGTTTTTGTTTTTTTTCAATACCAGTTGTTTGTCAACGTTGACGGCTTGCGGATCTGAAAATTCATCACTGTGGAATACATACTGTTGCCATTGACATTGTACTGAAGCTGTAATGTTTAGAGCCTGCAATTCGTCTGAATAGCTGGAGTAAAATACCCCAGTAAGTGTGCATGTGGATTAATGTCTGTGATCTGCGCAGACCTTAATCTGTGTCGGACGATTTTAGTAGGTTTATGACTGCTCTCGGTTGCATAAAATTCAATTCATCCTTTCTCCAATTGTCCTCTTCCTCTGTCAACACAGGGTCCTCACATTTTTTCCAGTAACTTTTATCAATATTTAATAGCGCGGACTGGGTTAGTACCGTCAGGACAGACAATTTGAATACAGTATTGTCAGCTGCCACATGTCCTTTAATTTTAGCCCACACAGTTCTATAGGGTTTTAATGAGAATGGTACGGCGGAAATCTCAAGCACCTATGGTCATGCTCTTCTATCAACTTGTCGATTTGATATTTCTTGCTTTTTTGCGCCTGTTTTATAAGGGACAACAACTGTAGCTTGAAATATGTTTCTGGAAATGGTATATTTTCCCTTCGGAGCCATATCTTTATTGCTTCCTTTGTGCTCGATGCCGTAGGTATTTTGTCTTCTTGGGCAACAACATTGTGATATGATGCAGTGTCCATGATTAGACAAGACGGTCTATCAAGGGATGGAAGTACTGTATTCTCGAGCCAATCTCTAAATACATTACCATTCATCTTATTATGATAATCCCTATTGTATGACTGCTTTGGTACGAACACGAGTCCAGCATTCTGTAGTAAGCCATTATGAGTACTACCAGCATGGGCTATGACCAAACGCTGTCCTTTACTACTGGGCACATATCGCTTTATCTTTCCATCCACTGCTTGCCATTCCTTTTCACTTGTGTGGTGCGCAGTGATCCACGTTTCATCCAATTACACTATGTCATAGTTTTCTTTGCGCATTTCCTTTATTTCACGTTGGTATCTGCTTCTCATGGTTCCTAAATGCGGTTGCTCGCAAAGGATATTTCTACCGCCCTTGTACTTTCTAAAGGTGAAGCCCAATCTCCTTATAATTTTCCACAAAGTTGTTTAGGATAGCTCTATGTTATTGTTCTTTCTCAACCAAACCCTAAGTTTTCTTACAGTCACTGTTTCTTTGGCATCCAGCATTTTTATAATAGCTCGCCTTATGACATCCTTGTCAAAGCTGTCTACAATTGCCTTTCTACCCACCGTTTGCTTATCGCGTGTTGGTTTCATTTCAGATTATTGCACCCATCGACGAAATGACCGATTACTCAAACTTAATGCATGCGCTGTTCTTTTTGTAATAGTATGAAACAGTTTCCTGTGATCAACTTCTTGACAAAAATATGTGTACAGCTTCATAGCGATGCTTTTAAGTGTACCAAATTTCACATTCAATCCCATTGAACAATGTTCACACATTCAAATGTTAGCCACAGATGGTAAGATTTATTTACATAATCACGTTTCATGAGAGCACCCACATTATTGACAACATATCTGAACACTCCCATTTAAACTGCGCGGGGATTTGTCATAAGGAAATTCTCGTGCACCACGGAAAATATTCAATATTGAAGGCAAATTTTCGGGGTTAAGATGTAATCCATTTAATAGTATGCACTTCATCTCTGACCCGTAAATCTTTTTGTTGGGTGGACATAATGACAATGTTATATGCTAAATCTCATCATTTTCCCTGAGTTGGTTACTGAGATATGGATGTTTGTATGGAGGCAATCAAATGTAAATGGACTAGCCTTTTAATTGCTATAAGTATATGCAAACAAATCATCGTCATAATTCTGTGCCATGCCGATAAGCGTTGGTAATCATGTTTCGCCATTTCACACGATCACCAGAGTCGTGGATCAACACTGTGTTCTTTTCTCGACCATAACAATGGTCAAAGCCATCCAGATAATTACTTCTCTGCCTTTCCCTTGCCCTTTTCCTTGCCAGTTATCACCAAATTCTCCAGTTTATTTCTTCCATAACATGCTCAAAAATGTTTGACTGCCTACGTCTAATTTCTAAAATATGTTTACGGTTTTAATTTTCTTTCTATTAAACTTGCTCATTGGTTTTTCTGTCCGTCCATGGTATTCTTTGCACTTTCCTTAGAAACTATATTCCCAATGTCATGATATGTTTTTCAGCCTGTTCAAATCCCCACCAAGAAGGGATTTTAAAATCCTTTTTTGGCACTTGAAATATTATATGTAGTGCTGGTGTCGTATTTCATGGAAGCATAAACAATCAAATACAGAGGTTCTACAAAAACTGGGAATGGAGAGAGAGTTAATGATAGAAATAAAAGAGGCAGGTGAAACATTTCTGCCACGTTAAACGACATATTACGCTAATAAAAACCACACTAAAGTGTAAGGTTGAAGGCAAGCGAGCAAGAGGCAGACAACGATACAAGTGGGAAGATAACATAAAGAGACAGACGAACAGCAGTCTGACAGAATGTACAGTCAGGGCGAGAGACAGCGTTGGAGATCCAATTTCTCCAATCTCCATTATGGAGACGGCACCTCACTGAATTAAAAATACAATTATTCCTGTCCGTTAACACTCACATTTTGTGCTGAAGATATCTCTGTTTTGGTAATATCTTGAGATGTTTTTTTTCGTTCGCTCGCTTTGAACTGAATTGTAGTCCACACAAGTGCTACTACTTCTAGTGCGCTGGACTGATTTTTGTATGTTGATTAGTTTTCCCTATTACCAGTGTCCCTGGCCATCAGGCGAACCTACTTTGATTTCTGAGGTACTTGTAATTTACGTCCCCAAGTCAAAGACGAGAAACATTTTAATCCAACTTCAGATGTAGAGTTTCAACCAGATACATCTGCATCAGCACACTGGAGGTTTAAGAGCAAGCGGTCTTATCCATTCGGCCATGCTGACCCCACTAGATATTTTTAAATAGAAGTTTGTCAGTTAATTTATTTATGAAGCCTTCCGGTGTCCCTTAGTACTTTAAACAGTGTGTAAGGATTAGGCTTGAGTTTAAGCGAGCGAACAAAAAAGAAAAGAAAGTAATCATTTGCTGGTCTGGTCTGATGTATTCCTTGTTGGACACCAATATGCGCACCAGCATATACAATTATACCTATATTAACTGTTAATTTTGCCTGTCGAGGTGTGGAAAAGAGTTCTTAGGAAATATGCTGAGCCAATCCCGATATACGAAAATGAATCATAAATAATTAAAAGACAAGTGAAGAATTACATGGACGCTGCGGAAATATGTTTTATATTGATGAGAGCAACTTGGATAGAAACAGCAATGAAGATATATTGAAAGAAGTTAACTCATAAAGAGAACTAGCTACTAGCATCGGAAAAGGACTGTACGCTTTCTTTGGGCATATCATGAGGAGGAGAAAGCAGGAGTATATCATTACAACAGGAGAGTTGTAAGGAAGAAAAAGATGCGGGCTAATTTTAAATTAATACATGGAGAAATGTCAGTACTAGAAATGATTTATAGTACATGAGACAGGGGGTTGTGACAACTAGGAAGTTATAGGGAAGGAGGGAGAGGCCAAGAGAGAAGATGCTGGAGAATTTGACATCAATGCATGGAGAAACGTCACTATCATTAATGATTGGTAGTACACGAGACAGGAAGCTGTGGACAGAAATGATCACCAATGCCACATGACATAGACTATGAGTAGAATAAATAAACCGTCACATAATCTCTCACCGTACTCCAAGGTCTTAGACGATGTACGTAATACGTCTTTTTTATAGTTGCATGTCCTTTACAGGACGTTGCAGTCAACACCAGCATTTTACTGCCGTTGTTGACGTCTTGGAAAGTTTTACTTTCAGTAGTTTGCCATTGCTTTCTGAATGACCAGCTCCCATATCAACACGTTAAAACCAGCGCGACGCAGTCTGCTGCCAAATCGCTCACCGCTGTGTTTCCAACGCGGGTAAGCGGCATTACGAATCGCGTCCGCAACTCCATCGCCACGGAGAACGGCATATAATACATCTTTTAGCTCTGCTTTTACCAAAAAAAAGTCTTTTAATTCTGCTGTGTTGGGTTGGATATACTATACACACATGCCAGGTAGACGTTTCAACCCGTACACCGGCATTCAGTTGCAATTAAACGCTGACTTCTCGTTCAGAAAGCAATGGCAAACTACTGAAAGTACAATTACCTATAAAATCAAATTGAGGTTGATCGCAACCTCCTGCAAGGGACATGTACCTTTTTTATTGAACATGATAAGCAATAAGGCATTTATGATAAGCAATAAGGCATTTAAACGACACATGTGCTTGGTTATTTATTTTATAAAGATACTAGCTGACCCGGCCCGGCTTCGCCCAGGTCCTTGCGGGGATCTATCTATCTATCTATCTATCTGTCTGTCTGTCTGTCTGTCTGTCTGTCTGTCTGTCTGTCTGTCTGTCTGTCTGTTTGTCTGTCTGTCTGACACGGCCCAGCTTCACCCAGTCCCTGGTGGGGAGCTTCTCATTTAATTCCTATAAGTAGTCATAAAAGCTCCCGTTCCCGACTCTCTATCTGTCTGTCTGTCTGTCTGTCTGTCTGTCTGTCTGTCTGTCTGTCTGTCTGTCTGTCTGTCTGTCTGTCTGTCTGTCTGACCTGGCCCGGCTTCGCGCAGCCCCTGATGGGGAGCATCTCATTTAATTCATATAAGTAGTCATATAAGTTCCCGTTTCCGACTGTCTGTCTGTCTGTCTGTCTGACGACCGGGCCCGGCTGTCTATCTATCTATCTATCTATCTATCTATCTATATATCTATCTATCTATCTATCTATCTATCTATCTATCTATCTATCTATCTATCTATCTATCTATCTATCTATCTATCTATCTATCTATCTATCTATCTATCTATCTATCTATCTATCTATCTATCTATCTATCTATCTATCTATCTATCTATCTATCTATCTATCTATCTATCTATCTATCTATCTATCTATCTATCTATCTATCTATCTATCTATCTATCTATCTATCTATCTATCTATCTATCTATCTATCTATCTATCTATCTATCTATCTATCTATCTATCTATCTATCTATCTATCTATCTATCTATCTATCTATCTATCTATCTATCTATCTATCTATCTATCATGCTAATAACGACCAGACAAAAACTACAGACACTAGCCATAACTGGATCACCGCTCGAACTCCGCATGGGCACGTTACCTATAGTTAATGTGACTGAACATAAAACACTAGGGCTTTTAATAGACAGCCATTTGAACTGGAGCTCTCATGTTCACGCTCTTACCAAGAAAATAGCACAAAAAGTTTACCAACTTGCTAAAATTCAGCACTTCCTGGACGAAAGCACACGAAAAATATTCTATACATGCTATATCCAATCACATCTCGATTACTGTTCCACAGTTTGGGATGGTTGCCCTAAATCTAATTTAAAACGACTATGTTCTCTACAAAACCGCGCTATTCGTCTGGTTTCTGGCATAAAGCACGTTGAAAGTAATATTTTGTACAGTCATCTAAGACTTCTACCACTACAAAAGCGCTTCCTTTTCAACAAAGCCAAATTAGTGAATAAAATTATATCTCAAAATACCCCAGAGTATCTTCTGCCGCTGATTCAATCTAATGCAATGAACAGCAAGCGCCTAAATTTGTTACATGTCTCAAAGCCTAGATTGGACCTATACAAAACATGTTTCGCCTATTCTGGTGCTCACTTATGGAATGATCTGCCTCCAGATCTGAAAACTCCAATGAGTCCCTACACATTTAACCGAAAACTCTTTCAATACTTAATCCATACCGACTATATGCCACCATAATTCATTTACTGGTATAATTGTTCAGTATAATTGTTCATTATAATTGTTTAACTATAATTGTTCACTATATATGTGTGTGCGTGTGGGAGCGAGAGAGAGAGAGAGAGAGAGAGAGAGAGAGAGAGAGAGAGAGAGAGAGAGAGAGAGAGAGAGAGAGAGAGAGAGAGAGAGAGAGAGAAAGAGAAAGTGGGTGTCAGAGAGAGGGAGAGAGTATGTGCGCACGTGCGTGTGTGGAGAGAGTGATTGAGCTAGAAATGGTGGGGGAATGTGTCAGTGCATGCATTCGTACGTGTATGTGTGAGAGTGAGTGAGGGAGTGTGTGCGTGCGTGCATGCGTTCATGTGCATGTGTATGTGTATGTGTGAGAGAGTGTGATTGAGAGAGTGTGTGTGTGTGTGTGTGTGTGTGTGTGTGTGTGTGTGTGTGTGTGTGTGTGTGAAGGATTGTGTGTTAGAGAGTGAGACAGTGGGAGAGTTGATGTGTTAGTGTGTGTGTGTGAGCGTGCGCATGCGTGTGAGTGTGTATATGAAAGAATACAGAGAGAGAGAGAGAGAGAGAGAGAGAGAGAGAGAGAGAGAGAGCTGAGCTGAGCTGATGCATGTCGTGTAACACGCATGTTATGTAACACGCGAATCCATATGTTTGTGTATTCTCATCTGTCATATTATCAGTTAAATACCATTTGATTTTATCATGCATAATATAAACTCATGTTCATTATTGTAGTTTGAGTGAGAGAGTCAGTAAGTGTGAATGAGAGACAGAACGAGTGAGCGTGAGAGTAAATGAGTGAGCGGGAGAGTGAATGAATGAGCGGGAGAGTGAATGAGTGAGCAGGAGAGTGAATGAGTGAGCGTGAGAGTGAATGAGTGAGCGTAAGAGTGAATGAGCGGAAGAGTGAATGTGTGAGCGTGAGAGTGAATGTGTGTGAGTGTGTGTGTGTGAGAGAGAGAGAGAGAGAGAGAGAGAGAGAGAGAGAGAGAGAGAGAGAGAGAGAGAGAGAGAGAGAGAGCATCACAATTTTTACGTCACATACATTTTATGTACACATTTTTCTCCATGTTTAACATTTTTATGAGACTGCTCATGACAAGTGTCAGTGTATGTGTGTGAGTAAAGTGTGGGAGTTTGTTCATACTAGTTTCAATACTAACGTGAGACATTTTGTATGTGTCTAGATGTGAGGAAGTGTGAGTGTATGTGGAGGATGTGTGTGAGTGTGGGGATATGTGTGGGTGGGGGTTGTGTGGGTGTGGGTATGCGTTTGGATGGGTTGGGGTGTGTGGGTTTTGGCGGGTAGTGGTATTTGTGGGTGTTGGTGGGATGTGTGGATGGATGTGTGGGGGTGAAAGTAGGGGTGTTGGAATGGGTGTGGGGGATGTGTGTATGGGTGGAGGATATGTGTATGGGACGGATGCGGGGGATGTGTGTTTATGTGGGTGGAGATGTGTGGATGGTTTGAGGAAGTATGTGTGGGAGGCGGGGTTGTGTGGGTAGGGGATTGTGTTGGGTGGATTGGGGATGCAAGGGCGGGTAGGGAGAAGTGTATGGTGTGTGGGTTTGAGATATGCGTGCGGTGTGTTGGTGGGGGATGTGTGAATGATGTGTGGGTGGAGGGTATGTTTGTGGTGGTATGGGTGGAGGATAGTGTGTGGTGTGGGGGATGTGTGTGATGGGTGCGGGGAATGTGCGTATGGGTGGGGTGTATGTGTGGGTGAGTAGGGGATTGTGGTGGTTGGGAGAAGTATGTGGGGTGTGTGGGTGGGAGATGTGTGTGTGTGGATGGGGAATGTGTGGGTGGGGGTGTGTGAGTGGCTTAGGGATGTGTAGGTGGGTGAGGGAGTTGTATGTGTTGGGGTAGGATGTGTAAGTGGGTGGAGGGTGTGTGTGGGTAGGGGTATTGTGATCGAGAGATGTTTGGTTGGGGTGGGGGTGCGTAGTGGAGGATGTTTGCGTGAGTGAGTGTCTGTTGGTGGACGGGTAGGGACTGCGTGTGTGGGTGGGGAGAGGTGTGTGGTGTGTTGGTTGGGGATATTGTGTGGGTGAGGTATGTGTGTGTGGGTGGGGGATTTTTGTGGTGTGTGAGTGGGGGTATGTGGGGTGGATGGGTAAGGGTATCTGTGTGGGTGTGGGTGGGAATATTGTGTGGTATCTGGGTGGGGGATATGTGTGTGGTGTGTAAGTGGGGATGTGTTGGTGAGGGATGTGTGTGTGTGGTGCGTGGGTTGGGAATAGTGCGTGGTAGGGGGTGTATGTGATGTGCGGGTGGGGGATTGTGTGGTGGGGGATTAGGTTATGGCATGTGTGGGTGGGTGGAAGTTGTATGTGTGGGTGGTGGGGTGTGTGTGAGTGGATTGGGGATGTATGGGTGGTTAGGGAGATGTGTGTGTGTGTGTGGGGGGGGACATGTTAGTTGGTGGGGATGTGTGTGTATGGTTTGGGGATGTGTGAGTGGATGTGCGATGTGTGGGTTGGTGGGGGATTGTGTGCATGGGTGGGGAATATGTTGTCGATAAAGATGTGGCTGGGGGATGGGTGGTTTGAGGTGTGGGTGGGGAGAGGATGTGTGGGTTAGGATGTGTATGTGGATGGGCGTGGGATGTGTGGGTTGGTGGGGGAATGTTTGTGGGTGGCGAGTGTGTTTTGGTTGGGGGATCAGGTGAGGGCAGTGTGTGCGGGTGGGGGATGTTCGGGAGGGGGATGGGTCGGTTGGTGGGGTATGTATGTGTCCCTTGGTGTGCGTGTTTGTGGGTAGGTGGGGTGTGTATGTGTCCCTTGGTGCGCGTGTGTGTGGGTAGGTGGGCGTGTTGTGTGGGTGGGGTGATGTATGGGTAGGTGGGAGATGGGCCTCATAACATGGTAATTAGCCTTGTTTATGTTTACAACATTCATTTCACAATGTTTATTTTTCTTCCTATGTAAATGTATAATGCTCTTGATGAACGAAAGACGAGTGATTGGAAGGGCCGAATGTAAGACGGGCCGGCGCGCCCAATTTGTGACCCTAATAAAGTTGATTTGATTTGATTTGATTTTCTATCTATCTATCTATCTATCTATCTATCTATCTATCTATCTATCTATCTATCTATCTATCTATCTATCTATCTGTCTATCTATCTATTTGTCTGTCTGTCTGTCTGTCTGTCTGTCTGTCTGTCTGTCTGTCTGTCTGTCTGTCTGTCTGTCTGTGTGTCTGTCTGTCTGTCCGTCCGTCCGTCTGTCTATCTCTCCCTCCGTCTATCCCACCCTCTCTATCTACCTACCTACCTACCTATCTATCTATCTATCTATCTATCTATCTATCTATCTATCTATCTATCTATCTATCTATCTATCTATCTATCTATCTATAGCCAGGGGACTTAACCTAAGATATAGAAATACTACCAAATGTTATGTCCCTTTATATATTGTTTCTGATGTTAAGTCATGTAATTTAAATGTTACATTTTTAGTAAGTAAATAGCTGAAACAAAGAACAACAAAATCTATGCCAGTTTGTTGCACAGGAATGAAAAGAAGACGTGTAGAAAATTTCATCTCAATCGAATGGACCGTTCGCGAACGCATAAAGAACGGACATACATACACACACACACACATACATACATACATACATACATCCTTTTTTATAGATATAGACGAGGGTAACTTAATAAGTAAGTCACAAATGGCTGTAGAAAAAAGAACTAAATATGATAACAGCTTGAAACCAGTTTATTTTTATATATACATTGTCCCTTTATTTCTCAACATAATTACCACCAACATTGATGCACGTATCCCATCGTTTTATCAGTCCCCATAAACCGGTTGCATCAATCTGCGTGCTCTGTTTTCATTTACCTGCCATCCCACAGAACTGTGTGACTCGCCCTCGTAACTATTTCTACCCAACTATGCACCGCTTTACTGGAAATCTCTAGGGGCTAAGTCCACTGAAAATCCACCTTGGCGGGAGACATTTCGCGAATGACGCCGAAGTTGAATGTGAAGTGACAACGTGGTTTAGAAAACAGAGCATGCAGTTCTATGCAGCCGGTTTGGGAGGACTGATAAAACGATGGAATAAGTGCATCAATGTTGATGGAAATTATTTTGAGAAATAAAGGGACAATGTATGTATAAAAATAAACTGGTTTCAAGTCGTTATCATATTTAGTTATTTTTCTACAGCCATTTGTGACTTACTTATTGACTTATCCAGGTAGACAGAACTTGCCGGCGCTGTTGCGAAGGTGTTAGAACACGATTCGTAATCCCGCATGCCGCGTTCGAAACACAACTGCGGGTGATTTGGCAGCAGATCGCCTTGCGTTGATTTTCATACAATGGTATGAGTGCCGGTCGTTCAGAAAGCAATGGCAAACAACTGAACGTAAACTTGCCAAGAAATCACGAGCAGCCAAACACTGCTGGGGTTGACTGCAATGTCCTATAAATGATATGCAAATAACTTAGATAATACGTAATTAATTAATAGGATGTGTCTTTTATATGTGAAATACGTGCGTGTTCAATTTCCAAACGTGTAAGGTGGCCTTTTTGTATATACTGCCTTTGAATAAATGTCAGGTCATTACATATTTGGGCTTTTGCATATTGAGGTTACTGGCTTCTTTTAATTCCCAGACAATTCTGGAGATGATCAGGCGCCCATTTGTTATAAGGATTTGTTCGATCACAGAGCTGTATTGCTCGAACAAAATGGTCCTGCCACCGCAGTATCTTAGTCATTAACAACACTAAACTTCGCCAAAGAATAAAAAATAAATAGTTAGAACCTACACCAAACGAACATACAACTAATTATAACAGAGTTAGCAAAGCATAGCTGTAACGACTATAGGCAAATAAAACATACATGTAATATTAATCAGGCTGAGGTTTGCATTGCAACTTACCAGAGAAACCAAACTATGATAAAAAGTGTTCTAAATTACACCTGTCTTCTTTATATTGGTAAAGACGTATTGCAGGCTGATTTGTGGTGTGTTTCAAAAGCAAACTGTTACTGCCACGCTTTTACCATCGCGCACCCAACCCCTGGCCAGAAGGTGTCTCTATTCCAGGTTCAATAGAACTGATAACATTATGCAAACTGAACGAGCTTTCACATGTCATGTCCCCTGCTGTGGCGTGTATGCAAACTGCAATACAAAATAACACTAAGTAATGTAGCTTTCAATATCATCATCAAGTAACCTACCAGCTGGCGTAGGCGTTCATGACGCTTCGCAGATCTGGACTTTTGGCTTTCTGGATCAACTCTGCTGAGTTAAATATCCAGTAGAATTTACTCAAATAAATGTGTGTGTGTGTGTGCGTGCGTGCGTGCGTGTGTGTGTGCGTGATAAACATGTATTTCACAGCATAAACATGACTGTAATAAGTCCATATACATTTCAGAGTGTCGCAAGTGGTGTTGCCTGATAACGGAGAATATAAATATAATTAACTAGATGTAGAATTAAATTAATAACAGTATATTTGGAAGTAAATGATTGTATGTGTGCAAATAAATAATTAAAACAAAATTTTAAAATGAATGAGATTGTTTGGAATCTCACCCATTTTTATTTAGGACAGGGGTGAGTTTCAGGGACCAAGAGTGTGACTAAAGCTCACACTCTTATTACGGCTGACAGTGCAGATCGCCTTGTGTGAGAAGCACGCTTTCGACCGCCTCCAGGAGAGAGTCTCTGCTAAATAGAGACACTCGGAGCTGAGATCGTGGTAGAGGTTAGACCGGCTCAGACTCGTTGTGGGCAATGGCAACATTCATACTGCCGCCATTTGTACATTATTGTTAGACATTTTATTTGTTGAGTGTTTTATGATTGATAGCCCGATGTTGTGATTATACAAGGGGAAATCAATAAGGAAGCCACACATGGCTGTAGAAAAATAACTAAGTATGATAACAACTTGAAAAGTTTATTTTTATACATACATTGTCCCTTTATTTTTCAACATAATTTCCATTAACATTTAAGCACTTATCCCATAGTTTTATCAGTCCTCCCAAACCCGCTTCACAGAACTGCGTGTTCTGTTTTCTAAACAACGTTTTCACTTCGCATTCAACTTCGGCGTCATTCGCGAAATGTCTCCCGTCAAGGTGGGTTGTCAGTGTTTATGCTGACAAATGTTTGTCCCGTAAAGCTTTGCATGGCTGGGTAGAAAAAGGTGTGAGGGAGATTCAATAAGTAAGTCACACAGTTCTGTGGGATGGCAGGTAAATGAGAACAGGGCAGTTTTCTATGCAGGGGGTTTCGGAAGACTGATAAAACGATGGGATAAGTGCATCAATGTTGGTGGAAATTATGTTGAGAAATAAAGGGACAATGTATGTATAAAAATAAACTGGTTTCAAGTTGTTATCCTATTTAGTTATTTTTTTTTTTACAGCCATTTGTGCCTTACTTATTAACTTACCCTCGTATTAACCGTACAAACGTGTAGTGTGACAATATACCGTTTAAAACAGCTGATTAATTAATGATTATATCTATCGTCGTGTTGTTCGTGATCATAAGATGGAGGATGTGAGAGAGTCAAATAGAACATTCTAGTCAACCACTCATATCAATGACAAAGTGTTACTTCCGACATCTCAAAGTGTTGTTATCAACAAGCAATCCTGTAACGAAACCCCGCAACTGTCACTCTTCTGAACCATGACGTGCACCTAGGATATATTTAAGTCTAGTGCCTGTAGTGCACGCTGGATATATTTAGGACTAGTTCACTTTCGTAGTAGTTGTTTAACGGCCATGATGTTTGAAACGTCTTATAACAGTTGTGACATAACACTGTTCCGCGCGTTCTCAAAATGTCGCCTCTCTTTACAGAAGCGTCTATGGAGCATTGAAAGGAGAGAATAATGCTCGCATTATCCATTCAAACCACACTCCTTTACAACCAAGTGAAACGCGCTGATGCATGAAAGGGCAAGGTGTATGGCTGTCAACGAATACCACCCGGATAAAACTACGACATACCCTAACTGGAGCAGGACTCCCTGATGAAGGCTTTAACATTCTTCGTAACCCCGTATATCCTCACGAGAAACACAGCTGTGCGAGATTCGGCAGCGGATCGCGACGCGTTGGTTACTTACGGGGTATGTGAGCCGGTCGCTCAGAAAGCAATGGCAAACTAATGACCGTAATCTTGCCAAGAACATCAACAACAGCTGAAAACTGCTGGTGTTGACTCCAATGTCCTGTAAGGGACATGCAACTTTAAAAAAAATGTCCAGAAATGTGCTGCGGTAAAGATAAGACACAAAGTGGAGAGTGGAAAAGAAGAAGTAACAAAGACATTTATGATCTGTTTAAGTCCCCGCTAATCACTGGTATCATGAAGGCTAATAGACTACAATGGCTGGGGCATATAGACAGAATGGAAGATAATAGGGAAACAAAACTCACTTACACTCAGGAAATAAATGACCGTAGACCCCGAGGTAGACCAAGAAGACGGTGGAGAGATAATATATATACAGACCTACAAGCACTTGGAATCAACGACTGGCAAGAGAAGGTCAACCAGAGAGACGAATGGAGACGGATTGTATCTGCAGCAAAGAACCTCAATGGCTCGGAATGCTGAAGAAGAAGAAGAAGAAGAAGAAGAAGAAGAAGAAAGTTAAGACGGCGTGGCCAAAAAGGCGTGAAATGTACGTTCACTAAACAATGGTACACGGGGTGGCAAACGCTTATTAATTTGGAAAATATTGCCTGAAATGTGTTAATACTAGCTAGGTGTCAACATTGTTCTATGTCATATTATTTTTGTTAATCTCTTCATACAACCATCGTTTCACATATCACTGCCAAGTACAGTAAAACATCGGTTTTCGTTGCTTTCGGTGATCGTCGGTTTTAGTAGGTTGCCTCGGATTTCGTTGGCGTGCCCACATGACCTCGCTGCTAAATTTACGAAAAGAAAAGGTCTCATGCGTTCTTCTGCTCAGTTTGGCGTTATTTCCCGTTGTGTGAGCATCACTTGCTAATAATAAAATACGAGCGGGGCATTAAGATTGCTTACATCGACCGCATGTAAGGGGAGTCGCCATCCACTATAAGTTCCATTATGGCGAAAAAGGAAGAAATAAAAGAGGCTAATGCAGCGAGAGACATGAATGTGCTAACGAAGCATAGACGAAAATCATTGAAGTATCGAGCAGTTATTATTAATTTGAATAAATCAAAACCAGTTAGATGGCGATACTGTTTCGGAAGTAATATTACATGAAAAGGCCAATCTAATTAAGAAAATACTTGGGACGAGTGCTAGTGTATTTAGTGATTTTAAGGCCAGTAGACTGTGGTTTGAAAAATTCAAGAGGCACTGGCATTCACAGTGTTACTAGACACGGCTAAGGTGCGAGTTCGGACAAATCTGGGGCCGAAAAAATAGTATTAAACACTCTATTTATTCACTATAACGTGTGCTTTTTTGTGTTCATTTTGGAGTGTCTCATTCATTCATTCAGTAGCATGTCTTTTGCAGAATCTCGCTCCCATAATAACCATCCGGAAAACCTTTCGATCATAAGCAAGATGTACCGCGTCCGATACACCAATCTGGAGATCATCCACCACATCCTGCACCCATCTTCTCTTTGGCCTTCCTCTTCCTCTCTTCCCAGGCATATACCCCTCCATCCACTCTGGCCTCCGACGTCTCTACCAGAATAAATGACAAGACTTCCATTTTCAGATGTAAAATGTCCCTTGCGATGTTCACTAATCCCTAAAATTTGAATATTTAACATTGCAATCTCATCACATACTACTTTAAGCTTCCCCTCATACAGACCTCTCACATTCCACGTTCCTAGTCTCACTCTGTTTCTTAGTTTGACACAGGGGATTTCCTTGGTAACACAGTCAGGATTAACTCCGTCATTACAATAACTAGTACTGATCCCTGTGTCACACTCTCCCCCTCTCCCCCCCCCCCCCCCCCCGTGTTATCTGATCTGCCTGGCCTGGGGATCTCGCCACCAGATTTCTTTATTATGTTTTTTTTTTCATGGTTGTTATGGGTTCTTGGCAAGTTTTGCAGAAGGTAGTTTGCCATTGCTTTCCTTCTGGGTTGGAGTGTCTAGAACGAATTAATTGGATTTAAATTAATTTATATGGAAATAATTGCCTTTGTTTTCATCGGTTTCGGATTTCACCAATTATTTCGGACGGATTATCGCCGAAAACCGAGGTTTTACTGTATATGTGAAATATTAACATCCAGAAGGCAAATAAACACAATGGTAGTTTGTTTCATTCATAGTTCTATCTTAGTATTTTCCGAATATATAAATTGTGTAAGTGTACATGTTTACTTACAGAACTTCGTAGGGGTATAGTTACATTAACCAGAGATTGGAGATTGTCAGGGAGGGACCTGCCCCGCTCAGAAGTTATTTAATATTCGCAAATATGCGCATCTAAACTTCTCCGTCCCACTCCTTCGGGGTACCAAAATCAGCCACATGTCTTTTCCTACAAGTCATTTCCAGCTGTTCACTTGTGTATCGAGAGACTGTCTTTAAAGTTAGTTAGTTAGTTAGTTAGTTAGTTAGTTAGTTAGTTAGTTAGTTAGTCGCAGTTCCAACTTCACAGCAACGGGTCTACCCCATTATGTTCCATTCCTGTGCCAGTGAACATCACACAAAACGCTCCCCACTGCCCAATGTGAAAAGTGGAAAAGACAGGAGTCTCGACAAACAACAGCCCGCACAGATACACTATGCTTAATGCTGCCGCCAGAATGTCAACACAATAGTCCCCCACGAAACACCCAGTTCATCTCTGATGGAATCGGCAGTCATTTTCCCATCTGGATGTTTCCTAGATGTTTACTCACACAGTCCACGAAAATACAGTTCATCATCGATGGCAGTGGCAGTCAACCAGAAGCCCAGCAGCCACGCATTTCTGCATAAGGCAAAAACCTGTCAACTCTGGGACATAACCATCTGTCATCGCTCCGAACATGCAGTCACGTTCCAAAACACCTCAGGCAGTTTCAAAAGCATTTCACATGAAACTCACAGCTCACAGTGTCGCGCCACGCACTCACTCAGTAGCAGGGCAACGGAACCATCAATCTTTAAAGATTGAGCACAACCCACTGCTGGCAACGCTGATCGTATTATGACATGAACCTTAAGTCTTGTTCACGTCAGATTGGAAGCACTATAAGGCTCGAGTTTCGCTCTCGTTTGAGGTCGTCAGTAGTGCATTACTGACATTATGCACTACGAGCTCAAACGAGAGCGAAACACGAGTCTAGTGGACAATGCTTAAGGTTCGTGCCGGAATACGATCAGTGTTGCCAGTGGTGGGTTGTACTCAATCATTAAATAAATTATCTTTTGAAGATGCACGTAATAGGACCACATCACCCCTCGCGTACCGACTGGTCTATAGAAATATAGAGTTCGCACCATACGTCTAATACACCTCACATTTAGGGTTCTTTACTTGCCCCATTATCACAACGCAGTGGCTAGCTGGCTTGCCTGAACTTGATTGAGTCCAATAAAAAAATGTGGTCGAAATGTTTGTATGTATTTGTGTGAGTTGTTCGTTTCGTTGAACTTCCTAGTCTTATTGTGTGTTTTACTTGGACTGTGTACACTGCATTGTGTTTTTCACGCAGTGATAACAAATACACACGGGTTAAAGCTGTCAATGCAGTTGCTGGTAACACAACGACGCCAACGAAATAAAGAAGATAAAAACTGAAGGGTAATGTCAGTTCCAGGGCGCGATATGGTTTCCAATGGGGTTTGATATGGGGCGACATGGTTTCGCCATGGATTCCTTTGGTGCATGACTCTGCTTCCTAGGGGTATTAGTTGTAACTTCATGCCTCATGTCCATATCGTCACCTTGGTTACTTCTCTCTCGGCTTTGTCGTCTGCACCGAGAGAAGAACTCGGTTACTTGGCTATTCATCTTCCCTTTGCTGACTTCTATTCAACACTTTACCTTGCTGATGGTTAACTCTGCCATTCTCTACAAACTGCGTCAACTCACTATCGAACACAACTCGGCACTCCGACACAAATGTGACTCGGACTCTGGTTTAGTTTTTCGTCTATATTCACCATAAACACTCTAGAATAGACATTGTCACGAATCATGTGTTCCACAATATACTATATACAACACTTCTAAACACTTAATAAAATAGCGGCATTATCTAAGCCATAGCTATCTTCTCTACGTGGTGAGTCCGCACAGGTCGACACCCACTGCTAGAATGCCCTGTCACCTTCGCAAAATTATGTCTCTTGGTCCGATGACAACGATGACAAATGAGGCTTAAAATACTGGAAATACTGGAAAGATTGAGCACAACCTAATACGGGAACGCCCGTGTGTTGACGGGGCCCATAAGTGAAGCGAGGAATAGTAACACTGTTGCCTTCCATTCAGGTTGTAAGAGACGACTAAGGAGGCTTGGGCTGAGACTTAGTCTACAGTCTATTAGGACTTCCGGTCCCCAACATGGCGAATATGCATTTAAACTATTAAGGCCCCTGGAGTGTTTACGCTTGTGGCCAAGGTTTGCATTGGCGTTTTTCTTAAGTTGGACTGGTAGTGCATGGTTCTGTTGCCCTGATACTGAGTGAGTGCGTGGCGCGACACTGTGAGCTGTGAATTTCACGTGGAATGCTTTTACATCTGTCCGCGGTTGTTTGTAGCGTGAACTGCATGTTCGGAACGATGGCGGCCGGCTGTTGCTGGATTGAATGGTTTGCCTTTTCGGTTCACAAGTGCATTTTTAGGAGACTCCTATGAGTCGTCGCTGGAACTACGGAGTTCGTGCTTTGTGCGGCGCTTTCGGCGGTTCGCCCTGTGGAAAGAGACTGAGCCATATGGGATAAAACCCGGGTCAATGAAGTCTTTCTGGTGACTGCCGATTCCATCGACGATGAACTGTATTTTTCGTGGAGGACTTTTGTGTCATTTTTGTGGCATTCTGGCGGCGGTATTATACACAGTGTACCCGTGCGGGCTGTTGGCTTGCCGATACTCCTGTCTATTCGATTGTTCTCATAGGGCAGTGATGAGCATTTTATGTGATATTCAGTGGCACAGGAACGGAGCATAATGGGGACGACCCGTTGCCGTGAAGTTGGAACCGCGACTAACTAACTACTAACTAACGAACGAACGAACGAACGAACTAACTAACTAACTAACTAACTAACTAACTTAAATAATTGAAGGACACATCACCGTCATGTGCCATGCCGAACTTGTGTCCTTTTCTCACCCCTCCCCACACATTTTTTAAAATCTTGTCATTCTTATCATTCGGTTATTAGGCCTTAAGGTAGTCAAAGTGTTGTTTTCTTCGTGGTGATTTGTTGTGTTTTCCTGTGTTTATTTGCTGATGAAGGCGCTTCGTCCTAAAGCCCTTTGTTTTCTGTAATTGTGTTCTGTAAAGCTGCGTTGCTTCGTGTCCTTTTATATTGTCAAACTTCTGAAGGATAGGAAAGTTGCTGGTACCAATGACATCCCAGCAGAGACCAGCAAAACTAATATAAATACAACAGCTAAATTATTGCACACATTATTTAGCAGAATTTGGGAAAGGGAAGAAATACCAGCAAACTGGTTGCAGACAGCAACAAACAGAGACATGAGACGCAGAGGCTCCCGTGCAGGAAATGAACAAACACAAAATAAGAAAATATTGCCTTTGGAACTTCGATTGTTTAGAAACATTATTAGAATATCGTGGATCAAGATGCCCTCCCCCCCCCCCCCCCCCAAAAAAAAAAAACAACAACAAAAAAACAGACAAACAAACAAACAAACAAAACAACAACAATAATGGCATGCAACAAAAATGGCCTGATTCGTATACTTGTAACTGTATAGGACTTGGACATTTCTACTAGAACCATTTATTTCTTTAAGTAATGATATAACGCGTCCTCCATATCTTTTGGGTACTGATATACCTATCCTTCTCGGCTAAGGGCGAAACATGGGAATTATCGAATGCAGTTTGTGCAAGTTAATAATTCAACCGCAGTGGGACATGGCAACGAGTAATCCTTAGGTCGCAGTTCTAGTAAACAACTATAGGCAGGATCCGTTGCCTTGGGTTGAATCTGTCCAGAGGAAGTAAACTTAACACAAGTGCATGCCGCAACCAGACACATTGGAGCTCAGAGCTAGAGAGACACGTAGCTAGGTGTGAGGTGTTCTTCTAGACAGAAGAAGAGGAGGAGGAGGAAGAAGAAGAAGAAGAAGTAGTAGAAGAAGAAGAAGAAGAAGAAGAAGAAGAAGAAGAAGAAGAAGAAGAAGAAGAAGAAGAAGAAGAAGAAGAAGCAGAAGAAGCATATGTGCTAACCTCATACTTGTAAATACCACTGGGCACTCTAGTGATCCTGTGATCAATATTAAGATGGCCGCATTCACTTCCCAAGTCATTTATTGATACCTATGTTTAGGCCGCCGGCTCTGTGACTAAGGGGTTACCGACGCAGTTCGTAATGCCGCATACCACGTTCGAAACACAGCTGCGGACGATTTGACAGCAGGCCGCCTTGGGTTGGGTTTTTACGAAATGTTATGGGTGCCAGTCGTTCAGAAAGCAATGGCAAACTACTGAACATAAACTTGCCAAGACATCACAAACATCATAAAAATGCTGGGGTTAACTGCGACGTCCTGTAAAAGGATATGCAGCTTACATTTTTATGTTTAGGATGGGTCGACGTGGGCTCCCAGGACAATTTACTTCGTATATTCGATTAGCAGATAAAGCGTGTTTATTGTGCAATATTTTAGAGTTGTTGCGACAATAGAGCCAAATATATTCAGTGATCGATTGCCAAGATAATGTATCAGCCACGTGTTATATATCTGCTGTTGCATGCAATCTAGGTTTGTGACCAACTCTGCTTATCTTGTTTTCCTACACATGGTTATGTATTCACCAATTGTGTCTGTAAATCACGGACTTGTGTTTATTTGCTTCTTTTGGCAAATACAATATTTTAGGCGCACAACGTGACATTATCATAATCATCATACTCATCAGCATGTGCTCTGAAAAGTGACATAAACAATGTCTCTTCACATATCTCGATTATTGGTCTCCTTATTCTTTCGCGCTTTATCCCTGTGTTGGGCAAATACAATAAGTCAACCCAATCCAAGCTGACAATCCTTGCTGTCTCATGCAGCTCTGTTCATATCCTCCCCATATTACTCATTTATGTCTCCAATTCTCTTCTCCATGCGTTTCTAGATTTTCTCTACTTCGTTTCTCAAGTTCTCTCAATGTATATCATGTGTCTTTTCTCCACTCTTGATTCACTAGTAATTGTGTTGTTCACTCATTGAGCTCCACGCTGGTGATTCTATCATAAAATTGTTAATTTACTTTATTCTGCGCAGGAATCAATTAATGAATTCTTCTAGTTAATTGGTAATCGATTGAGACGTTTTATCTGTTTATTATCCACACAGAAGTATTGATTTAACATTATAATTCAATATTCTAAGCTTGGTGCTATATTTAATTTCTTTGACAACCACACATAATCTATTGCTATTAAAGTTTCTCTTCTAATCTTGTTTCAATATATTTATCTATTCACCTAAGTGTGTCTGCATTGCTGCCTATTAGATGTATGGTTCCACCGCTCGATATGTGGTTTAACCTATGGACATCAGGTTGTCCTTTGTTCGATTTATTCTCATTAACTTTGTCTGTCCTCGATGAACTATTCTACCTAATTATTGTGACCTCCCGCCCGTGTGCTTAGTCTATTTTGCACCAAATTTCGTGTGCGGAAAAGGAGCACAATGCCAACAGCGAAGTCCAGATATTCAAGTTGCTTTGTCAGAGGAGTCCGTTGAATTCAATTCCTGGTAGCACATATTTTTGTCTTCATATTAATATAAATTCAGTAAGAATAATAAAGGCGACAAAAGGCATCCGCGTCTCACTTCTGTTCTTATTTCAAGGTATCTGTTACGAGTAGTTTTGCTTACGGAGAACTCTTCATCTCGAGTCTCTGTATGTTGAATTGATTAAGCTTCTTCTTCTTCTTCTTCTTCTTCTTCTTCTTCTTCTTCTTCTTCTTCTTCTTCTTCTTCTTCTTCTTCTTCTTCTGCGTTCAACCAGAGTACTTTTTTTTTCCGGACGTAATTGCGTTGTGCCTGTTTACAGCAGAGCTGCGTTCTTGCGCCGTTCACATCCGACTTCTGCGGGCATTTGTTGACCGGGTTAATCTTCCCGGGGGTTTCTTAGGACGTTTGACTCTCACTGTTGTGGTGTTATCTCCCATCCCAGCTGGCCCATATAGAACAGCCAAAGGCATCCTGGTTAGCCCTCAAGGGAAGGCAGGGGCAGACCATGGGCATTCCCCGCCATCCAAGGAGGCTTCCATATTTACAGAGCCAACACACAGCGCTCTGGTACGGGCTCACCCAAGAAATCGTCACGTCCTGCACATGGCTGCTTAGCCTCACTTCCGTATATTGGGCCTTCCGTTCACCATAGGCTGTTCTTCCGGAAGCCAGAAGAATGCAGTCTGCAGATGACATCCACACAGTGAGCTTTCGATTCGGACTTTCCACGTAATGGATTTGCTATCCAAGCAATATTCCATTTCGTGCCACTAGGACACTTTTCCCGCCTTTTATGAAGCCCACACAGTGAGCTTTTGATTCGGACTTTCAACGTAATGGATTTCCTATCCAAGCAATATTCCATTTCATGCCTCTGGGAGGCTTGTGTAACCGACATGCCTGTAGTATGAAGTGTGGCGCAGCCTAAATACTTCTTCATGCACCTTTAAATGTCAACCTGCATGTAGTTAAAGTAAGTTGCAGTCAACTTGAGCTTGTTGATATCTCCATAGAGCTTGTCCTCAAATGAAGCAGGTGTGGGCCAAAATATCTTTCTCTGTTCTGCATATATTGGGCACTCTTGCAGCAAATGTTTAGCTTTCATTTTACCAGTTCCACAATTACATTCATCGGTATCTTCTATCTTTAGTTTATTGAACAAGTGGATTTTCAGCCTGCTATGTCCTGTGCGGAGTCTGAAGATTGCTACTTGTTCTCTTCGGTCGAGTTTGTAATATGCATCATCCTTCTGGTGGCCTGGATGCTCTGATTCCCATTTGGTTCTATAAGTGCTTTTTATAAACCTCTTTGCCTCATTATAGGTTATGTCTATGTCAGGCTGTGGTAGTCGTCCACCCTCTTTTGCTAGTCTGTCAGCCTTTTCATTTCCTGGTATACTGCAATGTGATGGGATCCACTGTATTACAACTTTTTTGGATTTCTGGCATAGACCATGGAGTGCTGCTCTTAGGTCAGCTAGTTCTGTGCTGTTTTTGCTCTTCAGTATTGAGACAGCTGACTTTGCATCTGTGAAGATAGCTATTTGCTTCTCTTTATTTTCCTCCATCAAGAGCATTTCTGCTGCAGTTTTCAAAGCCTCTACCTCCGCTTTGAAGTTACTTGAAAATTTTCCAGTTGCCACTGACTGTTTTTTTTTCACTCCATTTTTTTAAATTTAGGAGAATTTATCCTCCTCCATTTTCTATTGAATTTTTGGCTGATCCATCTGTATATGCATGGGTCCAATTGCTACTTGGGTAATGTTCTTTTATGTAGTTTAGGGTTATTTTTCTTCTTTCGGTTTCATTCTGAGTGTTCTTTTTCTCAATACCAGGAATGTTTTCTATCATCTCAGGCAGTTGCTGCTGTCTCCAAGCTGGGAACTTGTCTGCAGTGTAAATGGGTTTGACTGTTGATATGTTAAGTATAGGATCTGCCCTAATCTTTAGTTTTGAAGTTGTTACAAAGTTGCTACGCTTCAGTCTTCCCTTTCCAAAACCATTAAACCTGCTATACATAGGGTGGTCTGTCAATCTTCTAAATTTTTCAGCTTGTTGCTGGGCTCTACTCTTCTATCCTGCATTGGTTGTAAACAAGTGATCTTTTCTAATTCATTAACAGGTGTTGTCTTCAGGCTTCCAGTTATGATTCGCATTCCTTGATTTTGGACTCTATTTATTTTGTTAAAGTTTGACTTAGCTGCTGTTGCCCAAGCTGCAATGCCATATTCCAGTACTGGCCTCACCCGTCCAGTATATAACTTCTTGAGAACTTTCTCATCTGCTCCCCACGTTGTACCAGCAAGCTTTTTCATGATTGCCATTCTTTGCCTTGCTCTTGTTCGATTTTTCTCAACCTGTGTCTTCCATGTCAGGCGACGATCAAAAGTGACTCCTACATAGTTTGCATTTTCTTCATGGGGCAATATTTTTCCATTCAATACCAACTTAGGTTGCTGAGTTTTATTTGAGAGGGAGAACACTGTGCATGTTGTTTTCTCTTCACTTATCTTCACTAGCCATGATTTTGACCAGTCCTCTAGCGCCAATAAGGCTTGCTGTATTCTGCGGTTAGCTGTACTAATATATCCTTCAGATGTCCATATGGCTAAGTCATCTGCAAAGGAGGATGTGTGTATTCTGGCTGGAAAATTTTCCGTGATGTCATTTATATATGCTAGGAATAATGTTGGTGAAAGAACTCCTCCTTGGGGGACATCTTCTCCAACAGCATCATTTTGCTTGTTTGTCCTTTAATTTTGTCCTAGCAGTTCTGTTCTCAAGGTAGTGGCTGATCCATTTATACATTTTCCCACAAACATGCATGTTTTGCAGTTTTACTTTCAGTCCTTCCTTCCATACTTTATCAAATGCTTTTTCTAAATCTATACAGACAGCTAGTGTGTGCTTTTTCTCTTAGAAGGCATCCTCTATTTCCTGAGCTATATAGATTATTTGATCTTCAGTGGATCTGTACTTTCTGAATCCTGCTTGGTGTGGTGTTAAGAGTTGGTCTTCTTCCAGATGCCATGTTAGCCTGCCATTGATAATGCGTTCCATTAATTTTCCTACACAGCTAAGTAGACTGATAGGTCGATAGCCATTTTGTTCTTCCAGGTCTTTTCCTTTCTTTGGGACTGGTATTAGTATAGCTTCCTTCCATGGCTGTGGGACTATTCCTCTCTTCCAGCTGTAATTTAGGACTGTTAGTAATTTCTTTTTTGCCTTAGTGCCTAGTCCTATATTAGCATTTTATTTGTGATTCCATCCTTTCCTAGTGATTTCTTCTTTTTTAGGGTATTCATTGCCTGTTCCATTTCTTCCATTGCTAGATTTACCATCATATATTCTGCTGCTGTCTCTGTATTACTATGATGTATGTGTTTGCCTTTGATTGCTTTCTTCTGTTCGATAGTAATATCAATGTGGTTTGCACTGGCATAGTGTTCCACTAGTGCATTTGCAGCCTTTTCCCCTGTAAGCAAGGAATTTCCTTGTTTAATTGTTATTTGTTTGTTTCTAGGTCCTTCATTGTTCGTAGCTTTCACTAGTTTCCATAGTTTGTTTCCGACCCTGTCAACGTTCAGGTTTTCTGAGTTTTTTCCCCTCCAACAATCTCTTGTTGTTTGATTTACTGTTCTTTTATATTTTGCTGAGATGGCTTTGAGAGAGATGTTTGCTTCAGTTGTTTGTTCTCTCTCTCTCTCTCTCTCTCTCTCTCTCTCTCTCTCTCTCTCTCTCTCTCTCTCTCTCTCTCTCTCTCTCTCTCTCTCTCTCTCTCTCTCTCTCTCTCTCTCTGCTGTCTTCCTTGCATCTTCAACTTTGTCCTCCAAGATTTGTAGTTCTTCAGTCCAGTATAGTTTGTAATTTTTCCTCGCTCCTCTTGGAATAGACTCAGTGGCCGCCTGTATTATTTCTCTGTTTAGACTTTCCACCATTTCTCCATGTTGCCATATCGTGTATTTATGTTTTCACAATATTTATTTGTTAGTATGGCAAATCTGTCCCAGTCTGCTCGTTTGAAATTCCAGCGGGGCAAAGGCTTTTGCTCCTGAGGAACATACTCCACATTCATTACCACCTTGATTGGTCTGTGGTCACTACCTGCTAATTGGTCAAGCACATGGCGATCAATTTTGTGGAGAATGTCTCCTGTGCAGAAAGCTAAGTCTGGAGTAGAAGTGGTAAGCCATCTTCTGGAGTAGAAGCTCGCTGTGTCATCCGCTTTGTTGAGTAGATGGAGATTTGAGTCTATTTCCCAGTCCTCCACTTCATCTCCTCTTTTGTCATTATCCGGGTATCCCCATCTTTCTGAACGGCTATTAAAGTCTCCGACAATAATGCAGTGTGTGTCAGTTATTTTCATGTTTGAGAGTGTAAGATCCTTATCTGCTGGGCTATACAGATTGTAAATTCTTATTTTCACGTCCTTTATCATTATATCAACAACTATAATTTCCGTTTGGTTGTCAGAGATCACAGATACTTCGCTGCAAGGTAAGTAGTATACAATGTTGTAATGGATTAGGTTTTGTGGTTTCAAACCACCGATAAATCCTTCTATACGGGGTTATCCCGCTATCTTGTTTCGTCACAAAACCGGCCCGCAAATGACCCAGATATTTTGAACTTGGCGGGTGTTTTTCTTGGTTTGGATGACCACTTCCGGTTGCCACTTCCGGTTGTCGTGGTGACTAATTCCGGTCCATGGCTACCCCCTACCCAGGTCCCCCTATCCAGGTCCCATGTACCCGAACCGGCGCGATTCGGTGCGAACCGAACCGAACCGATCTGAGCGGACGTCGGCGCGCGATCCGACCGGGCGGGTGTGGGGGCACCGGGGCGGTGGGTGATCGACCCCCAGCCTAGACCCTTCGATGAAGAAGACTGAAGTCAATATGTCATAAATTGATTTATTTCATCTCTCGAGCGAAACCGAGTAGGTCAAGTAATGACCGTCTTAATAAACTTTTGCACGGCTCAGAATGCTAATTCGGCGGGTTTTCTTTACCCATGTATATCCTTTACGCGTTTGGTGAAAATCTGCTTTAGGAATATTCTAACCACCCAATCAATTTTATTAAAAATTAAACCCAAAACTTAATTAATCACCAAAATTTCTTGTATGTATATTGGAGAATAGTTACGTCAAAATATATCTACGAGCCTCCATTAATTTAAACCATAGAGTATCAAGATATACATTAAAATATGTAATATTATTAAACACCACGGTTATACTCCTTTAATTTTAAACGGATTCCAAGGGGAGAGTAATCGGTCCCTTGACTAAACCATAATTGTTCCCCTTTTACACACTAACGTCCCTTGAATGCCTATTTACCTCCGCGACCAGGTAAATATCACGCGCTTCACTGACCACAAGCCGATGGAGACGACAATAGCCAAGGGCCAGCGGGGTACTGATAACCGCTAGATAAGAACCTGAAGGTAATTACCAGTGACGGCTAGGCCAGTGGAAAATATGCAGTGGTCACGCATACAAAAATTCAACACATATTTGTATTTCTATTTTGCTGTAAATCTCTCTCTCTCTCTCTCTCTCTCTCTCTCTCTCTCTCTCTCTCTCTCTCTCTCTCTCTCTCTCTCTCTCTCTCTCTCTCTCTCTCTCTCTCTCTCTCGCTCTCATGAAATAATACTGAATACGTGAGGGCGTGAGTGGGTGTTCTGTCGAGTATGTGCGTGTGTGTGTGTGTATGTGTGTGCCTGCGTGGATGTGCTATCAATTGCAGGACATCGCAGTCAACCTCAGAATTCTACGGAGTGTCTGACTTTCTGAGGCAAGTTTTGCAATTGTCATTATGGACGACCGACAGTCATGGGGTGTGCGCTAGCGCGCGTGTGTGTATATACATGCGTGCGTGCGTGCGCGCGGGTGTGCTATCAATTACACAGCACCACAGTCAGACCCAACATTCTATGGAGTGGTGTGCTTGCTGGGTAAGATTGCTGCTGTCTTATTGAACAGCGGCAGTCATGTCACATGCGTAAGCGTGCGTGTATGTACATGCGTGTGTGTGCGCTATCAATTACAGGACGTCGCATGCAACCCCAACATTGATTGGTTGCTCGTGTACCACCATGTTTTACCGTGTCATGGCATGGCCAAAACTAGGTATGTACTATACCTGTGTGTCTATCTTTTACATAGCACAGCTAAGCTGTAAGGCAAGCCATTTACAGGACGTTGCACTCAGCCCTAACATTGATTGGTTGATCGTGTGCTATCATGATTCACCGTGTCTTTCACGACCAAAAAACTATGCCTTGTACTATAGTTGTGTCTGACTATTACATACTGCAGTCAAGTTGTAACGCATTGCATTTACACGACGTCGCAGTCAGCCCCAGCATTCATGCTTCTTGGACAAGCTTGCCGATGTCTTTCTGACCAACCGGTACCCATGATCGTCTGTAGTGTCTTTCACCCGGATTATCAGCATCACACAGCTCCATCAATAAAATCACTATCATCATCAGCATCAACAGCAGCATCGTCAGCAGGTGAAGGTGACGGATCGAGTGACTCACCACAGGGCTATGTCGGCGGAGTGAACGTACGTGAACGTGTTCAGACATGTCTTTGGGGAAAACTGGAGGTTGACTCAGAGCGTACTGACAACATAACGATACAACCGATCAAATATGGTGCTGCTTCCGATCATATGTCTAAGGTATACAATCGAAACACGTGACTAAAACCAGTTAAAGATGGCGTCGCACTCGATGACATGTGTAAGTCTACAACCGCGTGACTAAAACCGATCAAAGATGGCGCTGTTGCCGGTCTCATGCCTTATGGGATACATCCAAAACACGTGACTAATGGTCAAAGATGGACTCGCATCCGGTCACATGGTCAGACAATATTCTGATGAGTCATTCTACATAAGCAAATACCGTGTATAAGACGACTAGCATTCGTCGAATAGAAGTACCGAGCTCCGTGAACACCAACCAGTTCACAATGTTACAACTCGCTAAGGGTAAGTTGGTTTATTGATAAGCTTTCACATTTTCGCTGTGTTTCTCCTAACAATACTAGTATAAGTCACGGGATATATGGTGCTAGACGCCTATATATGAAGAGACAAGCCATCTCTTCCTATAGTACTGTAGGATGGGTCGACATGGATTAGAGCTGGCATTCGAACTTTTGAACACACCACTATACTGGTACCTTAATAATATAGGTAGTAATGTATACTCGTAGGGGAAGGTGAAAGTGGACCACAGTTCCACATATCCATTAGCGATAGAAATATATGAACTATGTAACAGAAACTCCATATCAGCTCCCTAGTTATTATCTGTAATATCCATGTCTATAACGCTGATAAAGTACCCTATTCTTATTTGTTCTACAGATACCGAGGCCCACGAATACCTAATTAGCAAACTGTGGAGCATGCTAAGAGCTGAACCAGACAGCTATTGCATGGCGTGTCTTAATGTCCCACAAAATCAAGAAGCCGAGAATCCATTCAGTCATTCTTGTGATTACGGTGAGGGTGGTAGTTTTGCAGATCTAGTAACGGTTCGATTGCGGGATGTACTACAACGGAACTTCACCAAACAAGAAATAATCACATTAAGCCTGAATAGAATTGAGGAATGCATCCTCGACTATAATCAACAACAGGATACTCCAGAACCATCCTCATCAAACGTCGAGCGAACATCATCACCGGCATCCTTAACCTTTAGTCAATCTACACTCGTGGACGAGTATTAAAACACCTACATAAAAAACAAAATGATTGTAATATACTTACAGTCCTGTCTTTAATAGCTGACCAGACCTCAATACGAAGAAAACTGCAAGGGGTGTGAGGAGACTGTATATGTATAGCACTGTTATTCTGATTTCACAGACTGTAGCTCACAATCTGTGCAACACAAGTAACACGGCCCCCTCTATGCTATCTATTTCATCATGACTAGAGGTCATGTAGCGAGCATGACCCGCATTAACCAACCCAGCTCAAACATACAACAGGTCAACGAGCGGATAGAAGAACTTTTAGTCGCGCCATACAGACATCCACGTCAGCGTAATCTGAACCGCTTGACCTAAGAAACTGGTTGAAACCGGTTTTACGCGTGGCTCAAAACTAGTATATAAAACCGAGGTTGGTAACACTCAAGCATTGTGATCAGAAGATGACTACAGACCTCAAGACTGTGCCTGCTGACTGGGTCTACATGACTCGTAGTGGTGAGACTATTAGACCAGTGGGCGGTGGTGATAAGGCCGTGTATGTCTCACCGTACAGAGGAACGACGACGTTACACATCCGAAGATTTTACGGTGAAGCCGACCAGAAATTCCCGACTAAGACTGGTATGACACTTACTCGACAAGAATATGAACAGATGAGCGCCATGCATCTCGAGATCCTAGCTGACTTTGACAGACTCAACCAAGTTAACCAAACCAGTAACGAAGTCAAACAAGGTACTAACAGAGACAAACAAGTCAGTAACCAAAACATTCAAGTCAGTGCTCATCGCAAACAAGACACTACCAGAACCAATCAAGGCCAAAACACTCAAGTCAGTACTCAAGTTAAACAAGGAACTCACCGAAACCACCAAGTAGACGCATACTATACCGCCAGTTTTCAACCCAGCTACAGTCAGATGTGTGATGACCCCAGCAACCAGATGTGTGATGAACCCAATAACCAGCTGTTTGATGTGTCCGATACGCAGAGGATTGATGCCCCGATTGTATACAATACTCAGATGTCAGCCCACCAATCAGGAGACCAGTCTTATGACTACATACCAAGTGACATATACATACCAGGCTACCAGCCGGAAAAACCAACCTACTCAGACAGTGGTGTGAAGAAACCCAGAAACAACATACAATTTATATAGCTGTATATGTGAAAATAAAATGTGTTTATGATACTATGTATACCGGCTCATATCACATCATCCATTTCGTATAATGACATTATTCATGTAAAATGTACTGAAATACTGTAAATAAACAGGTATATAGATTATAATTACGTCTTGTTTGTTGAATATTTAGTGTTTACGGTGTATATACTTGTCATATGGTGAGAGAATGAAGAGTAAAAACCTTGGTCAAGTAATAAAATATGTTAGCCAAATGGGAAAAATTGTGGCGACATTTCAACCAGACTTATAAAAAACTCACTCAAATATATGAAAAGTAGGAAAATTTGTTAACCAAATGTGAAAAGGATAGCCGAATTTCAAACCAAACTTATAAAAAATCTCGCTCGGATCGGTTCGGTTCGGTTCGCATCGGTTCGCGCCGGTTCGGGTACGGGGGACCTGGATAGGGGGACCTGGGTAGGGGGTAGTCATGGACCGGAAGTAGTCACCACGACAACCGGAAGTGACAACCGGAAGTGGTCATCCAAACCAAGAAAAACACCCGCCAAGTTCAAATATCTGGGTCATTTGCGGGCCGGTTTTGTGACGAAACAAGATGGCTGTGACATATTGGGTGTTGGAAGCAGTACCCACTCTGATTTACCCCACAATGAAGTAAAGCTATGAGGATGGGACTGATTTCATTTGGAGGGGATGGGTTCTTGGAAGCCAAAGTGACCCATAATAGCTCTTGAAATCTAGGGGTTTCCCCAGGAATGTTACTTTCTTCCCTCCAAAATCTTCCTTCCCGAAAAGAGAAACTTGGTTACCTCGAGAGTCCCCCACCTATGATCATTTTCCCTTTTAGGTGAAATGGTCACAGGAATTAATAAAATGTAAAGTTCCCTTTTCTGAGTAACCTGGAACCTGGGAGATTACAATAGGACAGACTTTAGCTGTCTATTAGAGTTTACCCAGTCACCTGTAGTTCCAGATACTACCTTTATGTGAAATAGTTTCCTAACTAAACACATAGATAATAAAATGTTTTGCTACACCACAATGGACTTGACAGAAGAATGCAGGAACAGTTAATTTGGTTTATTAATCAAAATAAAAACCTGTGGAAGTAACCAGTGATGCATTATGACATATATGAAATACATCAAGACATTGAGATAATGTTCATATTCAACATTAGAAATAAAAACTCTCATGGTCAGAGATGACTTCAGTCATTTGGCCACTAAGCCTTCCCATCAGTTAGCCTGCTATTGTTTCTGTAATAAATACCCCAGATGGTACTGGAACAATTCTCAAGGATTTGTAAAACAAATAGTCTAAACAGTCTCTACACACTGTATGAATCAGAGGAGTCCATGACTACTCTCTGTTCCTGAAAGTTATTGATTGTTCTCACAAGTATAAAGTTTCACTGAGTAAAATCAAAGTATAGCAGTGATGAAATGTTGCCAAACTTCTGCCATATTTGTAAATAATTTGCATTGAGGTATAAACTTGATCCTAATGATCTTAGAACAGTTTCTCCAATTCAGATATATCAATCACCAGATCAATCATGAAACACAGATCCGGTTTGGGCACAGTTCAGTGGGGACTCATTGAATATTCTTGTTCCTGGTCACAGATTCCTGTTGCACCTTTATATTACAGATCTGCTCTAGGTTGACAGCCATTGTACATTATTGGGCAATGTTCTGCACCTCTGGATCATGACAATCTGCGAACACCGCCATCCTCACCTGAGGTGGATAAACATGGTGAACACATTTATATCTAGCCAAAGGATGATGATTCTCTTGTGGACAAGAATGAAAAGTGTTTACAGACATGAGTTACAGAAGGTAGCAGATTCAGGAAGTACCTACAAGTTAAGAGCTACAGTGTGTCTCCTTGTACTGGCATTAGACATCAGCAATTATCTTGGGCAAGCCTTCTTTTACTGCACTTGTACATAGTGGCCTGTTGGCTGATGTTCTCACAGAGGACACAAACACAGTGACTGACAAGGCTAGAAAAGAATGATGGAGAGTAAATGATGAGATGTACCCAGCATATCTGATCTCTACATAGTAATGGAACAGAATAGGATGATTGTTCATCTCATACATATTAACTCATGTTACCAATCAGTGCTGCCACCATTGTTTTAGTCTGCCTGGATACTTTCCTGTTTATACCCTCTCACCTCTTCTGTCATTTCCTTTACTTACTTCTTCTGACACTGGGGTGATATTTCCCTTTGACAGTTAAGAAGTGCTTATGCATGAAAGCATATTATGTCCTTTATTTACTCGGTCAAACAGGGTGATGGTTTAATAAACTACATTCCACATGTTGCATCAAAGTAATAATGTAAAGAAACATACATTAAATATTTCACTCTAAAGTTAATATAAGTAACATATAATTGGTATGAATGTGGAGGTCTATGTGAAATGTTCCTTATGAGGATTTACACTGTCTCTCATTCAATAACACACATATATATACAGAGTGAAAGAAAGATGAGACACCACATTGTACTCATTCTCTCAAACTAACACCATTCTTCTTTTCTTCGTTCACTTGAGTGTCGGTGTTGGGTTGTTAGCTGGACTGTTGTTCGTCAGAGTGCTAAATGCTTGTTCGAATAAATCACAACAGTATAAATGCTGGACCAGTCATGGATGCTAAACAGTTACACACACATTCTGTCTTCACGCCACGAACATATAAGATAAGAGGTAGAGTCTTTCCTTCCTCCTTCTCACATTCGCGTGTGTTGGTGGTTCGCTGTGGATTGCAACTAAGGCAACACCCAGCACACAGATCATAGTTTATCTTGTACTAAACCTGCTCTGAACGCAGTCAGACAGCCAGTGGGAATTAGATTCAAGAATAGGAAACAGTCTGGGCATAATTGAGCCTCTTTTCACAGCTTAAGACATAGGGATGGAACAGCAACTCTTCTGGAAACGAAAGATAGAGGGCGTCAGATATCTATATCAGCGCTGGCAGAGAGTAGCCATCTTGGGACTGGTTGAAAGTTGGTTTCTATCTTCTAATAGAAGAATAAATATATATATATATTCGTGCCGGAACTTACACACACACACTCTCATACTTAAAGCTTTACCTGACTCAGAAATAAACAAACTCAGGCATAATTTCGTCTGAAACTTTCCTTCTGAATCAGGATGAGGGACATACAGAGACCTAAACCACATCTGGAGGCTTTGCCGGTCGCTCTGCAAGTGCCGAAATTTAGCGTAGCTGGACCCAAAATATTTCGCGGGCGACGCGATTATTCTAGGTTAACCAATGGACAGAACGGGCTTAGACCACATGATCTGTCCATCATTGGGTGTCACAGCTATTAATACTGTTGACGCCACATTCCTAGAATCCAAATTCTCTCTAGTGCAAACCCTTAGTGAGAAGTGTGGTTTGAAATTGTGATGTGCAGCAGTGAACAAGACGGAGTGCGCAATCATGCGACAATGGCGGGATAACCCTGTATAGAAGGATTTATCGGTGGTTTGAAACCACAAAACCTAATCCATTACAACATTGTATACTACTAAGGTATTGTATTTCGTGTGAGTATTAGAACTCCTCCTTTGTGTCCTTCGCGGTCAAAACGTGTGGCCTGATAACCTCTGACTGAGAATTTGCGATTGTTGTTGAGGTGTGTCTCTTGAATGCATGCAACATCTATTCTATCTTTATGAAGACGCTGAGTTAGGGAGACTTTCTTGTTATAAACTCCTTCGGCATTCCACTGTAGTATGTTGAGTGTCCGGGGTGTTTGGTCAATAGCTCTTAACCTACTCCTCTGTGCCTTGACTCCACAGCACAGGTGAAGGTGACCACCAGTAGTCATGGGTGGACCCCTTCGAGGCAGGGGGCCCGGCACTATCACCGCCTGATGGGACTTCACGGGATTAGCACCATAACGATTAATTTTAATTTGTGACATCATGAATTAAGTTACGTTGCACTGCTTTGTCAAGCCTGCGGCTCAGTACATCCGATTTCGACAAGCATTTTTCGAGATGCTTTCCCTAGTCTTTGACAGTCCCCAGTCTACCTACAAGGCAGCAGGTTTGTGTGTCGCTTGGTCTGGTCCCTCTCCCTTGACCTGTCCGACATGGATGACCCTACCAGTAGCTGTGCTACAGTCGGCATAGCTCATGGGGTCATTGGAACGCACAAGCCCTTCTACCTCGTCAAGGTGGACACACGGCAGAGGGGCAATTCAATTCTAACCCCAATTGTTCACTGTGTGCAACAACGGCATCTACTAATTGTTGCAGATCCTGCGCATTGTCTGCAATCAATACTATGTCATCTGCATATCTAATGTTATTGATGTTTTGTCCTCCAATGCTGATTCCATTTATATTTTCTACATTTCTGAAAATATTTTCACTGTATAGGGAAAAAAGATCTGGAGACATTATACATCCCTGACTAACACCTCTCTTAATAGGCTGATATTGTCCCACTTCATTATCAATCCTTATGGCAGCTTGTTGTTTCCAATATATGTTTTTTATAAGTCTAATGTCTTTCCCATTAATTTGTATAAGATCTGCAAGCATATTCACCAAGATATCGTGAACAGAATGGTTTATTAGTACGAATATTGTAATTCTTTCTGGCTTCGAGTCAAATGAGTTACGGACGCAGTTCCCGCATACACGCTTTCGAAACGCAGCTGCAGACGATTTGGCAGCAAACCGCCTTGCGTTTGTGTTTTACGAAATGGTATGAATAAAATTGGGTGTAACTGCTGTAAAGCTGTGAAATCTCAACTCATTGGCACCTTGCCGTCTTGACAGACGATAGTTTGTGCTTTAAAAAGGCATAATAACTTTTAATTATGGCGGTAGCGAGTGTGACTGATAAGGCCAATTTGCGCTGTAAATGTCCGTTCACAGTGGGATCAGTGACACCTATATATATAGGTGTCTCCCACCGTCAGAGGCAACGCGTGGCGCCCCATGTCTACGCCAACTGACAAGGACTTATAACCCGTAACAGTTGCCTCTCGCTTTGATTCCGAGACCAGTTAAGACCAGGGATGGAGTTATTGCCTCTCCATAGCACAAAGCCTGGGCTAAAATATAGAGATCATGTGTTGCCCATGCAGCATGATCCCTCTCTCGGCCTGCCTAGTTCATTCCAGAGGAAAGGTAACACCCCTACATCTGGAACAAGACAAGCTGCAGAAGCTGCCGGATCAGCAAAGCAATGCTCTAACTGTCCGCCTGTCGGAGCTTCGATCCTAGACCAGCTGCCAACCAAGGCTTAGGGCCTGGTCTGCCCTGCCATGACAATTTTGTCTATAGCTTGCATTTCCTCGCACCAGGGTAAGGATTGTACCCTCCCAATTGCGCTCTTCCGCCCGAAGTCGTTGGCACAATGTGGGGTGTCGGGTTAGGTAAGCGTCGCCCAACGTTCGGCGCTAACAGAAACCAGGTAGTACCGTCTACTGTTATACGGTAGCTCAGTCATATCTGACTAAGACCTGACAGCAGCTGTGAAATGTAAACAATATAAAATGACTCAAAGTAGTGCAGCTTTATATAACACATTTACGACACATACAGAGCTGTAAGTGTCGTAAATCGGTTATGTCTAGCTGCACCACATTGTGCCATTTTATATTGTTTACGAATGGTATGGATGCCGGTCATTCAGAAAGCAATGGAAAACTACTGAACGTTAACTTGCCAAGTGATCACAACAGCAAAAAATGCTGGTGTTGATGGGACGCCCTGTAAAGGATATGCAACTGTTTTTTTGGTGTGTGTTTTTTTAAATTAATGGGTGACGTTGTAGCATTCTGTTGTGATAATTTGGTCGCGTCCAGCGTGGTCTGGTGGTTAGGTTACACACCCTTTTCACACGCTAGTGATCCGGGGTTTGTTTCCTGGTCCGGTCAAGGATATGCACTACTGACGAGCTCAAATGAGAGCGAAACTCGAGTCAAGTGCTTCCACGTTGACGTGAATGTGCCTTTGGTTCATACCATAATGCGATCAGCGTTTCCAGTAGTGGGTTGTGCTCAATATTTTAAACTGTTTTTATTCTTTTTTTTTTTATTACAAGGGAAATAATTTCATCTAGATTGAAGTCAATCTTTGGCAATCAAGGGGAACAATTATAGATTTCACTATACTTGTACTGATAACTATTTTGTAAGAGAAGTGTATGTTTATTTCTGTAACAATTTTATTCATATTTTGGAGGGTACCAATTGAATGTTACCATTATAAAAACTTTACACAATTTTGATTATTATTTAAAATTTCAGAACTAAATTTTTGTGTAATATATATTGCTTAGTAAATCATTTATTTCTTTATCTGCTGGGCCACGTCTGTCTAAACAGAAGATTGGTTTATACTGGTTTCTCTTCACAACGTTTGACGCTGGTGATGAAATATATTAGAGATTTCTGGTTTCTCTTCACAACGTATAAGTACTATAAGTTTAAAATTTATTGGGAAACATATGTTTCCCATGAATTGCCGAATATAAATTGTGAAATCCGCTGTGTGAAATTGTGTATTATTTCCGGATTTAGTGGTGATATTCGTTGTTTTTTTTGATTTTCTGGATATTTCCCCGGAATTATTACCTGAAACAACACATTTTTCAATATGTATTCGAATATCACTGATGTCGGGATCTCGATAAATGACTACGATGTCCAGTTACTCCACCAGTCCGGAACGATAGTGTGTTCCATAACTGGTCCCGGGGCGGCTGCTAAAGCAACACCCGCACTTATTATGAGCGCCCTAACTGGTCCAGGAGGTGTACCTTTTGGGGGAGTCGTGGACCTGCATAGGTTCGAAATTCCCACTAGGTGGTACTTTCACCTGTCAGCAGAGGCTCAGAAAGCCGTGTATGACAAGATACACGGCAAAAAAACTTTCGCTACCAAGTCTAGGGATAGACATATCACTACAACATCTAGACAAAGAAAGGGACAGGCTGACCATCCACTGGCTACCTGTCACGATTGCTCCTTAAGGAGTTAAAAAACTGGTGCACAGTATTACAGGAGACGACAAGGCTGAGGTCTTTAGGATAAAGAATGGGGCTGGCAAGTGGGGAGCGCTCTGCAACCCAACAAAGGAAGTTCCCCATTACATACGGATCTACACTCCCGGTATAACGAACAATAACCACAGAGTGTTGATCACGATGCCGGGGAGAAAGACCGATTGTCCAGCTTGTGGCCAAAACAACCACTGGGCAAATAAATGCCCTAGTCGACGACATTCGACGACACCAATAGCAGCAACAATAAGGGTTCAAAGCCAAGAAGATTTCCCACCGCTCGAAAGAGAAACCTCTCCACAGGGAGAGATTGAACTGACACAAACCTTCAACAGTCAAATCAACACACAAGAAAATAACACACAAGAAATTAATACACAAGACATAAATCCAAGGAATGAAGACTCTGACGGTTTTCAAGTTGTCAGCAAACCAAAGAAGAGAACATGGGCTAACAGAAGACCGCAGTCAAAACACAGCGACGACACAGAAACAGACGATTTATCACTGCCAAAGAAAGAAAAAGTCAAAAACACTATAGGCAAGACAAAGGAAACTGAACAAGAACAACAAGAGGAGACACAAGTACAAGACGAAGACGACACATACAGCATACCAGCCACTCTTTTCGTAGACACAGACACAAGTGATAAGAACGAGGAACAAGACGATCCTCCCACACAAACCTTTGACGCTACAGACCTGCTCGCCTAAATGTACTCAACAAGGATAATAATTTTGCGTGTGATTCTATACACTTATTATATCTCATTCATTTGATTTTACTTAAATTATAATGACTAGTGATTTAGTTATTATTACTTTAAACATTTGTGGTATACGTACAAAATTACAACATATTATCACACTAATAAACAAACACAAACCAGATTTTCTACTACTACAAGAAACAAATATATGTTCAAAAACATTCGCACAACATATCACCACACAGCTAGGCCTCAGACATTCATGCTTTAGTTTAGGCACACACAAAATTGGGTCAGGAACAGCTAATCTGCAGACATCAGACAGGTGGGACATAATTAAAACACACACGGATAACCATGGACGAATCTCCATAATACAGGTAGAAAACACTATACAAGCATACACCATAGTGAACATACATGCACCACCAAATTACAATCACCAACCAAACTTTTACCAAGAATTAGACACCTTACTTATACAAACATACAGAGGGCAAAATATTATCCTTGCAGGGGATTTCAATTTTGTACTCTCAGATTTGGATATCGTAGGGGCAGGCAAAGCAAGAATCAAGACACAATTAAGGAGAAATGACAGAAGTGGAATACATCAACTGGATATACTAAAGAATACCCTAGACACACACAATCTAATAGACGCTTTCCGATACAGACACCCTAATAACATTGCAACAACACACAAAAATAGGGCTTACAATAGATCAGCCAGATTAGATAGAGTATACTCACCTTCAACACACCAAATAATACACACAAAACATCTACAAGAGACATTACAATACACAGATCACAAAGCAGTACTAACACATATCACTACAGACACTACAAACACAAGGCCATCAAAAAGAACATCACATTGGAAGTTCAATAACTCCTTACTCCAACATACAGGTTATTTACAACATGTGACACAACTTATTCTAACATACACTAATAGTACACCCACGGACAACATAACACAAATTTGGGATTTACTAAAGAATACAATACGGTGTAGAACACAACAGTTAGCATCCATCATACATAAAGACAGACTACAACAAGAACATATCATACAGACAGCAATACAACTCACAAAACAGACTGACAGGAATGCATCACACCTAAACACACTAGAATCACAATTAGAACAACACCAGCAACACACACTCCGCGGTGCACTCCTTCGAACTAAACTTACTAACATATCAGAAGAAAGTCCCAATAAACAACACCTTGCATTAGAGCAAAACATTCAACGCAACAGACAAATAGGAGCAATAACAGACATGCAAGGAAACACACAAACAGAGACAGTACATATACTAGAAACATTCCAACAGTACTACACTGACCTATATACAGCAGAACCCGCCAACACACAAACACAAAATAGATTCCTACAATACACAAAGAAAATTGTCAGACACAGATAAAGGACACACTAGACACAGAGCTTACATTAGCCGACATAACACATGCACTCAATCAAATGCAAAAAGACAAAACACCAGGACCAGATGGACTCACAGTAGAATTCTACCAACACTTCTTTCCTATCCTAGGCAATTTCCTTCTAAAAGTCTACCAAGAAGCTTTTCATAAACAAGAACTCCCAAACACTTGCAACATGTCATATATAACACTCATACCTAAAGACAACACAGACAAAACACAGCTGAAAAACTATAGACCCATCTCCTTATTAAACACAGACTACAAAATTCTAGCAAAATCACTTGCAAACAAAATTAAAAACTTCATGCCATCACTCATCCACCCAGACCAACAGTGCAGTATTCAACACAGAAACATACACCAACATACACACTTCATTAGGGATTTCATTACATACACCCACCAGAAAGACTGTCAATCCTCTCTCTTATCTTTAGACCAGGAGAAGGCCTTTGACAGAATCTCACACTCATACTTACACAAAACACTAGCACACTGTAACATAGGACAGTACTATAGACAGTGGATAGAAATATTGTATAAAAATCCTGAAAGTAAGGTACTGGTGAATCATTCACTCACTGGCAGTTTCAGAATCAATAGGTCTGTCAGACAAGGGTGTCCACTATCACCAGTCCTATATGTACTCACACTAGAACCACTCTTAGAAGCAATTAGACAGGACACTAACATTAATGGTACATTTATACAAGGGTCTGGAGAGCGGAAATTAATTGCTTATGCAGATGACACCGCTTTCTTCCCTACAACCAACACTTCCATAACGAACATACTTCACACCTTCAGACAGTTTGGTGAAGGAAGTGGGGCCAAAATAAACATACAGAAGTCTAAAATAATGGGTCTGGGGAAGTGGAAGAATAAAGCAGATTTCCCCCCGGATCTAACAGTCACAGATAACATGAAGATTTATGGGATCACTTTTCCATCCAATCCCAGAAAAACACACACAGGAACATGGCAATCACTGACAAAACAAATTATAGACATACTACATAGGTTCAAATACAAGACATCAACAATTTTTATACGAAGCACTATTGTAAACACCTTCATCTTTCCTAAAATACTATATTTAGCCACAGTGTTAGACCCACCAAAACAAACAATCACAGACATAAACAAACACATCAGGAAATTCATCTTTAAAAACACAATCCACAGTATAAAGCACAAGACTTTAATACAAGAGAAGACTAGAGGGGGATTTCACTACAGGACCTTAACACAAAAATACAAGCATTAAGAATCAACCACATAGGACGCATCATCAATCATCCAGATCAACACTCGCTAGCATTATACTATATTGCAATTAGATTACACAGAATTAAGAAAATAGACAAAACAACACCGCACTATTACGGCACACTACCGCACTTCTACAGAACATGTATGCAAGCAATTCAAGGTAATGAACACTTAATACAACAGACAACCAAGCAGATATACACATATTTAGTACAACAACAAGCCCCACCACTACACCTGAGAATCAAAAGAGGATACAAATATCACATGGAAGACTACAGTTGCACCTTCACTAACTTACACAACAAACATATCACATCAAAATCCAAAGAAATAACATACTGGCTAATTTATAATATGACCCCGACAACTGAGAGAGCCGCACAAACATCCAAGCAAATAGCCCCATGCAAATTATGTAGACAAAATATTCAGGAAACAGAGGATCATCTCTTCTATGAATGCCCAGCAATCACAGCCACTAAGATTGCACTGCAACAATTAATAGAAACACACACAAACAAGAAAACTGACGCTTATAAGGCCATTTTTTAAGTACAATACCCACAGCCACAAAAGACAAACACACTAAACTTCTTGTTGCACTGGCGGAGTATAGAAACGTAATATGGTCGAGTAGAAACTCGGCCACACACAATCACCAAACAATACAACCACACACACTAGCAAAGATTTTTCAACAAAAAATCGCCCAGCTATTCGCAGATTAATAAACAAGAGCCACCCCCATCAAATTTCACACTACATAACATACATGTTCAAACACACTCTCACAGTATATTTCTATACTCCGCATGTGTACCACTAAGCCCAATCATTGAGGAACAAAGCGCCAAATAACTGAATAAATGTCCTTTCTTTGTTACTGAGTCCTGGAGCCCAACCTAGACAGAACAATGGGACGGTGGCCTTTGTGAGTCAGTGGTCTTGTCGACCGAAGTTTGACCTCGGTCTGAACAGCTCTCTCTCTCTCTCTCTCTCTCTCTCTCTCTCTCTCTCTCTCTCTCTCTCTCTCTCTCTCTCTCTCTCTCTCTCTCTCTCTCTCTCTCGCTCTCTCTCTCTCTCTCTTTCTCCCCCCCCCCCCCACCCCAAACATGAATGACTATACGCTGTATTCGCAATGTAAAAGCCTGTTTTTGTACATAATAAATGGGATATTTATGTATACGCTGAATTCGCAATGGACAACTTACAAATTCCAATCTGTTTACGCGCGCTCTCTCTTTATCCCTCCCCCTCCTCTCCCCCTCCCCAGCTCCCTCTCTCTCCCTCCCTCCGTGTTGACCGCGTTCCTGGTCTCAACCCACCCCACCACAAGCAAATCCTGGGCACTTGCGATTAAGTCGAGGGCTGTCATTCAGCAATAATATTGAATCCACTTACAGGAAGTAAGCTTGCATGAGACTGCCTGCAGTGTAAAACGTGGGGCGGCTTTTGCCGTTTCGACCTTGACACCAACATTTCCTTTAATGTATATATCTTCGGTGTGGAAGAGAACGCGTGATGTGTGTTGAAGGTTTATAAGCGTGTGAGAAAGATGGGTTTAGAATGAACGAGCGGAAGGAATCACCACCACACCATAGTCGTTGTTGTCTCCGTCATTATCATCACCATTATCATCACCATTACCATCACCATTATCATCATCATTAATCATCACCATTATCATCACTATTACCATCAATCACGTTAGAATGGGATGACTGAAAGCGTACGTCATTATCATAACTGTATATGTATGTTTTTGTTTCATTAACGCATATGACATAACACTAACAAACGGCAACGCTCTGTAATATACACAAACAAAGAAACGCGCATTGCACCTTGTAAATATACATTGCTTTGTATAAAATAAACGTATTTAAAAAAAAAAAAAGTTTAAAGTATACGTGACGTATACGTATTATTATAGTATACGTATTATTATAGCATAGTATACGTATACGTATTAATATTATTATCATCGCTGTTTATTATCATTACTGTTTAACAAAAACAGTGTTATTGTTATCACCCTTAGCATTTTTAAATTATTCATTGTCATTATTAATATTATTATTTATGTATTTGGTTGTTATTTGCATTAGTATCATTGTAATCATTATAAATATATATATGGCTTTGTAAACCCGTAAACTGCACATCCCCCTTTCCCACCTTTTTGATACTGTGATTGTTGTCTTTGCTGCCACCCTCGCCGGTTGGTTCTAAACATTTTGTGCACCGCCATGTTTATCATCACCGAGGGATAGGGATGGTACTTGGTAGGAGTTTTAGAGCTGGCAGGAGAGCGGGGCGGCAAGGGAAATAATAACAGCCCACTACCATCACGATGTTGATATAAAATATTTCCTTACAACAATGTCAATGGAGGAATGTTTAAATGTATAAAATATTTGTAATTTTTGCGCATATGTCACCTACACTTCCACATGCAACGCTCTGTAACAACACGAACAATACAAATGCAAATGTTTCTTAACACTCAATAAAAGGTTTAAAAAAAAAAAAAAAAAAATATATATATATATATATATATATATATATATATATATATATATATATATATATATATATATATATATATATATATATATATATATATATATATATATATATATTAGAGATTTCAGTTTCGTGGAACTGTTTTCGATTGTTTTCACCACGTGTATCTGTATCTGTGCTTCCGTATTGAAGATTTCCTCTGTCACGGATTATCGAAGATGGAAAACCAAATTGTTAAACGTGTCGAAGTCAACACAAGTGAAGGTTTTGAAGGAGGAGCGTTCCATCAAGCGAACACACTTGTGTTTTCTATATCAGGACCTCATGTATTCCGGTTCAACTACTCGCTGATGGCGAGCGTCTTGAGGGGGCCTTGTGGGATCGGTAGAGAAGGGATAAAATCCATCTACCGTTTTGAGGACCCTTAAAAGATGGTACGCTACGCTGACACCGGAAGCAAAGGCGGCTCATTGTGAACGGCTTCACGGGATGAAGCATGAACTGCAGGATCCCAAAGTAACGATCGTAACTGAAAACATAGAGAAGGAAAAGACCAAGGCTATGATTCACTGGATGCCTACAACCGCAAAGATTGAGACAGTGAAGCAAATAGCCGCGGATATTTCGGGAGATATAAACGCGGAAGTGCATAAGCTGAAAAAGAGCACGGACAAGTGGTTACTTTTGTGCAACCCGAAAGAACCTCTGCCACATTACGTAGACATGGAGTTGGACGGGGTAGAAGACAAGCTACACCGTCTCTTCATCACAGTTTCGGGGCGCCGTACGGCGTGTACAGTCTGTGGGGAAGACTCCCACTGGAGTAATAAATGTCCGGCCAAAATAAAAACCCAGAAGGGACCTAGACTGGCACAAAAAGTCACCTCGAACTCCCAGATAGTTCAACATAGTAAGGACAAGGAGGATGAAGACGGTTTCCAGCTGGTCAGTCGCAAAAGGGGACGCTCAACCAAGAACCTGTCTGACGGCGAGAGCTCGACACCTCCAGCCTGCCAAACACCTGTTACCACGCTGCCGCCCCTCAACAACCACGACTAACCTACACCGACTGAAGCGCACAGGTTAAACAAAAAGAAATGTGTAAGGAATTATACTGAACAGATAACGACCAGCGCCATGACCGGAAATAGACAGTGATAATATTAACACACCACCACGACAAAGAAACCTGTCAGATTCTTCTACCACGCCTCGTTATTGACTTAGAGATTTCAAGCCCGGCGAAGGAATCTACTGAATATCTCCAGAAATGATAACATGAATACAGACAGTTTGAAACAAGAAACATAATTATGCTCAACCGTTTCTTATATTTACAACAAAAATGGCAGCGGAAATTAAAATAATGAGTATTAACATTCGAGGTATAAGATCCAAAATTAATCATCTTATACCACTCATACACAAATATAAACCTGATTTTAAACTCACACAGGAAACTAACGTTATCACCGACGAACACGCATCATATATCACAACATGCTTAGGTCTAAGACACTCATGTTTTAGTCTTAGTACTCAACATATCGGATTGGGTACAGCAATAATACAGACATCGGACAGGTAGGCAGATTATAGAGAAGGACAGGGACTGCCAGGTATGATAGCTATAGTACAGGTGAGAAATAACATAAATAAATACACAATTGTCAACATACACGCACCGCCTGACTACAGAAATCAGCCGCTCTTCTACCAAACACTGGAACATTTATTATCGCGCTCATATCGGGGTCACATCATCATTCTAGGGGGTGATTTTAATTGCGTACTTTCGGCGCACGACCTTATAAATGGAGATGTAAGAATGCAAATTAGAAACACAACGGGGGAGGAGGAACATCAATTAGACACATTGCAAACAATTTTAGATATCCATGGGCTAACAGACGCATACAGACAGATGCATTCCCATGGAATAGATACAACACACACAAACAATGCGCATAATAGAGCAGCGCGATTAGATAGAATTTATGCGCCCATAACACATCATATAACACAAGTCAAGCATTTACAGGAGACACTGAACTTCACAGACCATAAGGCTGTAGTTGCAACAATAAACACAGTACAAGCAACACCACATCTTAGAAGATCTCCCCATTGGAAACTTAACAGCACACTTTTACAAAATCAGGACTATGTAGATTGCATAACAAAACTGATCCTCACATACACAAGCGATATACCAGAGGGTAATGCGCGAGAACTCTGGGAAACACTTAAACAAACTATACGAGAGAGAACACAAACACTAGCAGCAGTAATACACAAGCAAAAACTACAACAAGAAAAAGTATTGGAAAATGCAATTAAGCTCTTACTACAGACAGACAAAAATTCACCACACATCATAGCATTACAGGAAGAATTAGATCTCCACAGACATCATCGATTTCAGGGGGCTTTACTGCGAACAAAGTTACAAACTATAACACAAGAGATACCGAGTAAACAATACCTAGCTTTAGAACAAAACATACAGCGCAGCAGACAGATAGGCCAGATAATTGACAGGGAAGGAAATATACAAGTCGAGCCACAACAAATAGCCTTAGCCTTTGAAGATTATTACAAGAACCTTTATACAGAGGAAAACACACAGGCGCACGTGCAAGAACACTTTATGAAATTCACAAAAGAACTCACAGAGGAACAGAAACTAACACTAGATACTGAATTAACACTAACAGATATAACACAAGCGGTTCATGGAATGCAGAAGGGCAAATCGCCTGGCCCTGACGGTATTACCGCTGAATTCTATCAGTTTTTCTTTCCTCTTCTAGGTCCCCTTTTACTAGCAGTATTCTCTGAATCTTTCCACAAACATAGAACTCCCATCCAGTTTCAACACGTCTTACATCACTCTTATTCCGAAGGAGAACACCGACAAGACACTTTTAAAGAGTTACAGACCGATCTCGCTTTTAAATGTAGACTACAAGATTTTAACAAAGGCTTTGACGAATAAATTGAAACCAGTAATGGCATCTCTCATTCATGAAGACCAGCAATGTAGTGTACAACACCGGAATATCCAGCAACACACACACTTCATAAGGGACATCATCAACTACACACATCTGAAAAACTGTCAGTCCTCAATTCTCTCTTTAGATCAAGAAAAAGCATTCGACAGAATATCTCACTCATACCTCCACAAAACTCTCTCACACTGCAACGTGGGAAATTATTTTCGGACATGGGTCAAAATTTTATATTTGAAACCGGAAAGTCGGATTCTATTAAACCATACCCTAACCAATTCTTTCAGGTTGACTAGGTCAGTGAGACAGGGATGTCCCTTGTCCCCATTACTGTACGTTGTCGCTCTAGAGCCACTTCTAGAAAAGATACGACAGGACGACAATGTCAGGGGTACGTTCATACCAGGGAAGGGTGAACAAAAGCTGCGTGCTTATGCGGACGATACCATTTTCTTTCCGACAACTGAAAAATCTGTACAGATCATTTTGGAAACGTTCTCGTTTTTCGGCAAAGGGAGTGGGGCAAAATTAAACGTCCAAAAATCTACTATAATGGGCTTAGGCAAATGGAAAAATAAGGCGGATTTTCCATTTGACTTAACATCAAACAATCTTATAAAAGTGTACGGAATAGTCTTCCCATGTCAACCAAATCAGACACACAAAGACACTTGGCAAAATCTAGAGAAGAAAATAACAGATATGTTACAGAGGTACAAATACAAAACAACTACCATATTTGGTAGAAGTACCATTGTTAATACATATATAATTCCAAAAATACTATATCTGTGCACAGTCCTAGATCCTCCACGTCAGAATGTCACAAACATAAACAAAGAGATTAGACGCTTTGTGTTTGGCAGCACCATCTACAGTATCAAACATACTACACTCATGCAAGACAAAAAAGATGGAGGTATCGCCCTCCAAGACATAACAACCAAAATACAAGCACTTAGGATCAAACACGTAGGTGAAATCCTACAACACCCAGAAAAACACCCTTTAGCACACTATTACATTGGAATTAGGCTATCTTACTTTAAAACCTATTAGGAATACATCCTCACATTACTTTGGCACTTCTCCCAACGTTCTACAAAACATGTATTTCAGCCATTAAAGGACACGAAAAATTACTACACAAGAAAACACATACAATCTACAGGCATTTAGTTAAATTACAAGCAACCCCGGTACATCTCAGAATTAAAAGAGGACCTAGATATTTCATAAAAGATTATACCGAAATTTTCTCTAATATTCACAACAAGCAGATTACCCCAAAAGCAAAGGAAATTACATATAGGCTTGTTTACAGCATGACCCCAACAACAGAGAGAACAGCAAAAATAACTAAACAAATACTACAGTGTCAGCTTTGTAGACGGAACGTCCAAGAATCAGAAGAGCACATCTATTACGAATGCAACACAATCATGCCAACAAGAAATCTCCTACAAAACATCCTAAACACTCATACGAAACAAAGAACAGATGTTTACAAAGCAATAATGATAAATTCCATTCCTTACTCCACACAAGACATCCACACAAAGCTACTTGTGCTATTGGCAGAGTACAGAAATCTTATACGGACATTAAGAAACAAAGCACTATACAATTACAGAACAATCAACAAAGAAATTGTCCAACAACTTTATCAACAAAAAGTCGCAAACATTCTAATCTTAGCCCCACAAGCGCAAATCTCGTAAAAGATTTGGCTGAAGACAGCACATATTACAGAAGAATCAAATAACTTGTTTTAAACAAAGGATACTACAACTATAAATGTGTTTATTGATGGTATTAATAATCTTACAAGTATATTATTATTATTAAAATACTATTATTATTATTATTATTATTATTATTATTATTATTACTGCTACTATTATTATTAATTTTCCCATTATTATATTTGAATGTGCAACATGAAATATATTGTGGATGGGTGTCTATGAGTGTGTGTGTGTGTGTGTGTGTGTGTGTGTGTGTGTGTGTGTGTGTGTGTGTGTGTGTGTGTGTTCGCGCGCGCGTGCGTGCGTGTAGCAGCCTTTAAACCAAGTCGGTATCTCAAGTATTAAAATGATGTTATATGGTAATGATATGTTTCAAAAGAAAAATATGCACCACCATGTATAAACAAATTGAATGAGCCCTTTAAGTACCCAGTAAACTAAGGTGGCTTTTAGTGGCCAGGTTTTAATTCCTACCCATTGTATATGAAACCCAGACACTATCACAACTTTGGACCAATTATCTCCCTGGAGACAGGCCATGGACTCTAATTACTAGTAGTAAATCCCTGATTCTTGTTCCCCAAACAAAAGGTATCATGGACTGGAGCGTCACCCTGTAATTTGTCATCAGGCAACAACACCAACGACCTTCGCCTCAGTAGCTAAGTGACCGAGAAATTAGAAAGAAGCCACATTTTAATGGAAATGATAGTTTAAAGTTTATTGTCCAAGCGCGGGGCATGTAAATGTACTGAGGTCTCCAGAAAACACGAGATTGTGTGTGTGTGTGTGTGTGTGTGTGTGTGTGTGTGTGTGTGTGTGTGTGTGTGTGAGAGAGAGAGAGAGAGAGAGAGAGAGAGAGAGAGAGAGAGAGAGAGAGAGAGAGAGAGAGAGAGAGAGAGAGAAATCAAATCAAATCAAATCAAATCAAATCAACTTTATTAGGGTCACAAATTGGGCGCGCAGGCCCGTCTTACATTCGGCCCTTCCAATCACTCGTCTTTCGTTCATCAAGAGCATTATACATTTACATAGGAAGAAAAATAAACATTGTGAAATGAATGTTGTAAACATAAACAAGGCTAAACATGGAGAAAAATGTGTACATAAAAAGTATGTGACGTAAAAGTAGTGATGCCAGCGCGTCCCACACACCACACACACACACACACACACACACACACACACACACACACACACACACACACACACACACACACACACACACACACACCACATACACACTCTCTCTCTCTCTCTTTCATTCACTCTCACTCTCACTCATTCACTCACACACACACACTCTCACTCATTCACTCTCCCGCTCACTCATTCACTCTCCCGTTCACTCATTCACTCTCCCGCTCACTCATTCACTCTCCCGCTCACTCATTCACTCTCCCGCTCACTCATTCACTCTCACGCTCACTCATTCTGTCTCTCCCGCTCACTCATTCACTCTCCCGCTCACTCATTCACTCTCCCGCTCACTCATTCACTCTCCCGTTCAATCATTCACTCTCCCGCTCACTCATTCACTCTCACTCATTCACTCTCACGCTCACTCATTCACTGTCCCGCTCACTCATTCACTCTGCCGCTCACTCATTCACTCTCACGCTCACTCATTCACTCTCACGCTCACTCATTCACTCTCCCGCTCACTCATTCACTCTCACGCTCACTCATTCACTCTCACGCTCACTCATTCCTTCTCACGCTCACTCATTCACTCTCACTCATTCACTCTCACGCTCACTCAATCACTCTCACGCTCACTCATTCACTCTCACGCTCACTCATTCACTCTCACTCTCACTCTCACTCATTCACTCACACTCATTCACTCCCACACACAGACACTCTCACTCATTCACTCTCCAGCTCACTCATTCGCTCTCACGCTCACTCATTCACTCTCCCGCTCACTCATTCACCCTCACGCTCACTCATTCACTCTCACGCTCACTCATTCACTCTCCCGCTCATTCATTCACTCTCACTCATTCACTCTCCCGCTCACTCATTCACTCTCACGCTCAATCATTCACTCTCTCGCTCACTCATTCACTCTCACGCTCACTCATTCACTCTCACGCTCACTCATTCACTCTCACGCTCACTCATTCACTCTCACGCTCACTCATTCACTCTCACGCTCACTCATTCTGTCTCTCATTCACACTCACTCACTCTCTCACTCAAACTACAGTAATGAACATAAGTTTAGATTATACATGATAAAATCAAATGGTATTTAACTTATAATATGACAGATGAGAATACACAAACATATGGATTCGCGTGTTACATAACATGCGTGTTACATGACATGCATCTGCTCAGCTCTCTCTCTCTCTCTCTCACTCTCTCTCTCTGTATTCTTTCATATACACACACTCACACGCATGCGTACGCTCACACACACACACACTCTCTCTCTCTTTCTCTCTCATTCACTCTCACTCTCACTAATTCACTCTCCCGCTCACTCATTCACTCTCACGCTCACTCATTCACTCTCCCGCTCACTCATTCACTCTCCCGCTCACTCATTCACTCTCACGCTCACTCATTCACTCACCCGCTCACTCATTCATTCTCCCGCTCACTCATTTACTCTCCCGCTCACTCATTCACTCTCCCGCTCACTCATTCACTCTCACGCTCACTCATTCTGTCTCTCCCGCTCACTCATTCACTCTCCCGCTCACTCATTCACTCTCCCGCTCACTCATTCACTCTCCCGCTCACTCATTCACTCTCCCGCTCACTCATTCACTCTCCCGTTCAATCATTAACTCTCACTCATTCACTCTCACGCTAACTCATTCACTCTCACGCTAACTCATTCACTGTCCCGCTCAATCATTCACTCTGCCGCTCACTCATTCACTCTCACACTCACTCATTTACTCTCACGCTCACTAATTCACTCTCACGCTCAATCATTCACTCTCCCGCTCACTGATTCACTCTCACGCTCACTCATTCACTCTCACGCTCACTCATTCCTTCTCACGCTCACTCATTCACTCTCATTCATTCACTCTCACTCATTCACTCTCACGCTCACGCATTCACTCTCACGCTCACTCATTCACTCTCACGCTCACTCATTCACTCTCACGCTCACTCATTCACTCTCACGCTCACTCATTCACTCTCCCGCTCAATCATTTACTCTCCCGCTCACTCTCACGCTCACTCATTCACTCTCCCGCTCACTCATTCACTCTCCCGCTCACTCATTCACTCTCCCGCTCACTCATTCACTCTCACGCTCACTCATTCACTCTCACGCTCACTCATTCACTCTCACTCATTCACTCACACACACAGACACTCTCACTCATTCACTCTCCCGCTCACTCATTCGCTCTCACGCTCACTCATTCACTCTCCCGCTCACTCATTCACCCTCACGCTCACTCATTCACTCTCCCGCTCACTCATTCACTCTCACTCATTCACTCTCCCGCTCACTCATTCACTCTCACGCTCACTCATTCACTCTCACGCTCACTCATTTACTCTCACGCTCACTCATTCACTCTCACTAATTCACTCTCACGCTCACTCATTCACTCTCACGCTCACTCATTCTGTCTCTCATTCACACTCACTCACTCTCTCACTCAAACTACAGTAATGAACATAAGTTTAGATTATACATGATAAAATCAAATGGTATTTAACTTATAATATGACAGATGAGAATACACAAACATATGGATTCGCCTGTTACATAACATGCGTGTTACATGACATGCATCTGCTCAGCTCTCTCTCTCTCTCTCTCTCTCTCTCTCTCTCTCTCTCTCTCTCTCTCTCTCTCTGTATTCTTTCATATACACACACTCACACGCATGCGCGCGCTCACACACACACACACACACACACTAACACATCAACTCTCCCACTGTCTCACTCTCTAACACACAATCCTACACACACACACACTCACTCTCTCAATCACACTCTCTCACACATACACGTACACATGAACGCATGCACGCACGCACACACTCCCTCACTCACTCTCACACATACACGTACGAATGCATGCACTGACACATTCCCCCACCATTTCTCGCTCAATCACTCTCTCCACACACACGCATGCACACACGCATTCACTCTCTCCCTCTCTCTGACACTCTCTCTCTCTCTCTCTCTCTCTCTCTCTCTCTCTCTCTCTCTCTCTCTCTCTCTCTCGCTCCCACACGCACACACATATATAGTGAACAATTATAATGAACAATTATACTGAACAATTATACCAGTAAATGAATTATGGTGGCATATAGTCGGTATGGATTAAGTATTGAAAGAGTTTTCGGTTAAATGTGTAGGGACTCATTGGATTTTTCAGATCTGGAGGCAGATGATTCCATAAGTGAGCACCAGAATAGGCAAAACATGTTTTGTATAGGTCCAATCTAGGCTTTGAGACATGTAACAAATTTAGGCGCTTGCTGTTCATTGCATTAGATTGAATCAGCGGCAGAAGATACTCTGGGGTATTTTGAGATATAATTTTATTCACTAATTTGGCTTTGTTGAAAAGGAAGCGCTTTTGTAGTGGTAGAAGTCTTAGATGACTGTACAAATTATTACTTTCAACGTGCTTTATGCCAGAAACCAGACGAATAGCGCGGTTTTGTAGAGAACATAGTCGTTTTAAATTAGATTTAGGGCAACCATCCCAAACTGTGGAACAGTAATCGAGATGTGATTGGATATAGCATGTATAGAATATTTTTCGTGTGCTTTCGTCCAGGAAGTGCTGAATTTTAGCAAGTTGGTAAACTTTTTGTGCTATTTTCTTGGTAAGAGCGTGAACATGAGAGCTCCAGTTCAAATGGCTGTCTATTAAAAGCCCTAGTGTTTTATGTTCAGTCACATTAACTATAGGTAACGTGCCCATGCGGAGTTCGAGCGGTGATCCAGTTATGGCTAGTGTCTGTAGTTTTTGTCTGGTCGTTATTAGCATGGATTTGGTTTTGCCGATGTTAATTTGCATGCGGTTTTCATTGCTCCATCTAGTAAGATTATCAAGTTCCTTTTGTAAAGAATTCTCTAATTCACTACGGTTTTCTTGACTAGTATATATAGTACAGTCGTCAGCAAATAGATCACAAGTTGTATTGATATATAAAGGAAGATCATTAATATAAACTGCAAAAAGCAGCGGACCTAGTATTGAGCCCTGAGGCACACCAATATTAAGCTGTGTGGGTCTTGATAGACAGTTGTTGAAGGACACGACTTGTTGCCTGTCGGATAGAAATGACGTAATTATGTTCACCATGTTGGTGCTTGTCTTCATTTGCTTTAGTTTTCTAATTAAAATATCGTGATCTACCATATCAAAAGCTTTTTTAAAGTCTACAAACACCGCTCCACAAATTCTACCGTTGTTGATGTTTAAGTGCCAGTTATCGGTCATTTTTGTTAGAGCACTATGGCAAGAATATTTAGGTCGAAACCCAGATTGACTGTTAATTATTAGATCGTTGTTAATTAAATGGTGTAACGTTATTTTATGAATGTGTTTTTCTAGTGGTTTTGATAGCGACGATAATAAGGAAATAGGTCTATAATTACCCAAAACGCTATTATCGATTGAGCCATTTTTAATTAGCGGAAACACTTTAGCAATTTTAAAAGCAGATGGAAAGTAGTTTTTGGCCAGGCACTGGTTATATATGAACGTTAAGGACTCACTAATGACTGGTGCAGCACAACGAAGAATTCTATTACTGATACCATCTAGGCCGTGTGAGTTTGTTGATTTGAGGTTCAAGAGATATTTATAAACGTCTGCAACAGACATTAAAGGAATCTCATCGGGAATATTTCTGGTGCACTTCTCCTCACAGAATGATGCCAGTGAACTTAAATTACACGATGAGTCTGGTATTGAAGACTTTAGATTCTCTATTTCTGATTGAAAGAACCAACTGAATTCATCGCATGTTATAGAATTTGGTATTGCTGATTCTGTAGGGCGTTTCTTATTGGTTAGCAAGTTAATAGCCTTCCATATATTTGTACTGTTTGAATTATCTACAATCAAATTTTTAAAATGATCTTTTTTTATCCTACGAATGTCATATTTAACTTTATTCCTTAGTCTGCGGTAATTGATGAAGTCTTTATTTTTGTGTGCTGTATCTCGCTCTCTCATGATTTCCAGCACTTTTCTAGTGACCCATGGGGATTTATGTTGATTTTTGACTCGAACTTCTTTGATTGGCACGTGTTTATCGAACACATTGTATACTGTCTTCGTCCAGAAAGCTAATGCATCGTCCGGGTCAGGAAGTTGGTAAACGTGATCAAGGGCTGCTTTTCTTAAGTCTTGCAAAAATAAATCTTGGTTGAATGCTTTAAAATTCCTAAATTTGATACTTACATGTTTATGTTTAAGAGGTTTGAACCCAATTCTTGACCATGTACAACATACCGGGTAGTGGTCACTAACTGTACAAACAGGAACAGAACATTCAACAATATTATCTGGACAAGTAACATATATATGATCAATTATAGTTGAGGATGTGTCAGTAACCCTTGTGGGACGGTTTATTAGTTGTTTGAAATTGTAAGAAAGAATGATATCGTCCCATGTCTGGTTGGATTTAGGAATATCTATGTTAAAGTCACCTAATATCATGACTTCTCTACCTTCTGTAAACACTATATCCACCATTGTAGTGAAACAGTCATACCAATTGTACCCAGCACACGGATTCCTATATAGGTATCCAATGAGAAACGGCTGTTGGCTGGCTGGCTTCACCTCTAACCAAACACATTCTATCTCTACTGACTCGAGATCACTTCTACGGTAACAGTTGAGAGAATTGGAAATGTATACAGCAATACCTGTCTCTAATTTTTGATTTGCGTCTCTTCGAATTACTTTAAACCCCTTAAGAGTGATTTCAGAGTCGGATATTTTGTCGTTGAGACGACTTTCTGTGATTCCAAACACATGGAATTGTTTGCACAGTATTACCGAAAGCTCAGGTAATTTATTGAGCAAATGATAGATGTTGAGATGGCCTATACTTAGGCCATCTTTGTGAAGCCACTGATCGTGATTTGCGAACATTGCACGATGAAAGGATGATGTCGCTTGCGGTAGAAATTTTCAGAGTTTTTGAAACTTTATTTAGTAGTAGATAAGACTATTAGATGGGGTAGGAAAATGTCTGTGCTGGAGTGACATCATGAAAGCTTGATGCAGGGCTGCAGGATTGTATTGCATTAGCTGTTGAAGTTGGCGGTTCCACTGATAGGAGTGTAGATTACCATCCAACGAGGGACCACTGCTGTGAGAGTTACTGGAAGTGCCTACATTAGAAGCATACATCGGGGGCACAGCAACATTGTTTAACGGTGTCCCCTTTGACACAATAGGGGGAGGATGCTTTATGGGCAAGGGAGGAAACAAACCATCATAGTTAGCAACATTGGGATTGGAGCATGGGTTGCTATCCACGGCATTGTATTCCTGGGGTATAGGCAATGGTGGTGCAGGAAGAGAAGGAGCATTTTCTGAACACTTAGATGTCGCTGTCGCCGGGGGTGAAGTTCGGGTTACTCCTGTAACTGGTGCTGGTTGTTGTGCACGTTCGGGATATTTTATGTTCTTCGCTAGTATACTACTTCCTAGCTTGGAACAATGTATTTGATCCCTGTATAGATTTTTCTTAGGAGCCCCGGACGACGAAGTAAAGTACGGGGTGTTATTAATGAAACTAATGGCATTGTCTTTACAAAATTTAAACAAAGTTAGATTGGCAGCATCGGCAGTCCGACGCTGGAATCCATAACATGGTGGAATGATGGATGAAATGAACATAGATGAGTTAGGAAATTTATTTCGTAACAGTACCTCCAGCGTAGATAGTTGTGAGGTGCTTATGATGTTATTATCCATTATGTCATTGACACCAATATGGACTGTCGCTTTTTTAATTCTCTCATTCACTTGGAATTTTCGCAGTGTAGCGGTAAGCCTATCAATGTCAGCGCCTGGTAGAGGAAAGATTGAAGTTGACTCGCTGTCAGAAGATGACATGCGATCACTATAGATTCCCTTCAGCAGGGAGTCTCCAATGATAACATGAGTTGCACTGTCATCAATTGTAAGGTCACGCTGCTGGCGTGTCCGCTTGGGCTGTTGTTGCCACTGACCACTGCGGTCTTTCTTGTGTTCTTGATTATTATAGCTTGCTTGCGTTGGTTGTTGATGCCCAGTAGTGGTAACAATTGAACTTTGTGATTCCTGGTCTGCTGCTGGAGAGTCTACACTTAAGGCCTGGAACCTGTTGCTGATATGCACATCAATGGGGTAGATGGATGGTGTGCGTTCTACAGGTTTAGAAGTAGTTTTGTTGATTGTAGAAACTGTCTGTATGTCATTATGCGACGAACATTCACTGGTAGCACACGCATCTATAACACCAAGGGTAGTTTCTGTCTGTGCACTTTTATTAGATGACTGTGCACTTCTTAGTTCTAAAGCATGTATTGATGCTTTGAAAGTTTCCTTCTCTTGTCTAAGGAGGCGGATTTCTTCTCGAAGAAGAAGGTTTTCGTTTTTAAGCACAGCAATAATATTAGTGGTGTTGCTGGTAATAAAATCTGTTAACCTCATCTCCAAAGCCTGAATAAGTTCACGACAATCAATATCATTGTGGCTCTGTGGTTCGGCCGAAGAAAGAGTGCTTGAATGTGATGTGCTGGTTTGATTAGATTGAGCTGGTGAATTCTGTTGTATGTCCAGCTGGAATTCAGTGTCTGATTGTTCACTAGACAACACGATTGAGGTTGGCGATGTAGATGATCGATTCATTCGCTGAGCTGGCGTGCTCGTCAAAATTTGTCCCGTCTTGTTCTTGTTTACATTGTGCCGCTTGGACACAGTTGATGATCGCAAGTTGGAGGACATTTTGGCAACATAGGCAGCTCGATAAGGCAAGGAATAAAATAATATTGCAGGCTTTTCTGTAGGTCGTGCGTGACGTTTACTTGCTAGCCATGCATGGTTAATTCTCACGTTGTCGTAGATCGATAATTGGTAAAATTGAAAAATGGGTGATCTTACCGTCACGATTCACAAAGAAATCCTCATTTAACTAAATACACATTCACATAAACTTGACATTTTGTGTTGTATGTAAATCCAGCTTTAAACGAACAAAATGATGGAGTAAATATACGCGCAGGCCTTTCTGTAGAAGGTGCGTGGTGTTTATCACTTGTTAGTCACGCATGGCAAATTCTCACGTTGTCGTGAATCGATAATTGGTAACATTCATAGATAGGTGCTCTTACGGCCACATAAAATAAAGAAACTCTCATTTCATTAATTAAACAGTCACATAGACTTGAACTGTTGAGTAGTATGTAAATACAGTTTAGAATGAACACAATGATATACACAGCATCGTGATTGAATTGAGTAAACTTATTAAAATAATCAAAAATCGGGAGAATATGTTAAAACACGTCCTCTCGAAGCCGGAAACCGGAAGGAACAGGAAAGAGAGAAAGAAAGAGAGGAGAGGGAGAGATAGTGTGACATGTTGGGAGTTGGAAGCAGTACCCACTCTGACTTACCCCACAATGAAGTACAGCTATGAGGATGGGACTGATTTCATTTGGAGGGGATGGGTTCTGGGAAGCCAAAGTGACCCATAATAGCTCTGGAAATCTAGGGGTTTTCAAAGGAAAATTAATTTCTTCCCTCCAAAATCTTCCTTCCCGAAAAGAGAAACTTAGCTCGAGAGTCCCCCACCTATGATCATTTTCCCTTTTAGATGAAATGGTCACAGGAATTAATAAAATTTAGTTCCCTTTTCTGAGTAAACTGGAACCTGGGAGATTACAATAGAATAGAATTTAGCTGTCTATTAGTGTTTACCCAGTCACCTGTAGTTCCAGATACTACCTTTATGTGAAGTAGTTACATTAACTAAACACATAGATAATAATGAAAAGTTTTGTCACACCACAATGAACTGACAGAAAAATGCAGAAACAGTTAATTTTGGTTTATTAATCAAAATAAAAAACCTGTGGAAGTAAACCAGTGATGCATTATGACATATGAACTAAACCAATTTGGTTCCAGCATAATGTTCTAAGACACAATGGAGATTAGAACTCCTGGAAGATCTCATGGCAGTTCTGGCATTTCATCACGGTACCACCCTTCTGATTTCCTAACAAAGTCTCTGCACTACACAAATGTTCTGTTTGTGAACTTTCAGTCAAGTTATTAAGTGAAACTTGGAATTAAACAGTCTACACATATCCCGGAGAACTTTCTGGAATGCATAACTATATGACACAGTCTTTCCTTATAAAATTGTCTATCAGACTTCAGCCATGATATTAAAAATTTTCAAGTCTTTTGTGAATGATAAAACTGATCCTAATGATCTTAGAAAGTCTCCCCAAATCACTTATGTTGTCACTTCTCCAGGAAGCAAAGCTCAATGAAGACTTTTGATCAGATCAACTCCTGACAACAGATCTTACTGAGCAGCTCATGATTTGCAGTCCCATGGTACATTATTGGACAATGATCTGCAACTCTGGATCATGACAATCTGCGAACACCGCCATCCTCACCTGAGGTGGATAAACATGGTGAACACATTTATATCTAGCCAAAGGATGATAATTCTCCAGTGGACAAGAATGAAAAGGGTTTACAGACATGAGTTACAGAAGGTAGCAGATTCAGGAAGTACCTACAAGTTAAGAGCTACAGTGCGTCTCCTTGTACTGGCATTAGACATCAGCAATTATATTGGGCAAGCTTTCTTTTTCTGCACTTGTACATAGTGGCCTGTTGGCTGATGTTCTCACAGAGGACACAGACACAGTGACTGACAAGGCTAGAAAAGAATGATGGAGAGTAAATGATGAGATGTACCCAGTATATCTGATCCCTACATAGTAATGGAACAGAATAGGATGATTGTTCATCTCATACATATTAACTCATGTTACCAATCAGTGCTGTCACCATTGTTTTAGTCTGCCTGGATACTTTCCTGTTTATACCCTCTCACCTCTTCTGTCATTTCCTTTACTTACTTCTTCTGATACTGGGGTGATATTTCCCCCTGACAGTTTAGAAGTGCTTATGCATGAAAGCATATTATGTCCTTTACTTACTCGGTCAAACAGGGTGATGGTTTAATAACTACATTCCACATGTTGCATCACAGTAATAATGTAAAGAAACATACATTAAATATTGCACTCTAAAGTTAATATAAGTTAACATATAATTGGTATGAATGTGGAGGTCTATGTTAAATGTTCCTTATGAGGATTTACACAGCCTCTCATTCAATAACACACACATATATATATACAGAGTGAAAGAAAGATGAGACACCACATTGTAATCATTCTCTCAAACTAACACCATTATTCTTTTATTCGTTCACTTTAGTGCCGGTGTTGGGCTGTTAGCTGGACTGTGGTTCTGTCAGAGTGCTAAATGCTTGTTTGAATAAATCACAGCAGTATAAATGCTGGACCAGTCATGGATGCTAAACAGTTACACTCACAATCTGTCTTCACGCTACGGACATATAAGATAAGAGGTAGAGTCTTTCATTCCTCCTTCTCACATTCGCGTGTGTTGGCGGTTCGCTGTGGATTGCAACTAAGGCGACACCTAGCACCAGATCATAGTTTATCTTGTACTAAACCTGCTCTGAACGCAGTCAGCAAGCCAGTGGGATTTAGACTCAAGAATAGGAAACAGTCTGGGCATAATTGAGCCTCTTTTCACAGCTTCAGACATAGTGATTGTACAGCAACTGGAAACGAAAGATAGAGGGCGTCAGATATCTACATCAGCGCTGGCAGAGAGTAGCCATTTTGGGACTGGTTGAAAGTTGGTTTCTATCTTCTAATAGAAGAATAAATATATATATATTCGTGCCGGAACTTACACACACACACACACACACACACACACACACACACACACACACACACACACACACACACACACACACACACACACACACACACACTCACACACACACACACACACACACACACACACACACACACACACACATACTTAAAGCTTTACCTGACTCAGAAATAAACAAACTCAGGCATAATTTCGTCTGAAGCTTTCCTTCTGAATCAGGATGAGGGACATACAGAGACCTAAACCACATCTGGAGGCTTTGCCGGTCGCTCTGCAAGTGCCGAATTTTAGCGTCGCTGGCCCCAAAATATTTCGCGGGCGACGCGATTATTCTAGGTTAACCAATGGACAGAACGGGCTTAGACCACATGATCTGTCCATCATTGGGTGTCACAGCTATTAATACTGTTGACGCCACATTCCTAGCATCCCAATTCTCTCTAGTGCAAACCCTTAGTGAGAAGTGTGTTTTGAAATTGTGATGTGCAGCAGTGAACAAGACGGAGTGCGCAATCATGCGACAGATAGACAGGTGTTTCATGCATTCCGCTTGCGGAAGTGGAAGTGAAGCATATGCAAGGAATGTGTATCTACATGCACTATGCCACAAATGTCATATTATCATAACTGTATATATGTATGCATATGTTTTTATTCACAATGTCACACTTAACACTAACAAACGGCAACGCTCTGTAATATACACAAACAAAAGAAACACACACTACAACTTGTAAATACACATTGCTTTGTATGAAATAAAAGTTGAAAAAAAAAATCATCATCATCAATATAGTGTCAACACCAAAAAAAAAAAAAATGATGACTGCCGACTTTTCATCCGGTATTTGAATTCAGACTTCTCGCTTTCAATAGACTCTTGTACTACTCCCTAGATATATGATTTTTAAAAGTTAACTCTTCTAATCTTCATTCATCAAACTAGGTTATCATCAAGTGTAGCTAATTTTAGTTGAGGAAGCACATATATAACTTTTCAAAAGTATAACAGATAAGAACTTATGAGAAAACTACTATCATCTATCATTTAGTGTTATTATTAATCATTTATTGATAATTGAACACTTTAATCATATTTACATTGATGTGTTTGATGACTGCTTGACTGATTTGCGATGTTATGCTAAGATATGCCATGTTCATTTTGACATGTATGCAGTGCATTTTAATGTTTATTTAGGTAAATATTACTGCTGATTACTGTTTAGTGTATCTCTCACACTTACTTCACTGCGGTCGCCAGATACTACTTGAATATTATTTTCAGTTGTCTTTCACTGCTGAGGCTAAACTCTACACATTGGATAGAATAGACTGTCAGTAGTTCATTCTTGTCTTTCTAGCTTAGATCTGATTTTTGATATAAACATAGGAGCTTACCTGATTATAGTCATTAACAATTATGGACTCACGTTACCGGAATCTCGAAGAGGACATGCAGGTGCGCGCAGATTTCTCAGAGACGGCGAGACAGTGGGGCATAAGAGAAGGCTTAAAGGGGGAGCAACTAGAAACATATATCATAGCTGAGTTAGAATGGTGGGACCAAGAAGAAGAAATGATGACTAAAAGACATGATGAGTTCTTTGAAGCACAAGAGCGTAGCAAAACTGAAGGAGTAGAGATGGAGAAAATGCATATGGAAGCAGTCAATGCGGAGAAGCTAACCTTTCTAGGGGAACATAAGGTAGGAGATACGGATGCTCACCCAACCAGGACGGAAGGGACATCTTTGCCACCCACCGCGGAATCAGAGGTAGTGGACCGGGAACTACAGGTTTCCATTCGACCCAGTCCTAAACGGAAAAGAGGGAAGAAGAAACGTGCCAAGGGCACTTCAAACAGTCACAAACGTGATAACTGTTTGCACCACGGCAATAGTGGTTTAACAGTAGAGGACCTTCAGGAAAACCACTTGACTGCTACGAGAAATGAATCTCGAGAGAAAGAGGAACTGAAGACAACCTTTAATGAGGTCGCAGGCAGAGACCCAGCCGATTCTCACATTCCCTTCTATTCAGAGAATCACGAAGTGGAATTACATCTGACTGAAATAGGAAGGAAGGAAGAAACGGAATCCCAGGTGAATTTCAATACTGCAACGCAGGAAGAAGCATCCATTATCAGTTCAAATAATTTACCTATCAACAGTTACCCAGAGGACAACTGTTTTCACTACACGAATAGTGGATTAACTGGTTTGCCAGTACAAGACTCCCAAGAATCTCATTTTACTTCAACGAGGGGTGAATCTCGAGAGGAAGAGGACCTGTGGACATCTTTTAAAGAGGTAACCGATCCTCTTTTTCCCTTCGGCTCAGGTGAGCCAGAAGGGGGATTAAATTTGACTGATAGAGGGAAGAAGGATGACGAATCACGAAGTGGAATTACATCTGACTGAAATAGGGAGAAAGGAAGAAACGGAATCCCAGGTGGATTTCAATACTGCAACGCAGGAAGCATCCATTATCAGTTCAAATAATTTACCTATCAACAGTTACCCATAGGACAACTGTTTTCACTACACGAATAGTGGATTAACTGGTTTGCCAGTACAAGACTCCCAGGAATCTCATTTTACTTCAACGAGGGGTAAATCTCGAGAGGAAAAGGACCTGTGGACATCTTTTAAAGAGGTAACCGACCCTCTTTTTCCCTTCGGCTCAGGTGAGCCAGAAGGGGGATTAAATTTGACTGATAGAGGGAAGAAGGACGACCGGGAACCCTCTGTGATCTTTGAGGCTGCAGCTCAGGAAAAGACACTAGACATCAGTTCAAATCATTTACCTAATATGATGGAGTGCTTAGACACAAGCCCACCACAGGATTTACCTCAACTGGACTTAGCCCATGAAAGCACGACCAGAGAGGAAAATCCAGACAAGGAAACATTTCCAGTTGTTATCTCGGAGTATACCAGTTCGGAGACTCAGGAAACACAGGGAATTATCATGAGCCAGAATATGGACTCTGATAATGTGCAGACAACATTGTTGGTAGTAACTAGCGAAGAAAACTCTTCACACAAGAGAGGGGAAGAAACGGCTAGCATAGCTATAGCTGAAGTTATCAGGGAATTCCAGCTACTAGAACCTGAAATAACAGAAGTCAAGAGTAGGTTGGAATCAACACTCTTAGGACTCAATCTACCCTTCAGTCAGGTCGATTTGATAGGAGTAGATCAGCTATTTGTGGATACTTTATTCAAAAGTAACACAACTTTATCGCCCTTGAGTAACTATGTTATCTCTCAAGGCAGGACAACTTGGCACAATAAATTTCCAATTTCTAGCATGGTTTGCACAAGAGACTCTAATGCAGAGAAACTCAGCCCGTTAACTGATTATCAGGGGAAGAAACCGCGACACCGAGGAGGGAAGATTGTTACGCCCGACTTTGAAGGAGGAAAGCGCCAGTTGAATTTATATCATGGGACCATGATGTGTAACATTATTCCATTGAAAAGGAAGAGATTGATGGATCAGTTAAGGATCTATAAAGGATGTAGGAAAATCACGGTGTCGAGCGCTAACAAATCAAGTCGCATTATTCTGTCAAGAAGCCTGATACGCGGGAAAATGTCACGTGGAAAGTTCAACAACAAGAAACACGCTGTTGCCAAGATGTGCAGCGTGGGAGCCGACAACAAGAAGAAGAACGTCGAGAGCTCACCTGCTAGCTGCACCAAAGAGCCTGATACTACAGCCATCACTGAAGCTACTACGACGGCAGAGAAGGAGGAGAAAGACACCAGAGTTGGAAACACCCACTCGAAAACAGTCCGATAGGTTGTCAAGCGGATTCCTGTGGAGCTGACAGATGAAGAAATCCTGAAGCAGCTACGTGAAGAGAATCTTCTTGAAGGCCGAGCGGCTTCTCACCTACTCCAAGATACCTACAACCTTGGCAGTAGTGACGTCGGAGGGCAGCGAAATGCCGATTACAGTATCATTCAGAAAGAAAACTCAACAGCCAGAGAGATTCATACTAAGAATCACTCAATGTTCCAGATGTCAGAAGGCCGGCCACAGTAGAGCTACGTGTCGCAGTAAGACGGAAATCTGCCGATACTGCGCCACTCACCACGCCTTCAAGGAGTGTCCGCTGGCCGAGATGGACACGGACTTCCGAGCACCCAACAACAAAAGAAAGTGTGCTAACTGCCTGGGCAAACATGGAGCAAGATACCTGGGCTGTCCGTACCTGCAGAGACATAGAGACGTCTTAAAAATCGCCATCATCACAAAGACACCATTCTAGGAAGCAATGCAGAGGGGCGAGACAGCCACGGGTATAGCACAAGCTGAAAGAGTCAACTTCAAAAGCAGATAGACGAGTTGAAGAAACAAGTCAAGGCACTGCTGACGACGACTCCGACCAGCGATAATGAGAAGCTGCTGGCCGACATGAAAGAAATCCAGCTCAACATCAAACAAGAGATCCAGCGCATGGCTGAGATGAAGAAGGAGAACGAAGAAATCCTACAAATGATCAAGACCGAAAGAGAACTGCATAGAGCTGAAATGGAACTCTTTCAAAACAAACTAACAGAAGCCACACAAGAACTCAGAGAGAAACCGCAAGAAGAAAACCAAGAGTCCGAGCCTGAACCGCAAACTAAAGCCAGCAGCCCAACAACAACGCCCAAGAGGGAACTACTATACCGTCGGATCTCTGAAGGAGGCACAGAATACCCAGTCGACAAGGAGGAACTCAAGCGCGAGGAATTCAGAAGGCGCTGGGAAGAAAAAGAAAAGAAGAAGCCTAAGAAACTCCGGGGGAAACCGATGGTATACCCAGTCTTACACTACGACTGTGAGAACGACTTCGAGTACTATATAGATGACGGTAAAATCGTCCCATGGCTGACCACGGAGGAAGAAAACTTTAGGCAGCAGCTTCACAAACGCGACAGTGAAAACAGGCACAAGGAGGAAAATGAAAACGTCGAAAAGCTCCTACAGAAAATGCACAAAAAGGAGACAAAAATACCAAATAAAAAGTCCTTTTAAGGACTGCGACCAGTCAAGCCAGGAGCCTGCGCCAACAAAGAAAACAAAAGGAAACATGCACAAAGGACAGCCGCCGACCGATCCCCCAGCGTGGAGTGGGATTACGAAAAGTCCTTATAAGAACTGCAGCCAGTCAAGCCAGATGAGCCAGGAGCCTACGCAAACAAAGAAAACCACAAGAACAGACGAGCACAAAGGATAGCCACCGACCGACCCCCTGCTGACGTCACAGACACAAACGATACATAACCAGTCCGAGAAAGGACTCACAAGACAAGAATTAGGGTAAATAAACCCACAAAAACCACGATCCTCAACAATAACCACAGCTGATGAAGCAGGTTAAACGAGGACGAATTTGTAATTTTTGTTTTTGAAAATTGGAATTGCAATTGGACGGAGACAAGCTTTGCTGTGGCCAGCTTATGCAAGACTTCACTACGGGTACATCCTCGGCTGAAAGGATTAAATCACGTGAGTGAGTGGTGTAAAACAATTGCTCAGAGGCGCAGAAGAATCCCGTTGATTGTGATCTTTCCCAGAGGGGTAAAATTACAACCTCCTGAAAATTACCTGATTTTATCAAGCTGTTGCATGGAATCCCGGCCAAAAACCAGGTACAAGGACCTATCCAAAGTATCCTTGGATTATGGACATGGATCTTTGACAAGATTTCGGGCAGAAACCTTTTAAATGGGGGAGCTCTGTCGCGAAAGGCCGCGTTAACATCCCAGAATATTTTCTCGGTCTCCAAAAATGAGAGGCTAAATTGAGAAAGAATGAATTAATCACGCTGCTCCACGGCTATCTAGTCGTGAGGTAAGATTACTCACAAAAAGCCTCTAGCCATGACGTAAGCTTGCAGATGGCAAGTAAAATGGCAACTGGATAATTACTCTACACCTTGGAAAACGGCTGACCAAGACGGGCTATGACACCACACAGACACATTGGCGCCTTCTCGCCCAGGTAGCCCTGGCCAAATCAACAATAAACTGGGCCGGTGGTTGAATAAAGGCAATTACCTGTAGCCAGGTGGAGAATGTCAGAGATAGTGAAATAAAACCACCCAGGCGTGAACAACATATTGACCCAGGGGGAGATAATAGCCGTAGGGATGTGTGAAACAGATCCAAGGAAGCAATTAAAGCAACTCTGGGGAAATGTGAATTGTGGCATGTACACCAGACAGAAAGGCGCCAATTAAATGATAGTGTCTGGGGGACTCAGCATAAAATAGGCTGTTAGCTCTGGTCATGTTAGAAATGAAAAATCTCTGAACAGGTAGGCAACCAGCTCGTTTTGTAGTCATATGTATGCTTCTGATGTTGCTAGACTTCACTAGGAAAGTTATTTCTTAGCAACTATCTAAGTCTTTTAGGAGACTGACTTTCTGTCGGCAAGTGGTAGGCTAGTTCAGGGAGCCCATCAGTTTCTCTTATTGCTTATCTGTGAACTATTCATTCTTCAGTTCTGTGTACAATAGCATATTGCTATAAGGATTATTCTTACTATACAAGTAGATAGATAACTTTTGGGTGAGGCAGACTTTTAACTTCATTTATCATGTTAGATATCTGTTACTCTATGGAAACTATTAATTTCTCAGTCGTTGTAGATAATCATGTTACTACAACTTGTTTGCATTTTCATACTATGTATGTAGGAATACTTTCACAGGCCTAATGTTTAAGTATAGGTGGAATGAATGTATTTGTAACTTTATATGAATATACGATGCTAGGACTATGCTTCATAATATTCTTTTTATGTGTATACGTCTCATTTTGTATGCATACAAATTAACTTTGCATAATGCTACTATGTTAAAGTATTATAATATGTATCGTTTAATTAATATATTTTATGGGTATTTCATGTTTGGTATATTGATTTGTCACAGGTAAACCTACCAATATGAAGTGTTATGCTATTGTGCGCGCATTGGCACCTCGCCTATTGGTCACTGTCACCAACTGGCTTGAGGTAGCTCCCGGTTGGGCAACCACTCAGCCAAAATCATTTTCTTCTACTGGTGTTTAGTTCTGGATGCAGTTTAAGATCCCCTAACTCTGTCAGAAGGGACTAGTTACCACCCAGATCCCAGAGAGAAAACGTGGAACAAATGTCTGTTATGCTGATTTAAGACACTGTCCCTGATACTCAAGAAAACAGCCAAGAAGTGGCTCGTTGAAGATAGAATATATCTATATAGATTTGGCTGTACTTGGTATCACCAGAAGTGAGAAAGGAGGAGTTAAGACATGCAACGTAATCTGGTTACTTATGACTGCATAGGCAAGAGACCTCCCGGACATAGATTCCCACTTCTGGACAATATGTGTGAACCCCCACTAAATGATACAATAATGTGTGTACTTGATTACGCTACACAAACATTTATAAACATTTAGAATTATACGGACAAATTGAGTTTTAAAATACAACAACTGTGTTTATTATTTCTAATCTTGATGATCATTTAATGATGATGATGATGATGATGATTATGGTATGGTATACGTAACTTAAGAGGTCACATAGGTCATGCTTCCCCCAGTGAGACGCAGTTCACTGTCAGATTGAAGGAGTCCAAATTGGTCCCTCACAAGGCTAAGTCACTTCCTGATATGGGTTGTTGACTGTCCATTGCTCCTAAGAGATCTGGAATGAAACGAACGGAGATGGGTAGTATCTACGTCTACACATCTCAAAACACATATGTCTATACATTCATATAAACATACATTCAAGTCATAATATATGATGGTATGATGATATATATGATGGCATGTTACATAAACATATATCAGTTCTAAATAAATATATATATATATATGTATATATTAATAAAACTATTTAGAACATCTATAGCTCAAAACATACATATTCATATACATTTGTGTAATGGAGTGTTTCCCATATAAGTTCACCTCACTTACTTTCTCCCTTTCTGATTCATTCATACTGTCTTGTCGGAAGGGCTGGTCGCACAGTCCTGTCGAACATTAAATGCCTTCCCTGAATCTGTCTGGGATATTGAATGTCCTAAGTCATGTCTGTCCTCATGCAGACATCATGCAGACAAGGTGAACTGGTGCCATTCCTCAAACCAAGTGGTTTCACCATAATCTTGGTAGGCACTCAAAGTGTTGGTCCAAATAATCAATGTTAATTGGACGCTATCAAGAGACTGGTAGCTCTCAGGAATTTCTCCTAAGTAGTCAGTCTCCCCAATGTTTAACATCATACAGGATGAATCTAAATGTATCTCCTGTACATGAATAAGCCACACGCTCATGTAGCTTGGATAATGGATTTCTCCAAATTATCACATACAACAAATCAGACAACCAAGTGGTGAATGAAAGAAGAAAATAGTTCTCAGTGAAATCGTAAAGCTAGAACTGGAACATTAAGTACAAAGAAAATCCACCAGTGTAAAGTTTGGGAGAATATGTAGAAACAGGAAACTACACAAGCCTTTAGACTAGCAGACAAACTAATCAGAGTAATGGTATTACCTGGGTTTAGCTAGGAAATCCTGTCATACGACGTTGTATCGAAGTAACAAAACGAGAGGGTAATCTCTCACAAGAAATTAAAATTCCGGCTTCCCTGGTACGCTATTGTGAATGCGTCTGAAGTCTTGCTGGCCTCTGCTCGTAGTTTTATTCTCTCTGTTCCTGGCTAGTTTTCACGCTAGCTAATTACTATGTCCAAGTTCCTGTTGGCTCCACCTATTTTTCATGTAGGACGATTTACCTAGATGGATTAAGTGCCAAATTCTTCTCACCCCTCCTCCTTTTCTGTGAAGGGTAGTTTCATCTGTCAATCAAATTTACCGATGCCCTGCCACATTCCTGAAACAATGAAACATGCTTTGGCGGCGATGCAGTTGCGTCATTACATTCCAATCTGCTGGTAACACCCGCCTTCCTGGGTTGCTGGCAAAATGTGTCAGCCATGTGTTCCTACTTTGCCGCCCGTATTGCAGTGAGGTGTTAAGCATCTGGTCCTAATTGCTCCTTTGTGGTGGCAATTACAGACGTCCCGGCTCCACAAAGTCTGGACTTTTAGATAGGTGTTAGGCCTGCATTAAATTGCCGTGTTTGGATCACACGTTTTCCCCTGAGTAGCACTGCCATGTATTTCAGACGGGTCTGGCTGACCCTCTTATCTCCCTTTCTACTGAAAACAATGAGTTTTCACCCTTTGATAGCACCGCCGCCGCCTGGTGCCGTGGTGTCTGTGTGTTACGTTTGATCTTGACATCAAAGCTTTCTCAGACCTAGCATTACAGAAATGATGGGGAGTGCGTGGTCAAAATGTAATTTTCTCTTGTTTGCAATCTCTGTTAGATTTTCCTTATTCCTTGGTTGGGGACTAGATTATTTTCTGGTGGACAATTATTCTTTTACATAGAGAATGATAGATTAATTCTTGTGGTCTCTTTAATTCCTTTCAAACTTGGGTCATTCGGATGCTGCCGGGGCTGTCCCGTCACAGTCACATTTGTAGCAGAGGTGTAATGGTACAGACATTATCTACAATTTGTATAGAGTATATGGTGCGCAGCATTTTCAGTGAATTGTGGATGAGCGTCCACGATAATGCATGGACACCTGGCACAGATACTGGTCACGGCTTGTAAGCCCGGATGATCCGGTACTATTATAATACCATTACCGACCCTGTGAGCTGCTAAACCAACTTTGGAAGGAGTGGCTGTACGACTCAGAATTTCGGTATTAGCGACATGGACATAGGACGGCAGAAATGTAATAATTACAGGCGTGTGAGACAATTGAAAAGCCCGTCCCAGACTAAGACCGTAGGACAGAGATATGGAGGGAGAAGGAGGATGGTGAACTCAGTAGAGATGGAAGATAAACTTGGCCAGACTGGTCATTGTATATGTGTGTGCTAGGATATGTTTTACTTAGGATTGCACTGATGCAGAACTAGATATAACACATTCTTGACATTCTTTCAAGCTCTCACAAAGAGCGCCTATGTTTAGATCTCAAGTACTGGAGACTGCTAGGTAGTGCCAGGACTGACAGGCGTCAGAATACCAGCAAGCTGTTTTGTTTCTGTTGGAGAGAGGAGATCTGGACCACCGATCCAGATAGTGTCAAGTAACATTGAAGTTATGTAATGTTTGTCATCACTATCAATAGGTTATATGATTTCATCATCATCATCTTGAAAAACATAAGATGTCTAATATGATTAGTAATTAAAGTTGGGAGTCTCTGTGGCGAAGTGGTCAAGCAGTTTGACTCGTGCTCCGAAGGTTGTGGGTTCGATTCCGGGCCGCGTCCTTCGGTTTACGAGTTAAATGTTTCGAAGACTCCTGTGGGTCGTCGCTAAAAGCTACGGAGTTCGTGCTTTGTGCGACGCTTTCCGCGCTGCGGAAAAGAGACCGAGCCATATGGGATAAACACCCGGTTCGATGAAGTCGACCCTGTCGACTTTTAAGCGGCTTTTTTAAGTAATTAAAGTGAGTGTAGTGTGTTTCATCTCATAGTTCGGTGTTATATTTTTAATTCCAATTGTGCATACGTGTTGTGGGTATATGCGTTACACCCAATTTGGGTATTTATGATGCCCATGTAAAACATTTTAATGTACCAATTTTTGCTAATTTCAGTTTCATAATAAACATTGTGGTTTTCTTTGTGCCGAAAACCTATACTGTGTGAAATTCATTATACACGTAGTTAAGTATTGGAAAGAAAGTTTGTTATTCAAGTGTGTTATTCTGAAGGATATTGAAAGAAAATGACAAGTTCATCTCTAACACTGACGTCAGATGTGCTCAACGGCAACATGCTCCACTGCTCAGGTACAATTGTTGTGTCTCTCTCCGGCCCTGGAGCCGCCGCCAAGTCAACGCCAGCATTCATAGCGAGCGCACTCGCTGGATTGGCTGGCGTGCCGTTAGGCACAATAGCCATTATACACAGGTATGAGTCACCGACACGGTGGTTCGTGACTTTAACAGAAGATGTGCATGTCAAACTGTACGATAGGCTACACCGGTTACAGTTACAAGTACCGAATTCGGACATCAATATTTGTCTGGAGCATGTAGACAAAGAAAGGCAAAAACTTATTTTGCATTGGATCCCAGCGGCAATGAAGATAGAGGGTGTTAAGGCAATCGCCGTACATGCTACTGGGGACTCGAATGTGGAGGTATTTCCACTAAAAAACTCTGGAGGTAAATGGGGAGCCTTATGTAACCCCGTCCAGGAAATCCCCCATTACATAAATCTAAACACAACAGGGGTTACCAAAAACACTCACAAAATTCTGATAACATTGCCTAGCAGGAGAACTGCTTGTCATGTGTGTGGTATGGACGACCACTGGTCCAACAAATGTCCAGCCAAACATACAAACAAGCCTGTTGTGGCACAAGAAGATGTAATAAATTTTCCACCTCTGAGAAGGCAAGGACCAGTACAATATCAAAGAAATGGACAACGCGGTAAACAATTTGAACAACAACCCACACAACAAGAAAAGCAACACACGGATACGCCAACAGACAATCAAGAAAACTACATTCTGGAAACGCAAACAGAAGAACCCTTTACAACTGTTTACCACTCCAAAACCAGACAAAGACAACTACGAGGATTAAGTCCAAACTCAACAAGCAGTACTAAGGAAGAAGAAGAAGAAAACTCACCAACCAAATTAACGCCAAAAAAGAAGGAAAGACAAACCGAAAATACTGACGAAACCATCAGCAACGACAACTTTGATGATGAAACTAAATCAGAATTGACATCTAAGAACACTACTGACACTGACACTGACACTGAAACCGAAGAAGATGGCCTACTGTTTTAACATCCACAATCAGATCACGTCTGCACCAAGACAACAAGAAAAATAACTATCTCAACTAGACAACCTCGTTCGTATCTGATTTCTTATTACTGTTAGTCAAAAATATCATTTGCTTGTTTTGATTAATTTATGATGACTAATGATATTATTATTATAATATTAGTCTGAACATTTAAAGTTTACGGACAAAACAAAAACACATCGTCACACTCATACACAAATACAAACCCGATTTCATTCTCCTACAAGAAACAAACATATGCGAATACACACACGCAAAGCAAATCACTACACAATTAGGGCTCAGACACTCATGCTTCAGCCTGTCGACACATCGTACGGGTTCTGGAACCGCTATACTGCAGACTTCAGACAAATGGGAAATTACTGGCACACACAAGGACGACCAAAGAGACATTACCATCATACACGTTAGAAACAACACACACACACACACATACGTTTTAGTCAACATACATGCCCCAGCAAATTACAGCTACCAACCACAATTCTTCGAACACTTAGAAAACCTATTAGCACAGACATTCAGAGGGAGGCATGTTGTTTTAGCAGGTAATTTTAATTGTTGTTTCGCTTCGGCTGACATAATAGGCGGGGAAGTGAAAACGCAGTTAAGAAGAGCTGGCCGAGACGACATGAATCAACTTGATACATTGCAATACATAATTGACACACATAACCTAGTAGACGCATTCAGGCACAAACACTCCAACAGTCACGATACACCGCACAGAAACCATGCACATAACAGATCATCTAGGTTAGATAGAATATATGTACCATCAACACACCACATAACACAAACTAAACACCTAAAAGAAACTCTCCAGTATACAGACCACAGCCATACTAGCACACATCACTAAAATAACACACCTACACAGCCTTTCAAACAATCACCACACTGGAAATTTAACAACACATAACTCCAAAACATAGAATATATACAATATATGACAGACCTGATACATTCATACACTGATAGTATACCAACTGACAACATTAGACAATACTGGGACTTACTGAAAAACACAATACGGAACAGAACACAACAACTAGCATCCATCATACACAAGCGTAGACTACAATAAGAACAGATCATAAAAACAGCAATACATTTAACAAAGCAATCCGACAGAAACTCACCATACTTGCATGCATTAGAAATGCAACTGGAACAACACCAACAGCACAGATACCTGGGTGCACTAATTAGAACAAAACTCAACACCATCACACAAGAGACACCCAGCAAACAATACATGGCAATAGAACAAAACATACAGCGTAGCAAACAGATAAACACAATAGTAGACATGCAATAAATCACACAAACAGAAACCACACGTATAACAGAAGCATTCCAGCAATACGATACACACTTATTTACAGCAGAGACAGTAAACACACAAATACAAGATAGCTTCTTACAATATACAAAAAGATATCAGACACAGACAAAGAGATATTGGACACACAATTGACATTAGAAAACTTAACACATGCACTTAGTAAAATGAACAAATACAAGACACCAGGACCAGACGGATTAACAGTAGAATTATATCAACAATTCTTTCCTATCATGGGTAACCATCTTCTAAAAGTCTATCAAGAAACCTTTGACAAACAAGAACTCCCTGATAGTTGCAACATATTCTATATAACACTTATACACAAAGCATAGACAGACAAGACACAAATGAAAAATTACAGACCAATTTCACTTCTTAACACAGATTACAAAATTCTGGCCAAATCACTAGCACTCAAAATCACACAATTCCTACCAAAACTAGTACACCCAAACCAGCAATGTAGTTTACAGCACAGGAATATACAAAACCACACACACCTCATTAGAAACATTATAACGTACACACACCAGAAAGACTGTCAATCCTCCTCTTGTCTTTGGACCAAGAGAAGGCCTTTGACAGAATCGCACACTCTCATTTGCACAAAACCCTAGAACACTGCAATATAGGACAGTACTACAGAAAGTGGATACAGATTTTGTATAACAACCCTGAAAGCAAAGTCTTAGTGAACCATTCACTCACAGCTAGCTTCAGGCTGACAGAATCTGTAAGACAAGGGTGCCCACTATCACCACTTCTGTATATACTGACACTAGAGCCATTATTAGAAAAGATCAGACAAGATACCAGCATTAAAGGCACTTTCATACAGGGAATAGGAGAGCAAAAGGTCATTGCTTATGCAGACGATACTGCATTCTTCCCTACAAGCAACACATCCATCAGAAACATGCTGCACACCTTCTCCCACTTTGGGAAAGGCAGTGGAGCCAAAATTAATATACAAAAATCACAAATTATGGGCCTGGGAAAGTGGAAACAAAAGTCTGATTTCCCTCCAGACCTAACACATACACACAATATGAAACTGTATGGGATCACATTTCCATGTGACCCCAGAACAACACACAGAGAAACATGGCTACAACTAACACACCAAATCACAGACATGCTACATAGGTATAAATACAAAACATCAACAATATTTGGTAGAAGCATAATAGTTAACACATACATCATACCAAAAATAATATACTTAGTGACAGTGTTAAACCCTCCAAAACAGACAATCACAGATATAAATAAACAGATAAGACATTTCATATTTAGTAAGACAATACACAGCATACAGCATAAAACTCTCATTCAGGATAAGAAACAAGGAGGAATAGCACTTCAGGACATACAAACAAAAATACAAGCACTTAGAATCAGCCACATAGGTAATATTATCAGACATCCAGAACAACATAGATTAGCATTATATTATATAGCACACAAAATAAAACATCTCACAAAACTAAACAATGCAGCAGCACATTATCAGGGCATACTACCATCTTTCTATCACACATGTATACAGGCAATACAAGGACATGAACATTTAATAAATGAAACAACACGAGAAATATACAAACAATTAGTTAGTAAACAAGCACCATCGCTTAAACTGAGAATCAAAAGAGGACACAAATATTTCAAGTCAGACTACACAGCCACCTTTTCCAGCTTACACAACAAACACATCACATCTAAGGCGAAAGAAGTAACTTACAGACTGATTTTTTATATAACTCCCATATTACCCAAATTAGCTTTCAGATCCAGACAAATAGGAAAATGCCAATTATGCAGGAACAACACAAGAGAGACAGAAGAACACATATTTTTCACATGTCAAACAGTCACAGATGCAGTGGAAACTCTACAACAAATAATACAAACACACACAGGCAAACAAACAGACATTTACAAGGCAATCTTTCTTAACCCTCTTCCTAAAACATCCGAAGACACACACACAAAACTACTTCAAACACTAGCGGAATACAGAAAATTAGTTTGGACTTGCAGAATCAAGGCAAGGTTCAACTCCCTTACATACAACAGAAACTTATTTTTACTAATGTTCAAATACAAACTAGCTACTATTTTTCCTGACTGAAATGTGTAAATTTCCTTAATGTAATTTACTTTTGCAATTAGAAAAATGCCATTATTGTTAATTTAAAAAAAAATAAATTAATAATATCAAAAACATATACGATGTTTTACACATGAAATACATTGGCCAAACGGGCAGACGTCTTGCTGATCGTCTTAGAGAACACCTCAGAGACATCAATCAGGGCGCTGACAAACCTGTCCCCAACCATTTCAATTCCTCCAACCTTAATGGAGCCGACGATGCATGTGTCACCGCATTAAAACCCTGCTTCTCCAATAGCTGCGTCAGACTTAAAATTGAATGCCAGCTAATCAACAATCTGGGATGCATCCACCCAGCAGGAATTAATACTGTTGTGGTCGCTACAGTATAACTGTGGCATCTTCCCCAATTGTTTACACTATCTATTACTATGCTGTTCCCCCCCCCCCCCCCCCATATCTAGACTTAATTGTCCCCACATTCCTATATTTTCATAGCAGACTGTTCACATATTTTTTGCTACTCAAATCCTTTTTGGCAACCCATTTTTAACTCTGCAGCCACATGCGCCTTCGCAGCTGGCCAAGTCACATTCTCTGCCTCACATGGCTAAGTGATAGGGCGTGTGTTTGTGTTTTGCCGTTGTATCTCGTTGTTAGCTATCTGTGTTGTCATTGAAAAAGATTCTGAGAATCGAAACGTCTGTGTGTCGTATTGTACGCGTTCGTGTGTATTTTATCTTATTTTATTATTCATTTTTGATATTTATTGAGTGCTTCTGATTTCGGATTTTTCACCTGTTTTTCGCGACACGTGGATCTCCTTTTAAGGTATGTGCAACGTTGTTGATGTTTAGTACGTTTTTTCTCGCAGGAGTTTAATATACTTATTTGTTTCCATTTCATATTGTTTTATCCTGCTTTCTCTTTCTATTCCATTGACAGACGATATTTGGTTTCTGCTGCAGGGCACAAAATCTACAACCCCTGCTGTGGAAAATTTTAGAACGTGTGTGCGTCTCGCGAGCCCTGTGTGTGGCTTATTTTGTTAATACTTGGGAGCACTTCTCACTAGGTGGTAGCAAGCATTGGAGAGCGCAGATAGTACACGCCGCAATTCTTCCCCAGCGTGCTTTGAATCACAAATCCACCCCTCTCCCCACAAACAACTTTAAAGAGAGATATATAGCTGCTCTGTCCTAGGCACACAAAGGCTTTGTGAAAACTGGCTGCGTGTCCGCTGTAAGATCGTCTTGTGGCTGGTGGTCACTAGGCAATTTTAGCGTTCAGCGGTTTTCCCTTTGCCTAAATTCAACACGATTCCCCAGCACGAATATAAACATTGCTGTAGAATACAAAAGGCTAACATGTATGGTATTTGTATATGGGTAGCTATGTATGGGTGAATTCGTGTAGGTATTTATGTAAATATAATTATGGCTTTGTGTTTATATACAGGTATTTATATGAATATATGCATATGGAAATCCCCCCCCCCCCCCCCCCAAAAAAAAAAAAATAAATAAATAAATTGGGAAGCCACAATTTAAATAGAATGAAACTGTAAAATCACGGAAATCCATGTACTATTATCTACAGAAAGCAAGAGATAGATCAAGACTGCATGTGTGTGTGTGTGTGTGTGTGTGTGTGTGTGTGTGTGTGTGTGTGTGTGTGTGTGTGTTTTTCTGTGTGTGTCTGTGTGTGTCTGTGTGTGTGAGGGAGAGAGAGAGAAAGAGAGAGAAAGAGAGAGAAAGAGAGAGAAAGAGAGAGAGAGAGAGAGAGAGAGAGAGAGAGAGAGAGAGAGAGAGAGAGAGAGAGAGAGAGAGAGAGAGAGAGAGAGATGGACAGGTGTAACATGCATTCCACTTGTGGAGATGGAAATGAAACGAGGAATGTGTGTTTACATGCACTATGCCATAAATGTTATATTATCATAACTGTATATGCATGTATTTGTTTTATTAACGCATGTGACACATAACAATAACAAACGGCAACGCTCTGTAATATACACAAACAAATAAACAAACCTTGTAAATATACATTGCTTTGTATGAAATAAACGTTGAAAAAAAACAAAAAACAACGCCTTTGAGAATCCTCTCTTCCTGTTGATTGTAATGGGTCAATTTTATGGAGTACAATCTACATTTTGTACGCAAAAGACATTGCTCTACAAGCCATCGAATCTTTCTTTACTCCACTGGTTGTGAAGCCAAAAACACACAGAGAACATCTGACTGCCACGGTTAAAGCCGTTATTTGAAAAACAAATTGACATGTTTTCGAGACACACAAAAACAGGATGTAGAGCAACAATGTCAATTTGTCCATGTTGTCTCTCCTGCCCACCATGGTAGGAAAGGCTTGGTGCTGCTTGTGGACTTGGTTTTATTGCCCAAGCTGCAATGCCATATTCCAGTACTGGCCTCACCCGTCCAGTATATAACTTCTTGAGAACTTTCTCATCTGCTCCCCACGTTGTATCAGCAAGCTTTTTCATGATTGCCATTCTTTGCCTTGCTCTTGTTCGATTTTTCTCAACCTGTGTCTTCCATGTCAGGCGACGATCAAAGGTGACTCCTAGATAGTTTATATTTTCTTCATGGCGCAATATTATTCCATTCAATACCAGCTTAGATTGCTGAATTTTATTTGAGAGGGAGAACACTGTGCATGTTGTTTTCTCCTCACTTATCTTCACTAGCCATGATTTTGACCTGTCCTCTAGTGCTAATAGGGCTTGCTGTATTCTGCTGTTAGCTGTAATAATATATTCTTCAGATGTCCATATGGCTAGGTAATCTGCAAAGGAGGATGTCTGTACTCTGGCTGGAAAATTTTCCGTGATGTCATTTATATATGCTAGGAATAATGTTGGTGAAAGAACTCTTCCTTGGGGGATACCTTGGTCCAACAGCATCATTTTGCTAGTTTGTCCTTGTACTTTTGTCCTGGCAGTTCTGTTCTCAGGGTAGTGGCTTATCCATTTATACATTTTCCCACAAACATGCATTTTTTGCAGTTTTACTTTCAGTCCTTTCTTCCATACTTTATCAAATGCTTTTTCTAAATCTGTCCAGACCGCTAGTGTGTACTTTTTCTCTTGGAATGCATCCTCTATTTCCTGAGCTATATAGGTTATTTGATCTTCAGTAGATCTGTACTTTCTGAATCCTGCTTGGTGTGGTGTTAAGAGTTGGTTTTCTTCCAGATGCCATGTTAGCCTGCCATTGATAATGCTTTCCCATTAATTTTCCTACACAGCTAAGTAGAATGATAGGTCGATAGCCATTTGGTTCTTCCAGGTCTTTTCCTTTCTTTGGGACTGGTATTAGTATAGCTTCCTTCCATGCCTGTGGGACTGCTAGTAGTTTCTTTTTTACCTTGGTGCCTAGTCCTATTAGCATTTCATTTGTGATTCCATCCTTTCCTGGTGATTTTTTTTCTTTTTTAAGGTATTCATTGCTTGTTCCATTTCTTCCATTGTTAGATTTGCCATCACATATTCTGCTGCTGTCTCTGTATTTTTGTGATGTATCTGTTTGTCTTTGATTTCTTTCTTCTGTTCGGTTGTAATATCAATGTGGTTTGCACTGGCATAGTGTTCCATTAGTGCATTTGCAGCCTTTTTTCCTGTAAGCAAGGCATTTCCTTGTTTAATTGTTATTTGTTTGTTTCTTGGTCCTTCATTGTTCATGGCTTTCACTATTTTGCATAGTTTGTTTGCGTACCTGTCAAAATTCAGGTTTTCTGTTCTTTCCCTCCAACAATCTCTTGCTGTTTGATTTACCGTTCTTTTATATTTTGCTGAGATGGCTTTGAGAGAGATGTTCGCTTCAGTTGTTTGTTCTCTCTCGGTTGTCTTCCTGGCATCTTCAACTTTGTCCTCCAAAATTTGTAGTTCTTCAGTCCAGTATGGTTTGTAATTTTTCCTCGTTCCTCTTGGAATAGACTCAGTGGCCGCCTGTATTATTGCTCTGTTTAGAATTTCCACCATTTGCTTCATGTTGCCAAAACGTGTATTTATGTTTTCACAATATTTGTCTGTTAGTATGGCAAATCTGTCCCAATCTGCTCGTTTGTAATTCCATCGGGGCAAAGGCTTTTGCTCCTGTGGAACATACTCCATATTCATTACAAGCTTGATTGGTCTGTTGTCACTACCTGCTAATTGGTCAAGCACATCGCGATCGATTTTGTGGAGGATGTCTCCTGTGCAGAAAGCTAAGTCTGGAGTAGAAGTGGTAAACCATCTTCTGGAGTAGAAGCTCGCTGTGTCATCCGCTTTGTTGAGTAGATGGAGATTTGAGTCTATTTCCCAGTCCTCCACTTCATCTCCTCTTTTGTCAGTATCTGAGTATCCCCATCTTTCCGAACGGCTATTAAAGTCTCCGACAATAATGCAGTTTGTGTCAGTTATTTTCATGTTTCGGAGTGCAAGGTCCTTATCTGCTGGGCTATACAGATTGTAAATTCTTATTTTCACGTCCTTTATCATTATATCAACACACATAATTTCTGTTTGGTTGTTAGAGATCACAGATACTTCGCTGCAAGGTATTGTATTTCGTGTGAGTATTAGAACTCCTCCTTTGTGTCCTTCGCTGTCGAAACTTGTGGCCTGATATCCTCTGACTGAGAATTTGCGATTGGCATTGAGATGTGTCTCTTGAATGCATACCACATCTATTCTATCTTTATGAAGACGCTTTGCTAGGGAAACTTTGTTGTTATAAACGCCTTCGGCATTCCACTGTAGTATGTTGAGTGTCCTGGGTATTTGGTCAATAGCTCTTAACATACTCCTCTGTGCTTTGACTCCACAGCACAGGGGAAGGTGACCACCAGTAGTCATGGGTGGACCCCCTCGAGGCAGGGGGCCCGGCACTATCACCACCTGATTTAACTTCGAGGGATTAGCACCATAACAATTAATTTTAATTTGTGACATCATGAATTAAGTTACGTTGCACTGCTTTGTCAAGCCTGTGGCTCAGTACATCCGATTTCGACAAACATTTTTTGGGGGTGCTTTCCCTGGCCTTTGACTGTCCCCACAAGGTAGCAGGTTTGTGTGTCGCTTGGTCTGGTCCTTCTCCCTTGACCTGTCCGACATGGGTGACCCTACCAGTAGCTGTGCTACCGTCGACATAGCTCTTGGGGTCATTGGAACGCGCAAGCCCCTCTACCTCGTCACGATGGACACACAGCAGAGGGGGATTAAGTTTATGATTCTCTGTAGAATCCCATAGTGCCTCATTAATTTCCAAACAGCTTTCCTTTCAGTTCTGTCAAAGACCTTTCCCCCTCCCGATGTGTATCCACCTTATCGCGGTGGGAGGGCTTGCGTGTCCCAATGACCCCCGATAGCTGTGCCGACGGAAGCACAACTATGTGTCTGACAGGACTTGGGTTAGGGACAAGACCAACAGAGACACAACCTGCTGCTCTGCAGGTAGACTGAGGATAGCAGTCAAAAGTTTAAATCAGGCGCACGAAGGCAGAAGTTCTTGGTCCGGACACAAGCACTAAGCATCTCAGCTGAGGGATAAGGCTGAACGCCTTTAAGCCATTAATCCTCGGACGTGAGAGCCGGGTCGATACACACCTACCGAAAAATAGAGTTAAGATGCTCATCACGCTACATGCTTAGTTCAGATACTTGTTTCGAAGGTTCTCAGCTGGGGGATATGAGAGATCCCCGGATGAGAGGGCCTGGCCGTTTTCTCGCTCACTGATGCATGGAGATAAGGTGCTAAGCCGGCAGCACATGTAGTCTACCTCGCGAGCGAGTACTAAAGGTAGACAAGTGCTACTGTCGCACGAAATGGTTTCGAAAAAAGTCTGCATCTATGCTCACAGAGAGTGTAGTCAAAGGTGGAAGGTCTCAGCAATACGAAATGGAACGCTTGGCTAGCGAATCCATTGCGGGGTCCGAAGTCCGAAGCGAAAGCTTACCTAGTGGATGTCGCCCTAGTCTGTCCGTTCCTGGATTGTGCTTGAGCGACCAATGGCAAGCGAAATGCCCAATACATGGAAGTGAGGAATCAAAGTAGCCATGAGCAGGACGTGGCAATTCCTCGGGTGAGCCCAGTCTCAGAGCAATATGTGCCGGCTCTGCAATTATGGAAGCCTCCTTTGATAGCGGGGAATGCCCATGGTCTGCCGCTGCCTTCCCTTGAATGATGTCGTTTACCGTTCTACCCTGACCAGCTTAGATGTGGGCGATACAACAACAAAAAGTCTAACGGGCCTCGAAACCCGAGGAAGGCTAACCTCATTAAAAATGCCCGCCGAAGTCGGAAGTGCCGTCCTACGGGTGGCAAAATAAAAATTGGCACTACGCAATTACGTCCGAGTGAAATGTCGAACGCGTCCGAATGTCCCTAGTGCTATGAACAGCTCTGACTACCTAGTTTCCGAATGCCGCTCTTGTTAGGAACAGCTCTGACTAGGTAGTTTTCCGAATGTCCGTCGTGCCTGGAACAGCTCTGACGGGCACATGTCAGAATCGAAAACTCGCTGAGTGGATACCGTCTGCAGACCTGTCTGGTTTGTGCGGGAACGGCCCGGGGCGAACGAAATGCCCAATATATTGAAGTGAGGAATTAAAGCAGCCATGAGCAGGACGTGACGATTCCCTCGGTGAGCCCAGCTCCAGGGCGCTATGTGTCGGCTCTGCAATTATGGAAGCCACCCTGGATGGCGGAAAATGCCATGGACTGTCCCTGCCTTCCCTTGAGGGATGACCGTGAAGTCTTCGACTGTTCCAACTTGACAAGCTGGGATGTGGACGGTACCACAAAAGTGAGAGTCTCCCAGGGATGCTAACTTGGTCAAAATTGCACGCTAAAAGTCGGATGTGTTTGCCTAAAGGTTTCGACCCAAGGGTGCCGAACTGGACACACCGCAATCACATCTGGAAAAAAAAAAACCCACTCCGAATGAACGCAAAGAAGAAAAACCTTTCCATAGTCCACAAATCTAATATAAAATTCAAGTTCAGTTGAATGCTTTGCTCTGCTATTATACGTAGTGTGGCTAGATGATCAGTGCAGGATTTATTTAGTTAGAATCCTGCTGGATCTGTGGTGTGAAATAAGGAAATAGGTGCGATTTCATTGCAAAGACAAATGGGCATTGTTTAAACAATTAGGGTCTGGCATATACTAATACAAGAGCTAGCACGAGAATGGAAGATGAGTCTGTGTAGGCAACCTTCCGAGGGCTGGTGGGCAGCACGGCCAGACATGATGTGTTGTAACCGACTCACAGAGAATGGAAGCTGAGTCTGTGAAGGCAACCTTCCGAGGGCTGGTGGGCAGCACGGCCAGACATGATGTGTTGTAACCGACTCACGGAGAATGGAAGCTGAGTCTGTGAAGGCAACCTTCCGAGGGCTGGTGGGCAGCACGGCCAGACATGATGTGTTGTAACCGACTCACAGAGAATGGAAGCTGAGTCTGTGAAGGCAACCTTCCGAGGGCTGGTGGGCAGCACGGCCAGACATGATGTGTTGTAACCGACTCACAGAGAATGGAAGCTGAGTCTGTGAAGGCAACCTTCCGAGGGCTGGTGGGCAGCACGGCCAGACATGATGTGTTGTAACCGACTCACAGAGAATGGAAGCTGAGTCTGTGAAGGCAACCTTCCGAGGGCTGGTGGGCAGCACGGCCAGACATGATGTGTTGTAACCGACTCACAGAGAATGGAAGCTGAGTCTGTGAAGGCAACCTTCCGAGGGCTGGTGGGCAGCACGGCCAGACATGATGTGTTGTAACCGACTCACAGAGAATGGAAGCTGAGTCTGTGAAGGCAACCTTCCGAGGGCTGGTGGGCAGCACGGCCAGACATGATGTGTTGTAACCGACTCACAGAGAATGGAAGCTGAGTCTGTGAAGGCAACCTTCCGAGGGCTGTTGGGCAGCACGGCCAGACATGATGTGTTGTAACCGACTCACAGAGAATGGAAGCTGAGTCTGTGAAGGCAACCTTCCGAGGGCTGGTGGGCAGCACGGCGCACGGCCAGACATGATGTGTTGTAACCGACTCACAGAGTATGTGTTGGACAGTGAAAACTGGCATGTTCCAAGTGGAGTGACTTACAACATTCAACGCGACGCAGGTTATGAACACATCTTGAATTTTCTACCACAGGCATGCAAGTGGGCGGGGCAATAAATTGGCGGGTAATCTGGCTGCTGCTGTCCCTCAGGACGGAAAGCTACTTTACGATAAAGGTGATGTGAAGCTCTCCGGGATCAAGTGGAAAGGCAACTAAACAGGCAGAGTATCCGTTTCTATCTGGGGAGATTAATTTAGAAGGAAGTGAGCAGAAGGACTAGACCAGTGGTTCTCAACCTTTTTTGGCCCATGCACCCTTTCAACATATGTCCGAATGTCATTCCCCTCTTTCCAAAAATGTCAGCCTCAAAAGATGCATTCAAAATAAGAAGGCTGTAATACTGAAAATTCTTATTTTCTTCAGTATTTATACATGTCGTTTACATGCATAGATTAATTTAATAGTGTATTTTTATAAATTTAATGGTACATGAATATGCTGATGTATATTAAACTTTAAAAAAAAGGCATTTTTTACATTCACTAAATTTTATTGTTCATATTATAATAAACAAACAGTTAAAACGTGAAAGAATTGTAACTTAATAGACGACACCAGAATGCCAGAAAATTGTGCTTCTTCAAACAGAACGCTCAATAGAAAACAAGGATTTTGTAAACTTGTAATTAATTAATTAATTCAAATGAAGGTTGTTGTCAATAAGAACATTGTGATTGTTTTTTCTTCAGCAAATCTGAAATACGCGGAGGAATGCTTGAAAGGACACAACGGAGATCATGTTCAACATTTAATCTATTACATCGTTTCGTTTTAATTTCCAACAGAGCTGAAAAGCCTGACTCACAAAGATATGACGATACAAATGGAAGCAATGCACGGATTGCTTTTTTCTGCCACTTTTGGGTAGGGATCGCACATCAAAGGCCAAAATTCCGTGGTTGGTTTCTCATCGAACACATCTCTTGCTCCCAAATCAGTATTCGGCTCCTTAAATTAATCTCGACAATCATCAGAAACTTTTTCAACTGATCATTTGAATGGGTTTTGCACCAAATTCAACGCATCATCACTCTGTTTAGGAAAATATCTGTCAAATTCAGTTTCCAGTGCTGGTAAATGCTGCAAAACTTTGTTTTGCGAATTGTGGAAGTACTTGGTCTTTACCATCAACAACAAGAACGGATAACAGCTTCTCAAACATTGCAACATTTTTACATTGACCTGTTTTTTCCAATGTTCCAGCTTGCTCATGAAAGCTTTCAAGGCCTACGCAAATTGTATGATATTTGTATTCATTCCTTGCATCTGAAGATTGAGTTTATTCAGCTGCTCAAACATATCAACTAAATGGGAAAGGCGCATGGTCCAGCCCTCATCATCCATCCAGGCAAAAATTAATTTCATCTTACCCTGAACTTCAAAAAATAATTTGAGCTCGTCTCTCAGCTCGTATACTCGCACAGTTACGCGTCCTCTTGAAAGCCATCGAACAATGGTGTGGAAAAGAAGCAACTGATTGTTTACATCCATACCAATGCAAAACTGCTTGAAAATCTGTGAATTCCTCCTTTTACAAAATTCACTGTCTTACAGGTTTGATTCAAAACCTTCCCCAATAGAGCTGGAAGTGTTTTGGAGCCAGTGCTTGACGATGGATCATGCAATGAATGTCTTTCACTCTTGAGGTAGTTTCTTCACATGAACTTGATATCCTGATTTGGTCCCCAACATAGCTGGTACACCATCTGTGCAGCACCCACCCGTATTATCCCACAGACGATTTTATGATTCAAGGACAGATGAAACCTTTTTTCCAAAACATCAGAGGTATTTGTAGTTGTTTCAAGAGGAGAACCAAAAAAAATAAAAATAAAATAAAATAAAATAAAATAAAACAAAACAAGAAGTTCTTCTTTAAATGATTTTGAATGGACATGCCTTGCAAATACTATCAACACAGAACACGATGCCACATCAGTAAGTTCATCAATTTGGTTGAGAACCACTGGTCTAGACGATACTTAGCGCGTAGAGGAAAAGATAAGCGGATTATTATTCAAATTACCATTGGAGCTATTAGCATGGGAGATCTTCGTTGGCTTCCGAGAAAGGGAACGGGGCAAATGTGAGAATGTCCGGAGTGCAGTGATATTGATTCTGAAACCAAATATACTCTGGTTTTCGCATCGTTCATCTCAGAAACCACATGTCGGCTGCCTCAAAGCTCTTCCTAGTTTATTCATTCATGTAATGGCTTCTTGAAAACCGTACTGACTGGAAAGCTGAAAGACCTACTTGCAAGAGGAAGCCAAACGTGAACGAAGCTCTTTAGCTGATTCACCCCCAAACAAAATGTGGGTTTGGACCAAACAGAAATTGTTGGCAGAAAATGGGAAGTAAGGGTGTGTCACAATAATAATGTAAAATGTGTTAAAATGGTAGCAGATATATTGTATTATATATCAAATTAAAGGAGATTACACAAGGAACAGGTTGTTATTGCTACTATTACTATAGGTTAGAAATGTAATAATAATATTAGCAGATGTTGTAAAATAAATTGAAGACAGATGTCACAATTATGTAATTTCTACTTACCAAGGCACTACTTCTCAATCGCTGATGATAATCTAATGATATTTACTGAATAATGCTAAATACACCACTTTTCCTCGCCAATAACAACAATAAAACACAATTAAAACATCATATTTTGAAGGACATAATTTTCACACAAAATGGAAAATGTCAAGAACACACGAGGCATGTTTTCTACTGAGAAACATTATATACACTATTTTTTTACATAGTTATAATTATTATTCTTTTAAATTTATTGAAATATTCTTCAGCTTATTTATGATAGGCAAAGTAAACTTAGGGGCACAAGTGAGACCCATTAACGCAAGCCTATATGATGACGAACTGTCGCTGTTAGTAGTGTTAGATTTGTTTTCCACAATGCTAATTGAATTAACTGAATAGCCAAATTACTGCACGTGCTATCAGTTTTACAATCTTTCACAAATTCCATTAAATCAGAATAACTATAATCTAAAATTGTTTAACATGATTATCCGGCGTAAATCGACGAGTCGAGAACCATTGCGCGTTACCATTACTAACATGATAAAAACAAACAACTTTCATAAAGCTAACTCTGCTTAATCTACTATCCCAAACAAAGCTTACTGCGCGTGTCTTGTCGAATGCATATCTATTCTGCGTGAAAATGTTCAATTACCGGGCACTAAAAATTGTGGAAAATAAGAGAAATGAAACAAATAACGAACTGTCAACATTATGTCAATAAAGTGGCGGATTACAGTCACTGGGTGTTCCATTCTGTCAATAAAGTGGCGCATGGCAGTGAATCAGCTGATACAGTCGCCGTCATGGGATGTGTTAGGACTTCACACATTCTTTGCCACTCCACGCTGTTTTTCCTTGACTTACATTTCAAAGGTCAGTCTGAATATGACCGAGGAAAATGTGTTTGTAGTTGAGGCGATCTCATACATGTCCTAAGTCAAGAAAACTGCCCCTTTTCACGTCGAGGTATAATGGGCATCTTATGGCAGTCCCCAGAATGTTAATTGTATGTCGTTTACAGAAAGTTGCAGTCAACCCCAGCATTTATTTACTTGGTAAGTTTACGTTCAGTAATTTTCCATTTACACAAACGATAGAGATAATTGCAATAGAAAATCAAAACAAAGGACTTAGTCTGAATAACAGAAAAATAGAAGTAATTGTAGTTATAAAGAAAAAATGTATATCAATATTCAACATTAAAGTAAATGGAACGAATCTGCAAAAATTCAATGTATGTAAGCAGGTGGGTACTTTAATAACAGCAGATGGAAGATGCATTAAGGAAGCTGAATGTTGAATAGCACTTGCAAAGGAAGCATTTCACAAGATAAAGAATATTCTCCGCAATTTATCTTTGTCAGTATGGATGAGGGAAAGAATTCGTAAGAGCTATACTAAGCCAATCCTGATTTACGGAAGCGAATCGTAGACAATTAGCAGACAAGTTAGGAATTATGTGAAAGCTACAGAGATGCGGTTTTATAGAAGAATAATGAGAAAACAGTAGACAGATATATTGAAAGAAGATAGTTCACAAAGAGAATTAGTTATTTGCAACAGAAGACGACAGTCCACATTCTGTGGGTATTTCGTTGACAGGGGAAAGCTGGAGTATGTCGTCACAACGGGACGGTTGAAGGGGAGAGGAGAGAGGGGGAGACCAAGAGAAAATATGTTGGACAGTTTGACACCATGCCAACGTCGTTATCAGAAATTATTGAAAGCAGAAGAGACACAAAGCTGTGTACAGCACATGGTATGCACTGCAAGAATAAGAACACGAATTTGTGCATTTCTTTTTTCTGAACGACCGACGTCTCAAACCATCTATATCAACGCAAATCGATCTTTTTCCGAATCGCCCGCAACCTTTTTCGAACAGCCTCAACTCGTATGCCGGGGAATTGTGGAACTTCGTTTCATTAACCCGTAACATACAGACGCTGATTGTCTTATATTTTTAAAGAAATCGGCAATCGATTAATGAAGGCAGGCTGCGATCAATTTCCCAATCAGTCTCCTGACACCTATTTAAGTATTTTTTAGTATGGGTCGAGCTGGGATCCGAGATCAATGAAATACTAATAATAATAATAATAATAATAATAATAATAATAATAATAATAATAATAATAATAATAATAATAATAATAATAATAATAATAATCAACGTCTCGAAAGACATTCAAACACAAGATCATCGGGCCTTTAGACAAGCGAGCTAGTCACTGCTCGTATTATATATTCTTTCATGAGTTAAGAACCGACAACACTGCACTCGGAACATTCCCATACACGATCCGTCCTCATCAGCCAGCGAAGAGTCACAACATTAATGGTATAAGTAGCAATCTGATTATGTATCTGTCCGGCCTTTTCTCTGAGTTTTGAGAGTTGGCCAGATTCTCTGGTATTCTTTCTTTCCTGATTAGGTTTTTTAGTACTGACAGTTGCACGGGCAGTGCTATATTGACCCATTATGTTTCTAGCTTTCAGGCAATATATCTCAGTAAATAAAAATCCTTGACAGTTTTTAAAACCATGTTCGGTGGATTGTGGTGGGTTGAAAATACAACAGCATGCGACCAACGGGGGACGTTATCATTAAGTAAATAGTCTTACGACTGAATAAGTCAGGGCTACATGTCTTTAATCAATATGTTATTATGTCACCCAATGTTGAAAAGGGTTTGAAGAGATTTCCTTAGATAATATATCTTCTTGTTTGTTTTTACTGGGATTCGTGACATTATTCGTGGCATGCAGGTATTATTGAATAAAAAGTATAATTTATATGTTACAGAAACAATGTGACGAAGTTGCGTCGCCTAAAATTGTACTTCTCTCTCTCTCCGTCTCTGTCTCTGTCTCTGTCTCTCTCTGTCTGTCTGTCTGTCTCTCTCTCTCTCTCTCTCACACACACACACACACACACACACACACACACACACACACACACACACACACACACACATACATACACGCACACACACATTCTTTCTGGTTTTTTTTCCAATTCCCTCTCTCCCACTCTCTTACTTTCGATCTATTTCCCCTGTCTCTCCCGTTCTCTTTCACTTTTTCTCTCACCACCTTCTCTCTCTTTTTCCCACTCCTCACCTTTTCTTACTCCTTCTCACTTTCTTTTTCTTTTCTATCGCCCTCTCTTTTCTTTCGCTCTACGTTTTCTTTCTCTCCTCATATCTATCACTTTATCTTTCTCACCTGTTTCTTTCCCTCGTCTCCCCTTTCTCTATTCCACTTTCTCTCTCTCTCTCTCTCTCTCTCTCTCTCTCTCTCTCTCTCTCTCTCTCTCTCTCTCTCTCTCTCTCTCTCTCTCTCTCTCTCTCTTTCTCCCTCTCTTCCCCTTCCTCTCACTTTCTCTCCCCCCTCTCTCACTCTCAACCCACCCCCACTCTCTCACTTTCTCGTTCTCCTCCATCTCACCTCTCTATCACTGTCTGTCTGTCTGTCTGTCTGTCTGTCTGTCTGTCTGTCTGTCTGTCTGTCTGTCTGTCTGTCTGTCTGTCTGTCTGTCACATTCTCTCTTCCCCTCCCCCTCTTTCTCACATTCTCTTTGCCTCTCTACTTTGCTTCTCATTTGTTATCTTCTCTCTCTTTTCTCCTCTCACTCTCATTTTATCTCTCTCATCTCTGCCCCTCTCACCCTCACTTTCTCTCCACTCTGCCTCTCTCTCTCTCTCTCTCTCTCTCTCTCTCTCTCTCTCTCTCTCTCTCTCTCTCTCTCTCTCTCTCTCTCGCGTTCTCCCCCACTCTCCTTTCTCTTATGAACCAAAGATCGGGAGGGATCATGTTGATTATGTCATAACGAAAGCTCGAAAATGTTTGTCAGCAGTGAGAATATGGCGACTGCCAATATCGAGCAAAGACTGCTAATACTTCTGTTCCAAGGACTGGTGCTTTCACCCATCGAGTATGCCCTGGCCATCCTCACTGTCAGCCCCACACAGATTGGAAGACTTGAAATGGTACAAAACGAAGCCATGCGCATCATTTTGGGCTGCACGAGAGACACCAGCTGTGTAGCAATGAGATACCTCCTTAACTTCCCGACAATGAACCACGGGATCAAGATCTGGAGAGCTCGTACATACTTAAAAATAAGTGCAGATGAGCGGCACCTTCTGTATGAAGCTATATTCAGAGAAAAGGGTGACAGGCTAAGGAGGGGCAAATCGTGGATGGGTCGGGCGGAAGATGGCGTCAGACAGGTCTGCAGTCTTACCAGTATCAACCCCAGCAAGGAATGCGTGCCGGTCCAGCTTTTAAGTGCACTTTCTCCTGCATTATCACACTCGACAGACGGTGCAAAAAGCCGCTGTCAATGCAGAGGTCAGCGCGCTTGTCTATGAACACTCAGGCAACCCCGAAGTGCTCATCTATACAGATGGATCTGTTGTAAAGCAAAGCAGCAGAGAAGTGCGTTGGCATTTACAGCCCGTTCAGCGGGCCGAACAGTTCAAGAATCCAGTGGTGCCCACTCTATGACCACGAGCAGCATGACGATGGAAGTGATGGCAGTAACACAGACTTACATATGGCTGGTATCACAGCATTATACCAACGTGTGTGTACTAAGTGATTCAATGAGCATGAATCGGAAGGTCGAAGCTAGATCTTTACGTAGACAGCGGACTGGCTCTGCACTCCCTGCAGATGGCTAGCCCATGGATCGTCATTAAAGATATGTCGAGAAGAGAGGACTTTGACGTCAGTGAATCCACATCGCTGTCCAGGAAGAAAGATTTGGGAGTAAGAATTGGCACGGCCAGTCACGAAAGATACATCGGGAAAACGAGATGCCTCGTCAACTAGCACAGAACTGGCACTATTAGCCACCGAACGCTGATGCATATGCTGGGGGGGGGGGGGGGCGATCTGAGCACCTATGGACCTGTCCAGAGTGCAATGAAGATACCCCAATTGATAACTGTTAACTGATAATTGATCGGGAGGGAATGGGGGATAAGATATGAGATCATTGAGCCAAAGATCGCAGAGTGGTTTGATATAATGGTTCTGAACCAAAGATCAGGGGCATTCGAAATTACGATACCAGTAAGTTCTGAAACATATTTGTCTTGAAATAGTCCAGAAAGGGATTGTAACTCGGAAGAGTTGTCAGGCTAGAGGCGGATGTCATGTCTGTAACCCGCACAGAATTTGAACATCTACAAATACTGTCCACTAACAAGAGAGCGGACTCCTGCACACTGTGGTTCTCTAGGACTTGAGGCTGCCAACAGACTAGCTAAAGAAGGAAGAATTGCCCTACAGGATAGCACTTACAGATGCTCCACTGACCCCTATCACTCTAAATGCGGAAGAAGAGAGAAATGATTGAGTTGAGAAACTTGCTGGCTCTGCATCTAGAGAATGAGGACCTCGTCAAAAAAACACAAAACTGGAACTATTAGCTGTCTGACGCTGATGAATATGCAAAGGGGGGGGGGGGGGGGGGGGGGGGGGATCTAAACACATATGGACTCGTCCGGAGCGCACGAATGATATCCCAACATATAACTAACTAAAGGAAGCTTAGACACATATCAAGTGAAAATACAAAATACAGATGGAGCCTGATAACAGGCAACAGCTCTTCTTCTTCTTCTTCTTCTTCTTCTTCTTCTTCTTCTTCTTCTTCTTCTTCTTCTTCTTCTTCTTCTTCTTCTTCTTCTTCTTCTTCTTCTTCTTCTTCTTCTTCTTCTTCTTCTTCTTCTTCTTCTTCTCTTGAAATCTGTCTATAACTGCAATGTTGTCTCTTGTATGAATTTAACTGCCTTATTTAGTTCACTCAATGGTCCATAGGATTTATCGTCCACTGTTGTTTCTCTAGGTCAGAAAGTCTGTCTCGATATGTTGTATTTTGGGCAATCTTGGAGTATGTTATCTGCTGTCTGCGGTGCCAGTTCATGTGTACACATGGCTGATTCGCCAATCTTGAATTGTGTATACATGTGGTTGCTTAATCTATTGTGTCTTGTTCTGAGGTGCAGAATAATTATTTGTTCTGGTCTGACCATAAGGTGGTAGTTGTCTTGAGAATATTTTGGTGGCTTTCGGACTGATTTAGTCATTCTTTCCTTTGTGTGGTATGTAACGGTCGATCTTCTATAACTCCTTCCTTAGCAAATAGATCAGCTCTCTCGTTTACGGGTACTCCACTGTGAGATTATATCCACTCCATGATGACCTTTCGCTCAGAAAGTAGTGTCCGTAGTACTGGCAATTTCCCAAACAGGAGCGCCTCAAATACTGATTTTGCATCTGTTAATAACACGACAGGTTGTGTACTTAGAATTTAGCAGTTTCTGTGTTGTTATCTTGATTGTCTGGATTTCTGTATCATATTTACGGCAGTGTTTTTCTGTTGGTACTCTGGCCCTAGTATCATTTGGGTATTCTATGTAAATTCCCTATCCTCCATTTGGAACAGTACAGACAGTAGTTACCCACAAAATCCCAGTCTAAGACTAGACAGAGCATAGAAAGCCGCCAATTATAGTCTTCATATGGAACACTGTAGACTAAAAATCCATCTCTACAAAGTAAAAGCCCATTAGACTGACCATTGAATTGCCACAATGTCCCCCCAGACTCCAGAATACTTTCTACTAATGTGTCATCTCTTTGGTTTGTGACTTAAGTGATTAAGTGCCTTGGGATGATAAATGTTCTTAAGCAACTTCCCATAACTGCCTTGGGCTTATATATCGCCGATTTGTTGTCATTACGAAATGTTGTCTAAATTAAAATGTTTATACAGTAATGTTCCTAAAGCAACTCACTTTAATTTGATATATAATACAAGTCTGCTACCATATTAACAATCTTGAGTCATAACTGTGACATTTTCACATTTCCGCCATCCAGTTTTGTTTGGTCCAAACTTATAAAAAGTAGTAAAAATTGTTAGCCTTATGGGAAAAATATTAGTCATACTTATGAATATCTCGTTCCAACTTATAAAAAGTAGGAAAATTTAATAGCCAAATGGTTAAAAATAACGGTCAAACTTATAAAAAGCTCGTCCAAACTTATAAAATGTAGGAAAACTTGTTAGCCAAATGAAAAAAATATTGGCCAAGTAAAGAAATATCTCGTCCAAATTTATAAAAAGTGGGGAAAAAATTGTTAGCCAAATGGAAAAAGAAGAATTGGTCAAGTGAAGAAATATCGAGGCCAAATTGATAAAAGTTAGGAAAATTTGTTAACCAATGGGTAAAAAAGTGATCAAGTAAGAAATATCGCGTCCACACTTATAAAAAATTAACAAACTATGTTAACCAATTGGGGAAAATATGGGCCAAGTAAAGAAATATTTCAACCAAACTTATAAAAAGTAGGACAATTTGTTAGCCACATGGGAAATTTTTTTGCCAAACTTATAAATATCTCGTCCAAACTTATAAAATGTAGGAAAAATTGTTAACCAAAGGGTAAACATAGTGGCCAAGTAAAGAAATATCGACATCAAACTTAAAAATGTTAAGAAAATTTTTTAACCGAATAGGGCAAATATGGGCAAAGTAAAGAAATATCGCGGTCAAACTTATAAATGTTAGTAAAATTTGGAAACATATTTGTCACACTTATAAATATCTCATTCAAACTTATGAAAAGTAGGATAATTTGTTAACCAAATACGACAAATATTGGCCAAGTAAAGAATTATTTCAACCAAAATTATAAATATCTCATCCAAACATATAAAGAGTAAGAAAATATACTAACCAAAGTAACAAAAATGTTGGCCGAATTAAGAAATATTTCAACCAAATTTATAAAAAGTAGGAAAATATGTTGGCCAAACTATGAAATAGGTATGGTAAAGTAAGAAATAAGTCGACCAAATTAAGAAAAATGTGTTACTCAAATTAGGAAACATGTAACTTCTGTAGTTATGTTAAGAATGCCTTGAACTTTTATCTGTAAAGGCATTTCACACTACATAATGATCAACATCAACACATTCCCCCTTTTACCTTACCGAAAGCTTCAACTTACCATTCCAGAGTATCTGCTAAAGAAGTACTTGTGAAGACTAATCACAAATCTCTCCACACTCTTGGTTTTTCTTTCACCACAAAGTGTCTCTGTTTCATAGATAGCTTCACAACTTTTCCATATCACTGCACCAAGAACTACAAACTTTCGCTGTACACGAGCTCCAACGAAATATTCATAATAACATTTATGATAATACAGTCTGTGGCTCCACCTGGAATAGTTTCTATATCATCTGAGTAGTCGTCATCAAAGGACCATTTCCTATGGCTGACATCTTCAACTTTCCATACCACAATGTCTGCTACACTATCCTTCCATTGCTCCATCTCTCAACATTACACAGTTTTTCTCGAAGTCTAGCTAAAATAACATTTCTTTCGTTGTCCACCGCTATCTCACTTTGTCATTTCACATCCGCAATAGCGTCAAGTCTCCAACCAACCAACAGTATCTGTTATGAAGTCGACCTTTCTCATAAAAAAACACGTCTGCCTTATTGACCCCTTGAATACCATCTACCACATCTTCTATCCGACTTTCAACGTTTCATGCCACTAAATACTATCATCCTCTTTGATTACAGCACAACCAGTTTTCTGCTGACTGGATAAATTTCCAACCTACTGGAGATAATCGTCTATCTCCTACCATATTTGACGCTTTTTTAGACAATGACCATGGTCATCGACCAGTATTGTCACTGTTAAGAAGGATAACAATGACAAACGATCTTCTTTACAGATCCCTATAAAATTAGGATTCTACTCAAAATTATAATGAGAGAATAAGAAAGACAATAAATGTTGAAAACTGGTGAAGAGCAGTATGGATGTGTGGCAGAAAAAGGGACACGATAGGCAAGATATACATTACGAATACTAATAGAAAGATCAAAATAGAAGAGAAAAGTCTTAATCAAGTAGATAATTTCATATACTTGGGGTCATTTATAACATCAGATGGTAGGTACAGAAAAGGGCTTAAGAACAGACTAGGGTAAACAATGTAATAAGTAACTATCAGTGAATGAGACAAAACAAAACAAAATAATAAAATATCAAAAACAAAATTTCACAAAAATTAAACATTAAATTTCTAAATGAAACCGGAAGTAATTATGTACCAAAAACGCGCGAAATTAAAAAAGTAGGTCAAATGCTAGATCGGGTGCTGCCTGTGCCGTCAATATAGACTAAGAAGGATTTTACTAGCAGCGGACCAGATAAACGGATCATAAATTATAGCCGTTTCCGTCATTTCTAACTACAATCGTTCCACTCCACCAAGAACCAAGCCCACAAAAACATCTCTTTGTCTACTGAGCACGAACATACTGGCACTGTATCTGCCCTAGACACCCTAATTGAGAGGATGGCACCATCTCATCATCCTCATCAAGAACCATACCAGCTGGCATGGGAGATTATGTCTCTCCACATATCTCGATCTTTGGAGTTCTGGGTCAACTCTGCTGCTGATATATCCTCCATGCTACAATTTCAACCCATCTAACATCATTGCTCTTGGTCGGCCGCTGCCTCTCTTCCCCTCGATCTTTCCAGTCGTCGCGATGTTATCCGGTGCCTCTTTTCTCATCACATGACCATAGAAAGCTGATCGTCTCTTTCCTATTGTTGTATATAATGTTCTAGTTTCATTAGTCTCTTTCAGGCAATTGTCGTTAGTTACTCTGGCAGTCCAAGGAATTAGCAACATTCGTCTTATGAACCTTATCTCTGTCGGTAGCATCTGTCGAACAGAAACATGGATTTCAATAGCTTCGCACATATTCAGTTTAAATGTGGACTGGTAAGGACCATGGTTAATAGAGCCAGAAAGATTGCTCCGATGACACACTAAATGAGGAACTAGACACCGTTAACATACTCTACAGTCTTTATCAAGCGTCACTGCCAGCAACCCAAACACACCCCCACAGAATCACTGGTTCCCAAACTACAAGAGTTTCTTCAGCTGACCTTTATGAAACGAATGCACGATCGACTTAAAACAGCAATAAGCTAAACAGTCTTTGTTGCTGAACCAATGATCAGATATAAAATCACCCCGATACACATTGCATCTGTAAAAGAATCAATTCCTCTGTACACCAAATCAAACTGCATTTATAAATTCCAGTTCGATGTCAAGCAACTTTTATAGATAGAACGGAAAAACATTTTGCAAATCGAGTAACCGAACATACGAGTACGTATGCCAGTGTGGGTGGAAATGAGAAGTAATCAGTCTTAAGGAATTCCTGTGCAGTTGAAAGGCTATACACCGATCTCCTCGTCGATTTCTCAAAACTTCAAACTTTAACGCCATAAAGTGAACAAAGAAAATATTCTTTTCGTATACTGTATTCGGCGAATAATAAACGACTGCTTAAAAATAGGCGTTAACAAGGACGCGGTTCCAGTCAGTGTTATGCAAACGGGAAGAGTTCGTGTTTATTTGAAATTATCATGGGGAGAACATATGCTCCATATTCGAACAATACCTGTGACTATGCGTTTTACTTGTTTAAGCTAAAGTATTATTCATTTATTCACTTCGTACGATATATAATAATTATGCAGTACCTTTACTGACCCGACAACTTCTACAGCTTGTCATGTTCCAGACGTATTGTGTTACCGTTCCTCTGGAGTCAACTAGGCAGGCCGAGAGATGGATCATACTGCATGGGCAACACATGGTCTCTAAATTCAGTCCAGGCTTTGTCTTATGTATATCTCCACTTCATAAGCTATCGTATGTCAAGAGGCAAGGTGCCAGTCAGTATGCACCTGGCGAGATTCAGCGGTTCATCACATTTTGCAGGCCTGAATGCACGGAGGAGCAGATGGACAGTATTTCCATTTCGTTCGGGCAAACGCCTAGTTGACATCGAATCCTTGTCTTGACATCGAATCCTTGTCTTGATATCGAATCCTTGTCTCTTGACCGTGTTCATGCCACTCTCGGCGTAACGTCCTAGCCATTACATCAACGCGCCCGCAATGCCTCTTTTACCTCAGATCTATTTCTTTGTGAAAATCCTCAACGTTTGTACTGAGGATAGGCATTTTGTTATTTGCGCACGCTCACTTTGATCTCAAGCGTAGTCCATACACACTACTTCTAGTAGCGATGGACTGAACTATGGATAGGTTATGGATTAGCTTTCCCTATTACCAGTGTCCATCGCCATCAGGCGAAACCACGGCGACTTCAGAGGTACTTGTAATTTACGTCCCCAAGTTAAGGGTGAGAAGTCAACATTTTAGTTCAATTAACCGATGTAGGGGTTGAACCTCCTACCGCAACGTCAGCACACCGGATGTTTAAGAATGAACGCTCTTGTCCATTCAGCCATGCTGACCTCCGATGTTTTCTTATGCTCTTTTTATGCTTATTAGTTACGTGCTGCATACCATTATTTTAGATCATTTCTTGATATTGCCGTGCAGCACTATCATATCTGACCCGCATCACGATTTGTTCATCCGTCTGCGTATATAATGAGGTCACCCTCTAATGTTTTTGTTCTCTGTATTCTTCGGTAATATATTTGGCTTCTTTAGGTTCGTGTCTGTGGATGGTAGTTTTAGTTCACCCGTGCGTATTTTTGAATCATATATTTGATTGTTTTCTAGTGCCATGACTAATTTCTCTGTGTTTCTCATCTCCTCTGCTGCTGCCTATCCTGCTGGCGGTAGTAGCTTTAGCACAGAACGGGTGACCCGCACCATTTGTAGCGGTTCTCGCAAAATGCCTCGTACTCTTTCTGTGTGTGTGTGCGTGCGCGCGTGCGTGTGTTTTGTTGTACCGCTAATAGCTGGTCATTATACGTAAAATGTGTTTCCTTTTCAGTCTTAAAAGCGTTACTTGCAGGGCTATATCCTTACTCACCTTGATGTTCCTTTTATGGTACCATGTTTGCACCCTTTCTAGCTTGTTTTTGCTGTATTCCGACTCTGAGCCATATTTCTCCGTTTTATTTGTCCTCTTATGAAAGACATCAATATATCTCCACAGATCCCAGCTTTGTTGAGTATGATCAAATCTATAATTTTTTATTAATTTATTTTTCTTTTCAATATAGTGTTCAATCCTCCTGGATTATAATTTGGATATATGTTATATGTTGTACAGTTTGGCATTCTTTTAATATGTTTTCAAATACATTGTTTTTTAACATATATTGATCTATAATGTATGTATAATGAGATTCTGTCTATCATATAGTTGTGAATATTGATTATCTTACATTATATATACAAGAAAACCCTAACCTGAACAGTTCATGGCGACTGCACTAGCCAGGCGGCCTTAATTTTTAAGGCTCAAGTCACCCCTGTCCTACACCGCAAAGTACAATAGGCAGTGTTGACAGTTTTGGACAGTTTACATTATAAATCTTTCGTATATTTTTGTATATTCTATATTATTTAATACACTTACTAACCAGGCTGAACAGCGCATAAATGCCTTTGAATATAAATGTTATAGATGAGTTCTAAGGATATCTTGGATAAAGAAAAGAACAAATGCATCCACACTTCAAGAGCTGAAAATTGAAGATTGGCTATTAAAGATGATAACACAAAGAAAACTGAAATATTTTGGTCACTTGAAACGTCACGAAAGTTTGGAGAGAACAATAATGGAGGGGTATATGCCTGGGAAAAGAGGAAGAGGAAGGCCAAAGAGAAGATGGGTGCAGGATGTGGTGGATGATCTCCAGATGGGTGTATCAGACACAGGACATCTTGCTTACGATTTTGAGTTTTTCCGGAAGGTTGTTATGGGAGCGAGGTTCTGCAGACGACATGCTACTGAATGAATTAATATTATTTAATATCGATTATTGTTCAACATGTTATATTAAATTTATAAAGCATATATATATATATATATATATATATATATATATATATATATATATATATATATATATATATATATATAGTCACTGTTGCCATATTAACATATAAACACTTTCATGTATGTAACTAATGTGGTTATTAATGTAACAAATATTAAATAAATATGACAAATGTGTCAACACAATACACACTGGATCTATTATTGTGTCATACTTTAGATAACCCATGTTCAATAAACATTAACAAACACAATATGAACAAAGAGTAAAACAAACCCAATGTTTTCAGCAAAATTCAATGGTTTAATTTCAAGGGTTTAAACTGACATGTCAATGGTAGATTAGCTGGACAAAGATCAAACCATATTATCTTCAACAACACACTTGCAAGAACTGTGTACATACCAACTGTAACAAACAGTAAGTATAATAACATGTTTAGGCATTAATAACATGTTTAATGCATTAATAACATGTTTAGTGCATTAATAACCTAGTTAATGCTGGTATTACAGGGTCAATGGTGAAACTAAATTATGTGACTGTATTTTCACCAATTTAATAAATGGTTTATTAATTAACAAGTGTGTTTCATCATTGTATACATTTTATCAGTACATATACGTGTCATCCATGTAACTAATGCATCATATAATAACAAATAGTTCATGAATATAACAAATTGTTATCGATATGACAATGATTAATTCAGATGGCAAATAATTAATTGATGTTACAAATGTCTCATCACAATTACAAATGTTTTATCATTGCAACAAATATGGTATCAAAGAAGCAAATTTTTTCGTTAATTTAACATGTTTTATCAATGTTAACAATATGTTTCTTCAATATAACAAATGTTTCATCAATGTAACAAATGTTTCATCAATGTAACAAATGTTTCATCAAAGGAACAAATGTTTAATCAATTTAACAAATGTTTCATCAATATAACAGTTTGTTCACCAATGTAACAAAAGTTTATCAATGAAACAATTTGCTCACCAATGAAACAAATGTTTCACCAATGTAACAAATGTTTCACCAATGTAACAAATGTTTCATCAAAATAACAACTTGTTTACCAATGTAACAAATGTTTCATCAAAATAACAACTTGTTCACCAATGTAACAAATGTTTCGTCAATAGAACAACTTGTTCATCAATGTAACAAATGTTCCATCAATAGAACAACTTGTTCATCAATGTAACAAATGTTTCATCAATAGAACAACTTGTTCATCAATGCAACAAATGTTTCATCAATAGAACAACTTGTTTATCAATGGAACAACACGTTTATCAATGTAACAAATTTTTCGTCAATATAACAAATGTTTTATCAAAGGAACAAATGTTTCATCAAAGGAACAAATGTTTCATCATTATAACAAATGTTTCATCAATATAACAAATGTTTCATCAAGGCAACAAATGTTTCTTCAATATAACAAATGTTTCATCAATGTAACAAATGTTTCATCAAAGGAACAAATGTTTAATCAATGTAACAAATGTTTCATCAATATAACATTTTGTTCACCATTGTAACAAATGTTTCATCAATAAAACAATTTGTTCACCAATGTAGCAAATGTTTCATCAATAGAACAACTTGTTCATCAATGTAACAAATGTTTCATCAATATAACAAATGTTTCATCAAAGGAACAAATGTTTCATCAATATAACAAATGTTTCACCAATTAACATACGTTTCATCAATAGAACAACTTGTTCATCAATGTAACAAATGTTTCATCAACAGAACAAATGTTTCATCAAAGGAACAAATGTTTCATCAAAAGAACAACTTGTTCATCAATGTAACAAATGTTTCATCAATGTGACAACTTTTTCATCAATGTAACAAATGTTTCATCAATGTAACAAATGTTTTATCAATAGAACAACTTGTTCATGAATGTAACAAATGTGTCTTGAATGTAACAAATGTGTCATGAATGTAACAAATGTTTTATCAATAGAACAACTTGTTCATGAATGTAACAAATGTTTAATCAATATACCACTTGTTTCATCAAAGAAACAAATGTTTCATCAAAGAAACAAATGTTTCATCAAAGGAACAAATGTTTAATCAATGTAACAAATGTTTCATCAATATAACAACTTGTTCATCAATGTAACAAATATTTCATCAATAGAACAACTTGTTCATCAATGTAACAAATGTTTCATCAAAGGAACAAATGTTTCACCAATGTAACAAATGTTTCATCAATATAACAAATGTTTCATCAATGTAACAAATGTTTCATCAATATAACAACTTGTTCACCAATGTAACAACGTTTTAATTAATGTAACAAATGTTTAATCAATGTAACAAATATTTAATAAATATAACAAATATTTAATCAATGTAATAAATGTTTTATTTACCTGCATGTTTCATCAATGTAACAAACTCAATATAACAATTGTTTCATCAATATACAAGTTGAAGTTGTGTTTACAGTGGTAACTCTTTCAGTAAACTAATCCAGAGTCTGATGTCACCCTCAACCCTGGTCTACAATCCTCCCCCCCCCCCCCCCCCCCCCCCCCCCCCCCACAAAAAATCCCCTAACAAAATAACAGTGTGAATGCTTAGACCAAACAAACAAACAAACACACAAGGGACTAGAGTGCTTGCAACATAACTATAATACAGGTTGAATATTTTTAAAAAAGTAGTGTTTCAATACTTCATCGACAGGAAGATTGCACATAACAACATCATCTACCGCCACTCCTCTTCCATCCTGGAATTTAGGGGTACACTGTAGCTCTTTGGTTTAATGTGATTATACACAAAATACCAATGTTAGTAGACTTAACAGATACCAATTTTTTTTTTCACTTGTTAGCACATAAAGAATATGAATATCTGATTGTACTTTAATAGAATTTCTGTGGTTGACTTGTATTTACAAAATGGGGTTTTCAGGATTTTGTTTTCATTGACCAGAGCTCCCTGATCAACTCAACTTAAAGTAGGCACCAGGAACTTTCTTGGAGGGTGAAAGTGATCAGCACTATTTTGACCACAATACTCATCACATGCCAGTCTGTCTATAAGTTTAGTTTAGTCGTTGGATCAACATCACGGCACACGGTCTAGCCCATAAGTGCTCCGTTCTTCTTCTAACTCAAACCTGAGTCCGGAGAATCTCAGGTCTGTGCACGAGCTCCGTTGCATCGGCGAGGATCCTGAAATACTTTGGGTAGATTTTTAACTCGAAATTTTGCCCGGGCAGCGCCGTTAGGCTACTCTTTTTCGATTTCCAACTGCCAAGGGATTTTTTACGTGCGCAAAAATACACCCGGGCGTCCGATCTCACTAACCAGAGACCAGGGGAAATTTTATTACTGGAAGTCCAGGTGGATTTTTTAAATAAATCCCGGTCCTCACCGGGGCCTGAACCCAGGACCTCCAGCACTCGAGGCGGACACCATACCTCGAGACCATGCAGCCTCCTGTCTGTCAATAAATATATACTGCTAGCATCACATACCCATACATAAAGTTTGTTTGTTCCTACCCAATGACCTCAGTGTGTAAACAGTGGCCTTGACTTATCTGTGTAACTGACATGGGTGTTTAAAGTCTCATCTTAGTCTGCGTCCCTTCCTTACCCTAGAAAAATACCTGGCCCATTTTATGAAGCTGGATAAACCCCAGAGCGGTACATGCAGACACCTATAGCCCAATTCTACCACCACAGGGTCAGCGTTGATGACCTCAACACTGGCATCCAGGTGACCACCATCATCATCACATTTATTCGTGTGCCATGCAGATAAGCGTAGGCGGTCATGATTCCCCGTCTCACTCAATCACCATTCGTGGATCAGCCCAGCATTCTAGTCTTCACCATACCACGTGGCCAAGCCATCCAGGTATTTACTTCTCTGCCTTCCCCTTGTTCTCTTCCCCTCGATCTTGCCAGTTGTCATCAAGTTCTCCAATTTATTTCTTCTCCTAACGTGACCAAAAAATTTGACTGTCTACATCTAATTTCTCTAATTAGTGTACAATTTTTATTTGTTTCTTGTAGGACTGTTCATTGGTTTTTCTACCTGTCCATGGTATTCTTTTCATTTTCCTCAGAAGCCACATTTCCACAGCCATCAGATGTTTTTCAGCTTGTCTGCTCATTGTCCAAGCTTCACATCCATACAAAAGTACAGGTTCTATGTAGCATCTCAACACTCATTTTCTCATTGCAAATGACATGTTTTATTGGTCAGTGTTTTTTATCTTGCAAAAGGCTAGCTTCCCCATGGCGAGTCATCATCACACAGCAGGTCATTTGCAGAACTTTGCTCTAATCATGGTGTGCCAAAGAGCCTCTCAATCTCTGGTCATTTCTCTCACATTATGCACTCTCCATCTCTGGTAATTTTTCTGACATTATGCACTCTCAATCTCTGGTCACTTCTCTCACATTATGCACTCTCCATCTCTGGTAATTTTTCTGACATTATGCACTCTCAATCTCTGGTCATGTCTCTCACATTATGCACTCTCAATGCCTGGTCATTTCTCTCACATGTGTCTACAATGTTCTATGTCCATCTTCGTGCCGGCTGTAACCCTGCCTCTCGTCACTGTTCTGTCTATGCCACTGTGACATTAAGCACGGTCACAGTATTTCAGTTTCCCAGACATAATGTTGTCTATATTAGTGTTGGAACTCTTCCCTGGCTGCTGAGGATGGGGACGGAGCGCTTATGGGAATGTCCCGAATGCTGTGATATTGGTTCCTAAATCAATCAATCAATCAATGTTGTTTATGAGCCAGTTTTTTCGGCCCCTTAGAATTTCAGTATTTTTCTTCTTCTTGGTCAATGACATTCTCAGAATTTTTAGGTAAAATTTGATCTCAAAAGCCCCAATTTTCTTCTTTATTGATCACAAAATGGTCCATGACTCCAATCTAGGTGACCATTTTTTATTTTGTTAATGCAAAATGGCGAAACACTTATCAGCTAAGCAGTGTACCCGGTGAAATGTAACAATGATGAAGTCAAGATCTCTTCAAACAAGACATAAAAACTAACAGTTCTGGCCTAGGTAACACTGTCCGTCATAGAACAGCCCTTACTTTTTAAAATAGCTATTTCTACAGTCACCAGAAGATAACTGAATCAAACACAGGAGTAACAAATGGAATCGGATACAGCAGTTTGGAGTTTGTAAACAGCTGCAAGGGATAGAAGGAGGAATTTGTATTGATTTTCTTTGCGTTCATACGCTTTGAACTCAAGCATAGCAATATATTTCTGGTGCACTGGACTAATTTTTGTGTGCTCATTAGCTTTCCCTATTGCCATCAGGTGAACCAACTCTGACTTCTAAGATACTTGTCAAGGACAAGAAATCAACATTTTAGTCCAACTGATCAGAGTAGGGGCATCAGCACACAGGATGTTTAAGATTTAAAATTCTTATCCATTCAGCCATGCTGACCTCCAGAGGAGTTTGCAAATCTTCTGGAAGACTGATTTTTAACTCTTAAGTTCGATGCATTGGCACTGAGGTCGCCTGAGTCCCGCTAAAGGTGTGCTTCTATTGGAGTCAGGTTAGTGTAGTCTTTCCTCCAGACTATGCAGGAAGCCAAAGCAGATTAATAAACCAACACAGAACTGGTGTCATGAGCCTCTACACGCTGCGGGATTTACTGAGAAGGGGATGCGAGCACTTATGGACTGTATGGTTCAATGTGCAATGAGGATGATCTGTCAACTAACTAACTTTTCTCCCGATCCTATCCCAAAGTACCAACTCTGCGGGGGCTGTGCTGCAGAACTCCCCTTCCTATCTCCCAGTTCAGAAACCAGTGGAGTGTGCAAGATCAGTGCTGGAACTTCACACCCCTGGAGACATGCTAGGGTGTCATGAGAGCATGATTCAGCACAGCCCATACAGACTGGTCGGGATTTTCCTTTTATGATAGACACAAATATTAATACTGTATATCTCTGCCAGGTTGTGCAGTTTCTAGCTTGTGTTTATTGTATTCTAACGCTGAGCCATATTTCCATATTCCATTTTTTCTATGGGTCATGTCTCATCCGTGAGTTTTAGACAGTTCATCATCAACAAGCCCATGCCCAGGAGAAGGCAGCAGGACTGAAAATAACAACTAGAACAGAGTTAATATAACAACTGGCTGGGACAACTGGAGTTCAACATATCATGGGTCGCCTGGCACAAAAAAGAATAGGTACAACATTACAAAGCCTTGTTTTCATCTACACCTCTGTGCTAAAAAAGAGCGATTTAAAAAAAAAAACAACAGAAAGAAAAAGAGAATTTGAGTATAAGATTATGTGGTTCTCATATTCTGTGAAATATTAACATTTTACAAATATGCAAAGCTACTGACAAAACTCAGTATGTGGGCTACATAAAACTTTATCATCAACAAATCAGTATGCAATTCTATTTTCAAGCTTATCCATTCTAAATCCGTGGGAACTGTTGTCAATCAAACAGCGTCATCCTCTATCAACACACATGCCAAACTGTGAGTTCTTCTTCGTATGATCACTGTCTGTGATAAATGCACTGTCTCATGATGAACTCCACCATTTCTGGGAGTTCCCCTTTAGTTTCATAACTACTGCTGTGGCTTAGGGAATAGTGAGCACAGTGTCATAATTCCCCGACATTCATGGTATTTAGCATCGGAAGTTCAGGAAGCAATGACAAACTATTCAACTAAACACAGTCTGGTAAATCACAAACAGACAACAAATACTGGGGTTAACAGCAAAGTATTGTAAAAGACATTAACTTTAACCAGCTCCATACAACCAGGAGTTGATGGCCGACTCAATGGGCCAGTATATCTGAACTCCAGTACAGAGGGCAATCCCACAGAACATGTTCAGCGGCTTGTTTGCTTCATCCACACATGCTTGGAAGCAGACAGTCAAAGCCTGTTATATCCTGTCCAGAGGTGAAGAGAGGCATCTGTCCCTGCCAGCCCAGTGTGTGGTAGTCATCGGTGAGTAGATTCTGTACCTTTCTGATGGACAGGATTGCTCCCTTTTCCTCACACTATAAGACTTCATTATCTTCTTGTTCACATTCTCCTCATTTTGTTTTCTAAGTTTATCTACCTTTTATGTCCAGGTACCCCACAAACATGTATCAATAACTACTAAGAAAGCACTTAACAACACAATCTTCCTACCAACTCTACGTTACCAATGCCAAACCTGGACAATGGCAGAAAAAGAGGAAAGAAAAATCACAACAGAAATGAGATTCCTGAGAAGAATACTCAATATATCAAGAAGAGATAAGACCAGAAATGAAGAAATAAGGACCAAAGTGGGGGTTATAGCTGCACTAGATTTTATTAGAAGGCAGCAAGTCAAATGATTTGGCCATGCAACAAGCAATGATGTACAGACCAGAGGGAAGCAGAGGAAGAGGCCGACCACGTAAACGATGGATGCATGGAATAACAGTCCATGGGAATATCGATACATGAAGCCCATAAGCGGGCACTCTCCTGCTGTTTATACTTCACCCTGACACCGCAAGGTACAAGAGGAAGACCCCACAATGGGATAGTGACTACCACAGTATTGTTTGCTTTCTGGCAGCAACTTTGCTGAGTGCACTTCTGTGGGTAACAGTTCACTGGCACTGCATAGGGCTCTTCTGTAAGTAACAGCACTGCATAGAGGCCTTCTGTGAGTAACAGCACTGCATAGAGGCCTTCTGTGAGTAACAGCACTGCCTGGAGGTCTTATTTGAGTAAACTTACTGCTTGGTGGCATGAAGTGTCAGACTTTCACATACACTGGGTCATGGTATTATGAGGTGGGGTAGCCAGCTCCCTTCCTCACGGGTCACTTCCAGAAAGATCTCTGGTGCTCATGCTATAAGATGGCAGACACGTACTGATCGAACAAAACCCACTGATGGAGTCGAACCATGAAACACTGCGCTAGTAAACAAGTCTCCTGACAACTATGCTGACATGCTATGAGGGGTTTATAAATATGCAACATAATGTAAATGAAAGTGTTCTTGGCCAGTGTGACTCTGAACGTAACCGATAAGCGTACATCTCGTTGTTATCATGGGTGTATCTAGTGTACAAGCCAAGCCCAGGCGTATAACTCATTGTTATCATGGCTGATCTAATGCCCCAGACAGGTGGCACATCCGGAATGGATACGTGATATGATAAGAAAAAGAACTAGTTCTCTGGACTACATAATTTGACATGACATGGCTTTATTCTAACTATTTCAGTATAACGTTGCTGTGATACTTACTATTAAGCAATTAATATTTGAAACATGAGGAGTTAAAGTATTAACTGAGATAACAGCCAACTCAAGCTACACCGGGTGAAAATATTAAGTAGGACTGGCTGGGTTACTGTAATGATGTAAAGAGTTAAGAAAATGATACAGTGTAAAGAGCAACTAATAAAAGCATGACCAACCGGCTGCTTCATACGCAATGAGTTAACTGAAAATGTTGTATTTACTTATTAGAACTCTGCTAATGATTTAACTTTACAATTGTGTGTCTGGCATTTAGTCAACATTATTAAAAAAGGGGTCAAATGTGCATTATGACACCCTTAAAACAACATGGTTTAACTGTATGAAGTGTCATGAATTCAGCAAAAATCAAACATTCAGATCCTGTCAACATGCATGAATTATGAACAACTAATGAGTATAAAAATACACCCACATATTTAATTCACCAGTGTTATCAGGTTATCCAGGCTTAACAACAAGTTATGATTTATGTTTTCATTATGCATACATAATCACCAGCTCAGTAACTATGGATATAACACTGAAATGTAAAACTATAACAGACCAACACAATTGCTATTTCTTTTTATTATCATAAAAAACAGTGCCCTATTATAAAGACTTAATCTTCTCAAATAGAAACCTACACTTTCTAGTTATAGTTATCATTACAAGAAAATGTCCATATGCTAAACTCAGATTTGCTGCATATGTTTACAAGTCATTTACAAAAATGGATGAATGGAGTCAGTCATTACACAGCAGAAATGCTCCCTGTGACATATTTGGAAGTCACATCTATCTTTGCTACATGTACTATCATTGACTCAGAACTCACGGTAGGTCCCTTGACTTAAATGGTTTCTTCTGTCAACTGCCCTGGTTTTACTAGATGTGCAACAATGACAGCACCGTATTGGAGTCTCCATTATCATACAAACACTCCACTAGACAGCCATTTATAGAGGTCTATTATTAGTAGAAGAATTCCTCCTCTGGTGAGCTTTTGCTCCCGTAGTCAAACAAGCAGCACACTGTGTGGGAGGTTTACGTCTGCAAGAACTAGTGTGCTGATCATTAGTCTTGCAAATTTTACAATATGGTTTCCTCCATCTTGTAGCTGACATTTTCTGTTGATTTTGAGACAAACTGTCTTGGATTATTCCCATGATTACTTGTATTGGAACAGCGTGCTTGCTTACCAAGCACAGTTGTCTGGGTTCAATCCCTTTGATTGGCTGCAGTTTTATCAGACTCTGAGATTGATCCAGTCTTGTAAAATGGATTCAGCAATAATTGTCAGAATTTTCTGGAATTTGTCTGAGAATAAAATACAGGGAATAGAAAAGCTGGTTGCAATACCTCATAAAGCATTGCCTGCTTATGAAAATGTCTGATATTTTACACCTCTAGAGAAGATCGATCAGCAGATCAGTTTTTACTATGGACATATGCTCCTACACCTATAGTTTCAGGGAACTACAAATATCATCTATTGAACACAAACATTGTGCATTTAACAGACATTTGTTAAATTATTCAAGTGTGGCAATGAAAGCATGCTAGAGGTCACAACCAATAAACAAACATCATTGCTGTAGTGTATTATCATCACATAGCCTGTCAATGCATCACACCACAACAGTTATAATTAATTTGGTTATGAGGCAGATATAATCAAGAGCAATGAGGCAGATATGACCAAGAGCAGTGTGGCAGATATGACAAAGTCTTTGTACACTTAGCATCAACATTCCTAAGGAAGAAGAACCAGATATCAGATTTCTATAACCTGTCATATATTTCTCATTACATCCAGCAGAAACACAAGACAAAGCATGTTTAACCAACTGATGAATGTGAGGTGTAAACATAACAGCAAGCAGATATAAACCTTTAACAAATTCAGTAACAGTTCTGTAACTGCACTTTAAAACAAGTTACAGGACATCGCAAGGAACCCCAGCATTTATTGGCTGTTATGGATTTTCTAGTTTTTTTTTCGTTCAGTGGTTTGCTATTGCTTTCTAAACGGCTGATGCCCATACCAATGTGAAAATCAATGCAAAGCCATCTGCTCCCAAATTGCATGTGGCTGACTTTAAACCTGCTATGTCGGGACTGTAGCTGCATTCACTACCCCTAGGTCACAGATGCTGATGTAACTGCATTATATGATACAAAAATATTGCCTGACATTTTCAAGACAAACAGAGAAGGTAAAAGCCAGTGTACAAATATATAGTTTCTGGTATAGCAACTCTCGTGGGTCACTACTCTCAATCAACATCACAAGGTTCCCTGGATTATCTCTACTTGTGTAGAAGGTTCATTGTTACAAACTTGTACACTAGCATAATATGTGGAGTCAACACATCCAAAATAAGTTGTATTTTCAGGTTAACAATGGGATAAGCATACCTATACTCAGGTTAACAATGAGATAATCTGTCTATGCTCAGGTTAACAATGGGATAAGCATACCTATACTCAGGTTAACAATAGGATAATCTATCTATGTTCAAGTTAACAATGGGATAATCATATCTATGCTCAGGTTAACAATGGGATAATCATAATTGTCTGATAAATGCATATCATCTGGCTTGTGAACAAAAATCTCATATTAAATGCATGTCATATACTCATTAACATTCATAAACAAATGGTCTCACATCACAGATACCTCAACATTCTTCTGCCAACTAGCCTCTTTTCCCCATTTGAGTATATTTCACTTTAATCTTATACTTCAACATTCTCCAATCAAATGTTTCTCATGCTATACCCCATATCCAACATTTAACTCCCTTGACTGTCATTTTTAATTCACCAATTCTTGTATCTCAACATTCTTTTGTCAAGTATCCTTAAAATACCATATGCATAAACAGTATAATTTATAAATATATTCATACACATAAGATGCAAATGAATTATGTTACACTTTCCAAACATAGGTGTATTCTGACAAGTATTTAATTTATATATTACAAGCAAATAATGAACAATATTCTATGCATCATGTTTAAGAATATTTCAAGCAGCTTAAATGGTCATTCAGGAGAATTACTAATACTAGGCTTATATTACGTCTAGTGGGGACAATGAGAGTGACCACGGGGAAGTCATGGTCAGTATGTGGTCAAAGACATAACATTAATGAATATGAAAACCTATGAGGATGAATTTTAAGAAAACAATGGCACTAGCATGCAAGAAAATGTGACAGCAAGGAAGACTATTGACAGTCAGAGTACTAGATAAGAAATATAAATATCTGTATGCTTCAGCATCTTCCAAAAGCAGATGAACCACTAGTGGCTTGTCTGCCGTGTAGTCATGTTGGTTTAACGTGTCCAGTACAAATCTACCAGTGATTCAATACACATCAAGTTAGTATTTTCATACATGGGTTGGGGAGAGGGGGAGGAGGGGGGGGGGGGGGGGGTTTGTTTACAGACACATTCTACGAGAATTTGTGAGGCATGTCAAAACCATCTTTGAGGTCAAGAGCGGAGATATCATGACCAACTCCTCATGGGAGCAGTGAGCATAAATTCTTTGGGATGGCTGAAACATCAGAGGATTGAGCATGCAAAGAAATGCAAAATATGCAGTGGCATCTTTTGACAAAACAGTGTAACGTAGCATCTTAGAACTAGATCTTTAACCAATATATATTTTGTTTAGTAGACTTTCTGTGTACATGTGTATTAACATGTATTCTTCTTAATTCTTCTTTGTTCCTTCATCACTGAATGACAAAGCAATCAGTAACCATTACCCCATCGGGCAACAACAAACTCCCTTAACTTAGTTGGTGTAGCATTTCTCTGTATTGAGCTCAAGTATGGCTTATGCTCTTCTTTTCATCATCTCTGTTATATGTAGTTCTTTCTTTCCACTCCTCTCTGGAGTCCACTGCAAGGCAGTTGTGGTGATGATATCTGGGTCCCTTCTGAGAAAGAATGAATCCACTTCATTTCACAATCCTCACATCAGAAGTCAGCACTGATCTAGGATGTAATGGGTTAATATGATAAATAACTGGAGGACAAACAGAGTGGAATTAATGACACCCATGATTACATCTTCAATGACCCTGGATATGCATTCATATATCTACCACATAAAGAGAGCACTTTTATGGCATTACTTTGAATGTTTATTTGAACAGATATTACATTCTCATACATCATCAATTATACAGACTATGATACATCTATACCTAAAACAAACATAAAAGTTCTATGGCACTTTTCCTTCCTGTAATGTGATCAGTACAATCAAGGTTTAGGCAGTAAATTAAAAACACTAACTATTAAACAAATGAAAAAACAGGAATTAAACAGCAGTTCTGTTACATGGAATAGTTCTAATTGAACACACATAATAAACACAACACTGGGAACTTCATAAATGACTACACATCTTTACAGAACACATCTGTCTGTATACCTGTCTATGGATCATTCTCTACCTCGTGATAAATCAGTATGTCTATTTATATCAATCAGTGGAAGCATCACATGATGCCTCAGAACACATTTGTCTGTGTACCTGTCTATGGATCAGTCTCTGCCACGTGATAAATCAGTCTGTCTATTTATACCAATCAGTGGAAGCATCACATGATGCTTTATATCATTATTCTTTCACCAGTTAATTTATACTGTGAGGAGGTGCCTTCTTTCTTAAGGTAAAGATGGGCCCAGTAGAAGATAATCCCTTTGGGCTTTGCAGTGTATGTGCTTGAATATCATACAGTATTCCTTGCTGAAACATGTGCTGAAGGGAAGCATATAGTCCCATAGCAGATACAGCTGTTGGGGATGAGAAGTCTTAGGCCTTCACATATTCTAGGCCATGACATATGAAGTGGGATAGCCAATTTCCTCCCTCATTGCCCTTCTTTTCTAGTCAATTCCCAGAACCCATTTGTATGAAGCTGGGTTGATCCCAGCACCATACCGGTTTTAAAAAAAAAAAACAATCTTGAAGTTGATCCCAGCACCTTACAGGTTGAAAAAACAATCTTGAAGTTGATCCCAGCACCTTACAGGTTGAAAAAACAATCTTGAAGTTGATCCCAGCACCTTACAGGTTGAAAAAACAATCTTGAAGTTGATCCCAGCACCTTACAGGTTGAAAAAACAATCTTGAAGTTGATCCCAGCACCTTACAGGTTGAAAAAAACAATCTTGAAGTTGATCCCAGCACCTTACAGGTTGAAAAAACAATCTTGATGTTGATCCCAGCACCTTACAGGTTGAAAAAACAATCTTGAAGTTGATCCCAGCACCTTACAGGTTGAAAAAACAATCTTGAAGTTGATCCCAGCACCTTACAGGTTGAAAAAACAATCTTGAAGTTGATCCCAGCACCTTACAGGTTGAAAAAACAATCTTGAAGTTGATCCCAGCACCTTACAGGTTGAAAAAACAATCTTGAAGTTGATCCCAGCACCTTACAGGTTGAAAAAACAATCTTGAAGTTGATCCCAGCACCTTACAGGTTGAAAAAACAATCTTGACTCCACTGGGAATTGAACCCAGACCACTGTGAGGTAGGCAAGCACACTAACCACTATGATACCCCAGCTCTTAAGGGAAGAGCAAATGGCAAGATTGCAAGAGGAAGACCACGTTACATTTATCTGGACAATGCCAAGGGATGAACTGAAAGAAACCTGAGAAACACTATGAAGATACAAGACAGAACGTGGTAGACCCGTTACTGCCCACCTTCAATGTGGACATGGTGCTAGATGATGACAAATGACATAAATCATTCACAACCTGGGTATTTCAACTGATCTAAGCTATCATACAAGTTCAGCAACAATTGTGCTCTGTTCTGTCACTATGAAACAACATATACAAGTTATTTTTTTGATGGATTTTATATCTTTTTCTGTATCCCTTTCTCACACACAAAGAATAGTAACTTTATTTCACTGTCTATGTATCTCTAGCTAAAAGCAGCCATTGTGGTATTATATTTGAACCTTCCAGTACCTGATTACTTTTCTTCAGTTCAAATTACAACCAGAAAATCTTCCTTCAGATTTAGCTTATTTCAACAATTTAGAATGCACACTGAATTGATCCTGCCTCACACTTTCTAATTTTTTTTTTTTGGTTGTTGTTGTATATCCCTTACAGGACGATGCAGTCAACATCATCATTTTTCAGCTGCTGTTGATGTACCTATAATTCTCTTGCAGGTATTTATCTACTTGTGTACTGTCTTTGTTTTTAAAGTTAGATTTCATGAATTGGTGAAAAACGGTATATGGTATGATAAAACAGAGGTCAGCATGGGCGAAAGAATAAAAGCCCTTGATCTTAAGCTTCTGGTGTGCTAATGTTGAGGTAACGGGTTTAACCCCTACACTGGTCAGTTGGACTAAAAAATTTATTTCTTATCCTTGACTTGGAGATGTAAATTATAAGTATCTCTGAAGAAGGAGTAGGTTCACCTGATGACGAGGGACACTAGTAATACGGAAAGCTATTCCACACGCAAACATCAGCCCAGTGCACTAGAAGTTGTAGCATGTGTATGGAATATGCTTGAGTTCAAAATTGAGTGAATGCACAAACACAAAAAACTATAATAAAATATGGCTCTTCTTCCTGCCTTCAGAGTTAATCTGTAAGTTCAACGAAACATTAAACTATTGTAATCAAGTGCAAGGGGAAATAACACATATAAAGATTCCCTTTTGAAAACACAAAATTTATCCTCACTTTATCAAATTCAACTAATGAATGTTATATCATATCATTTTATCTATCATATACTTTTCTTGTTCATAAGATAATTTATTAAAAAACATCTACTTATTCTGTCTTTATACACAATTTTTTTATACTAATGTGAATGTCTCAGTACCACTTTATTTTTATAGTCTCTTGTCCTCTAATAGTTAGTTAGTTTAGTTAGTCTTTCCTCTTGAGCCTAAGGCGGCGCATAGGGCAGAAGTCCTGTCTCTCCATGCCTGGCGGTTCGCTGCTACCTGTTGTAGATCTTGGATATTAATAGTACTTGCTTTTTATTAACACACACACTATACATTCTAAGACAAATATTACTTCTAACTTGAGACATTTATCTTCTATTCAAGAATAGCAAAGAATAAAGAAAAAGTAGCTGGGGCTGTATAAAGACCTTCTGTTCCTGTAAATACCACTTATTTTTAAAAAAAGCTACCTCTGACAGATAAAACCTTTGTCCTACCAATGTCTCTAGCCTGGAATAAATACCGCTCAGTCACCAACTTTACTATTAATCCAATACCGCTCAGTCACCAGCTTTACTATTAAATACCAGAAGTAAAGGAGTCTTTTTTCACACCATTAGGTGCATGTGGTATATGGGGCTAGACATTTGTACAGACTAATCAGCCTTGGGTACGTGATGTGTGAGTATCACACCAGCTGATTTCACATCGCAAAACATTTCCTGCTACCCATTTTAGGTTGGATCAACATGGAGGACCAGGTAAATTTTACAAAACCGCCCTATGTGGATTCAAACCCATTACCATCAGGTCAACATCTAGCCACAATGTTACGAGTAGCTCTGATCTTCACTATTTCTGTTTATAAAAGCATGGCTGGTTGGGAATGTTTTGAAAGACTAAGTCCTATGATTTGCAGTTTTCATAGCCTAAGCCCCGATAAGGGCCTGCATTGACTCATTGACCCAGGGTATGGTTGGGGTAAAGACTTTTCTTCCAACCCAGTACCAAAGAATTATTATAGCTTCCACTTTTGGTCTGAGAATACTTATGAAATCTGATGTGATGTTTTAACATGCAGCACAGTGTAGTTTTATACAAGGTGTACATATGTTGCCTCTTTGGAAGTTATACACTAATGCTGTTTTCCTGTGGGTATCTGCTGCAAAATCTTCTGGGAATTAAATTGTTACTAACACCTCTACAACAACAACAAAATTGAGTGGGAATATATATGGCAAGATTATAACCATCACCAGAAAAAAAAATAACAAGTCTATATGGCTTAGCTTATCAGCAACGTAGCATAGCATGTTTAACACAACTTTACCTATCACCCATTAGGAAATAAAATTGTAAACATATGGATAACTTTAAAGACAAGAGTCAAAATTGTCAGCAGAAGACAACTGATGTCAGGAATTTAGGGACTGCGACAAGGGGGAAAAAACTGCACTATTTTTACATACAATACAGACACGTGCTTTTAAACTGTGACATTCTTTCTCTCTCAATAAATGAAAGGAATGAGATATGGTGTGGGCCACCGCTAGATCACCAGATCTTGTGGTACAGGGGATTTTGCATAGAGACCACAGATCTGGATTTGTAATGCAGTGGCATGTCCCCTGCACCAGGAAATTGTTGTAGAATCTGTGATCAGATCATTAACCTTGGTTTCTTTGACACTCATAAATGCGCATCACACTCAGTCTCGCTTGACTCGTGTCTCGCTCGTCGTTTCAACATCATACTGTATGGAAGAAAGTAAAGCAATGAGAATACTGTAGTTGTAAACAATTTACATTTGTCATAAACAGAATCAAAGAGATGTAAGATTTGTGGTCATTACTAAGTAAAAAAAAGTTGTTTAAACTGGTTGTCCAATTAACATTATTTCCTTACTATCATCTGCATTAGTGACTTATTGTTAAGAAAATAACTTTTAACATACCCTCAAGACATCTTTGGGTGCTGCCGAGTGTAGTGCCAAAATGCTCACCTGCTAGCCTAATGGTCGTGGGTTTGAATCAGATATTTTAAAATGACCTAGGCTTCCACCTCGTACCAGCCTAAAATAAGTACCAGGAAATGCTGGTACCAGAAAGTGGGCATTACCCATTGAGTGCCAATTAGCCTACAAAAATACGGATCTAACCCTATATGCATAAAGCACTTTAATCCATGTAAAAGTGTTCTTCACTTTTACTACCTTTTACAAGACATTCTGGGCATAAGGTGTGATTCCCACATTTCCAAATACTGATCCGCACACAAGAGGTCATGAGTTCCCATATTTTCCCAATATATCTCTGGTAACTGAGATATCTTCTGTTATTTAATCCCCCAATGGAGCCTAGGACATCGGCCATCTCAACGAAGCCCTAATAGCCTATGTAGTAGGTCAGCATGGCTGAATGAACAAAAATGTGTGTTCTTAAACATCCAGTGTGCTGATACCGAGATAAGGGGCTCAACCCCTACACCGGACAGTTGAAAAAATGTTGAACTATCGTCCTTGACTTGGGGACATAAATTACAGTACCTCTGAAGTCGGAGTGGGTTCGCGTGATGGCGAGGGACACTGTTAAAAGGGAAAGTAATCCACACACATAGTTCAGTCCAACACTACTAAAAAGTAGTGTGTATGGACTATGCTTGAGTTCATAGAAAATATCTGCTTTCTATCACTTGCAATTGCTAGCATGATTTCCCAGCCGTATTCATCTGCCTCTAATTTCACCCTAAATTATTGCTAGCATGATTTCCCAGCCGTATTCATCTGCCTCTAATTTCACCCTAAATTATTCCTAGCATGATTTCCCAGCCGTATTCATCTGCCTCTAATTTCACCCTAAATGTGTTTTAGATCTTGCTATATTTACTTTGTCTTGATATCAGAGTTGAATATCATATGTTTAGTACTGGTTTTAATTTCTGCTGACTTGCAAACATTTCCAAATACTATCAAAACTACTCTTGCCTTGTGTATTCTTATTTTAATATCTCTCCTCTATCTACCCCTCCAAATTTGTCTATGTTGTTATCTAAATCTATATATAATTTCACATTTTGAAGTGGGGTTTCACTCACGGTAAACAGGTTACCATCAGGTTATCAAACAGTGATACTTAAAGCTACCAAACAGTAGTGGCTTACAACTATCAGTGATGCGTAAAGCTACCAAAACAGTGATACTTACTGTGGCCAACTGTCTGCCTATATTTCCCATTGTTACACCCCCTGAGAAGAACACACATGGCAGCCATGACCGTACAAAGAGAAAATCTGGCTCCGTGTATCTGAAACAGGTCACATATTTTGTGTACTCTACTACATGTTTACCAAACAAATACCTAAGATGCCACTGGGCACGCTTCCAAACAAGGACATAAGAACACATACTCTTGTTTCGACAGAAATAAATTACTGAGTATTACTTCCCTTGAATAATTTTGTTACATATACAGAGGCATTTAAGATGATCAGTGTTTATCTATTGGTTGTAAAGATATATATCATTTTTGTGTATTTTAAATTGTTAGAAACTGTTCATTGTCCTTTTTGTTTTATTAGGGACGTTCATTTGAAACCCGTTCCAATGGCTTTATTACAAAAGCATGAAAGAAACATTAACAGGTGTGGTAGAATTAAACAAAGCATTCATTTTGAATGAATTATGCACCATGGGTTGGTCAGAAGAAGTCGCCGTAGGCATTCAGGCAAGCGTCCCATTGCTTAGGTACGCAGCGAATGCCGCCCGCAAAAAAAAAAGATTGTGGTTGCTCACTGAACCAAGTGTTTACTGCGTTCATTATGTCTGCATCTGTGTGAAATCTTTGCCCTTCGAGAGTTTTTTTTAAGAGGTCCGAACAAATGAAAATCACATGGTGACAAATCAGGACTATAGGCTGGATGTTGCAGAATTTCCTACTTCTTCCTTGCTAATGCTTCCTGCACAATCTTTGCGACATGCAGACAAGCATTATCGTGCAACAAAATCACACCGCGAGAAAGCATGCCATGTCGTTTATTCTTGATGGCTTTTTGCAGCTTGTCTAGTGTTTGCAAGTAGTGGGTAGAGTTGATGATGACACCAGGTTTTTTAAAGTCGGCCACCAATAGCCCTTCATGGTAAAAAAATGCGCCCAGCATAACCTTACCAGCGGAAACTTGTAACTTGCATTTTTTGGCTTTTGGTGATCCAGCATGCTTCAATTGCATGCTCTCTTGCTGCTTGGCTCAAAGTGGTGACACCATGATTCATCGCCTGCCACTATGTGTAAGAGAAATGCACCACCCTCTACTCTGTAACGCAGCAAGTGGTTCAAACACCATCCCATGTGTTCCTCTTTTTGGTGCTCGGTCAACATCTATGGTACCCATGGTGAACACACCTTCTGATATTACAGTTTCTTACGAACGACCTTTTGAATTGTCCCAACTGACACATCAAATTCTTTCGCTAGTGAATGTATGCTTCGACAACGGTTCATCTGTACTGCTGCATCAATTTTGGCGATGATTTTTTTCTATTGCGCTTGACCCGGCTGTCGAAGATCTGTCATCCTTTCCGAAACATTCGTGCCCAGTCTGTCACTGTTGTCTTCGATACACATTTGTTACCATATGCTGCCTGCATTCTTCGATGAATGTCCACTGGTAGACACCCTTCAAATGAAAGAAACTGAATCACCGCTCTTTGAGCTTCTTTGGACGGATTTTGGATCAAACGGCCATTTTCTCAACGGTCAGAAACAGAACCTATGCATCATGGGACGATAAGCACGTGCTCTTTTATTCATTGGTCTTTACTTATCACATGACTATGACATGATCATGTTCAACGTACGCAATTACGCGCGGGTCGGCACAAACGGATTTCAAATGAATGCCCCTTATACTAACTTTATTTGTTTTAAGCCATTATCAATCAAAGTCAGTTGCATGTCTCTTGTATAACCTCACAATCAACCAACCCCGCAGCTTGTGTTGGATATGATCAATAGTTGTATGAATGGCTGATGCTCATACCATACCACTGTGAAAATCAACACAAAGCTATTTGCCCCTGAATTGTTTGTGGCTAACTTCAAACCTTTTTATTGAGATTGTGAAACTGTGTTCACTGCACCTAAGTCATAGCAATCATTATCTGATTGTATTTTCTGCACTTATGTACGTCAATAACTTGTCAAAGAAACAATCCCAACTGCACCTCCGAATGGCAAAGAATGGGAAACGCACCACTGTGTGGTAAATGCAGATATGGGGACAGGGCACCTCTGGGGTCCACTTTGCTGTTAGTGAGAGTACCACAAAGGAGGGTATTACATACCCTGGCAATTTACAAGATTGCGAAAGACTGAGAATGTGGCCCAAAGAGATATGGATGTGGAAAACAAGGGGAAACTAACACATTATTCACCCCAAAAACTGCATCAGAAGTGGATGAAATTAAAAATTAATAAATTCTACAGTAATTTAGGAGACATTAGAAGAAGTGAGAAAAACAGACACTGTAATAATAATCCTAGGGGACTTCAACGTGAAAATTGGTTTTCAAAGAATAGAAGAAAAAGAAAAGGTAGGGGGCCCGTTCAGTATAGGATAAAAAAATGAGAGAGAGAAACTAATCACATTCTGTCTAGAAAACAATCTGTCAATCTTGAAGATCCTATTTGAGCTCTACACCTAAAGTAACTGCAAGAACCAATTTGACTATATCTTAACACAGCAAAGATGAAGAACATGTAAAACATCCCCAGAGACACTCTAGGGAACAGGCTGCATCACAGATCATGAACTACTTGTTGCAGAAATCAAGATAAAACTGGGGGAAAAAATGATAAAAGCAGCACAACCAACACAGTTTGATCTACTTGATATAATATCTGAATACAATATTAAAGTTACAATTCTAGCTGTGGGTGGCAGTACAAGAAGAAATGGTGAGCCAGCTTAACAAGCGAGAGACATTTATTCTCATCTCATCAGCACCCTGTTCAACATATATTCAGGAGGTCAGCTTGGCCAAATGGATAAGAACACACATTCTTAAACATCTGGTGTGCTGATGCCGAGGTAAGGCATTCAGTTGGGCTAAAATGTTAACCTCTCGTCCTTGACTTGAGGATGCAAATTACAAGTACCTCTGAAGTCAGAGTGGGTTCACCTGAAGGCGAGGACACTGTTAGTAGGGAAAGCTAATCTACACGCAAAGTTCATCCAGCACTAGTAGAAGTAGTGTATATGGACTACAGCTTGAGTTCAAAGCGAGCGCAAACACAAAACAAAAAAATATATTCAGAAAAATGATGAGGAACATAACAAATGATGAGAAACATAACAAATGATGAGAAACATAACAAATGATGAGAAACATAACAAATGATGAGAACTGCGATAATTCTGATCCACTCATAAGTGTTGAAAATCTCATTCTAGAAGCTATATATGTCTATGATACATGTGGAATGTTTATGTATAATGCATTCTTTATAATTATATTTCTTTGTTCACAATAAGTAAAAGTTGTTATTCTCATGGTTATATATGGTTTATTCTGATGTATGGAAGCGGATTATGGACAATCAGCAGCTTTGTGGAGAACTGCTTACGGATGTTGTTTTATAGAGGAATGCTGAGATCACCACTGACAAATAAACAAAATAATGATGAAGTTTTGAAAGAATCCAAGTCACAAAGAGAACTGGTTACTCAAAAGTTGGCAATTCACATTCTCTGGGAATGTGATGAGAAAGGGAAAACTAGACTACATTTATGACAACAGGAACGTTGGAGGGGAAGTGAGACAAGGGAAGACAGAGACAAAATACCAGACAGCTTGACACAGAGGCATAGGAAAAATTTGAATCAGACATGATTGGCAAGCGGCTGGACAAACAAACAACCACGAATGGCATCAATTATAAGATGAAGTTAATTCTAAGGCAAATTAAAAACAAATATTTAGATGACACAATCTCTGGGCTAATTAATGATAATGTCAGCCACTCAGCATGAAGCAATGTCTGCACATGGATCTCCATGTAAATGATGGTACACGACAGTCGGTGTCATCCATTCTCTACTTCATATGCCAAATTACATGTCACACAAGGATTACTGATGTCAGTGTCACAATCAAAACAGGTTTGTGAAAATGTGAATATATGGTGTAAGTGTGTGTGTATGTGTTTGTACAAGATGATAAGTACATAAAAACTCTTCCAATGTTAACTCTGTTTGTCCCAAGAGTTGTTAACTCAATTTCTACACCAAGCGGCTGATTCTCTAATGTTATCACTGTTGGGGGTCTAATGTTGCCAAAATAGTAATACTATAGGATATAATTAATTAATGTAACAGTTATATTCATACGATTACTTTTCTCGGAATATAATAGCACTTAAATTTTCTAGCTAAGTATTATTGTTTTTTGTTGTTATTTGTTTGGTTTATTTGTTGATAGTCTTTGGTAAAAATGTCTGCTTGTATCAGTGTGTTTTTCCTTTTGTCAAGCTTCATAGTTATATTTTGTGTTCATTCAAATTCCAGTACCAGATCAGAAACAATCACACCCCCAAACCTTTAATACTCAGTTGGAATAAAGTGGTGTCACACAGTAAGACAAGAAAAGCAAATCAGGGTTGGAGTTACAGATAAATATATAGTGGGTGGCTTGGGATGGAATAAATTAGAGATCACATGTTCACAAAACAAATATTGAGTGGTAGTGAAGTGGCTAGATGTTCGTATGCTGGCCCAGTTGTCTTGGGGTCAAGTCTGCATCAGGGCAGATTTTCAGAACTGACATGGGTTCCCAGGTAAACCTAAAATAGGTACCTGGAAATGTCTGTAGAAGTAAAGGCGGCCGGCACGACACTGACCACATCACCCAGTGTGACGATTGGTCTATATAAATATGGGTCGAGCAGCATATTCCCAGTTTGCCTTGAGGCATGTAAAATAGTCCTTTACTTACTTTACTTAACCAATCAGTGACCTTGATTAAGCTCAGTTCACATGTTGATTATCACTGACTTCATGACTGTTATTGATATTGATCTGAATGTTGCACTGATGACTCTGTTGTCATAATCACTTCATTATGTGCACTTTGACAGATCTGGTTATGTTTTGTTTCATCTGTATATAAATTCATGTTATATATAAAAAACCTGTCATTCCTGCCTATAGTACCGTCTGGTGTAGGACAGGAGATCTTGAGCCTGAGGAATTAAGGCTGCCTGGCTAGGTCAGTCGCTGCGAACTGTGCAGGTTAGGGTTTTCATTTTCTACTTACAGAAAAAAATTCACCTTACCTCAGCCAGACTCTCTTCCACGATGTTATAATTATCATTAATTAAATCACCATTCATTGTAGTTTCTCTGCTACTGTAATATGTTGTTATATGTTGCTACTGTAATATGATGTTATACGTTGCTACCGTAATATGTTGTGGCATTGCAGCTTTGTTATTTTGGTACAATATTATACAAGCCGCCTTGTTATTGATTGATTGAGGAATCGACATCACAGCATTCGGGGCATTCCCATAAGTACTCCGTCCCCATCCTCAGCAGCCAGCGAAGAGTTCCAACACTAATAGTACCAGTAGCAATCTGATTATAAGTCTGTCTCGCCTTTCCTTTGAGCGTTGAGCGTCGGCCAGATCCCTTCATCACTCCTCGTTGTCTCATTCTTACCAGACCATGGTAATCCATTTGCTCCTCCGAGGTGTGCACGTGCTCCCACAAGGCCGCAACCACGTCTGCCTTGTCATGTATTAATACTCCACCAAGTTCTGTAGAGCCAGCCAATCTGTCTGCCTGTTCATTTCCCAGCACACCGGCATGCCCCGGAGAAAAGATCCAGGCGATGCTTGTCACCCGTGACCTCCGAAGCGAAGCAAGCCACTCCACACAAAGTCTGCCCGTCCTCACCCTCGTCAGCATACTTTCTGAGTCAGTTACAATCACAATGTGTGTGTGTGTCGTATTCTCCATCCAGCGGAGAGCCGCCTTGTTTTGCCTATACAAGGTAAGTGAGTTATTCCGCAAAGTCCAAACTCAGAACCTGTGGGAGACACCACAAGAGACCAAACCAGGCTGGTGAGACACTACACAGGAGACTGTAAAGCAGTCTTCCAAAACATAAGCAAACTTGCTACATCTCTACCATGGAGATACCCAATAAGCATTAATAAAATAGACATGATAAGTGCTGACCTGTAAACATCATTATAGACCAGAAGTTGAGTAACAAACGTAGCTAGCACAGCAATGCCAACACCAAGACCAAAGCCCGACCTGGAGCGGTCAAAAAGCCACCACAGCCCAATTGACATGGCAGCTAGACTGACTGACAGCTGAATATTATTTGCAAAATCAATTTTCTGTTATAAGTTAAGGATAAACACATTTAAAATACAATGCGTGCATAATTGCAATAGAAAATGTTTAAAACAGTTTCCCCTTAATGGGAGAAATTTTAAGGTTTAATGGTGAAAGGGCTTGGACCATGGACTTAAAACTCAAGTGTTGTCAATCCTTTCAACAGAAATCAATAGGGTCATTACATTAAATCTGGTTTGTGAGTCCAGTTTTTTACATGTTCATGCCATGTGACATTGGTTTTAGCTTATCTGTCCACGGTTTTCAGTTTCGTATATGCCAATCCTGTCTTCATGCCATGTTGACAAACTATCTAGCATCTTCTCTCTTTATCTCCCCCTGCCTCTCTTCCACATCAACTTTCTCCTTTTCATGATGTGCCCTAAACATTTATTTCTTTTAAATTTGCTTCTAAACTGCCTGTCTATATTCTTTGTCGATGCTTTCTTGGTCTTGAACCTTGAATTTCAATTGTACACACACAGAAAATACAGCAGGTATCTTATATATTATTCACAAAAGAATGTTGCCCCACTGAACTTTCACAATCAATGGTTATAACTAGTGCTTATTTTGTTCTTCACTCTTTAGTCTGGCTTGTATTCAGGGAAATCTCAAGAATGCAAGACAGCAGCAAGCACTTGGGGCAAATCCAACCGTCCATGACCTGCTGTATTGTAAATGCCCTTCTCTAGCTATTCTGTACACCCACTGCACTATTGCAGCTTTGAATTACATAATAACCCATGACATCTCTACAGGTCACATTAACCCATGAAAATAATGAATTATGCAACAGCTTGTTAACATGTTCTATTTAAATGTAATTCTTCAAGGATACAGCACTGGCGTGGTTTATCCCAACAAAAACAGCCACACATCTCATGACACTGCTCCATTCCCTCTTGTAGTGAAGCTCTTCGCCCAGTTTTTTATCAAGGCATGGGTATAACAAACCAATGATAGCTGCGATCAGAAGCAAAGAACGAGTTACTAGTTAACTGAAAGGAAATGACAAATCTAATCACATTTCATTCACAAAATATACAACAATATAAAATAAAATTTAATTCCATAAAATATATTAGCAATAACTAGTCAAATTTAATTCATAAAATATATTAGCAATAACATTCAAAGGAGTATTTTACTGTGGACCAGGACATGATGCTGCCAGCTAGCATGGCATTTGAAGATGATCAACGTGTTAAGTCTTCAGGATTCTATTACCTGAATTGATAAAGTCTTGGCATGTTAGTCATCCACGAAATCAGATGCAGGATAAACTAAACACACCTGATTGGAGGTCACAACAACTCATCATCATCAAGTGCCATGCTGGCTGGCATAGGCGTTCATGGCTCTCCATAGATCTCGGTCTTTGGTTTTCTGGATCAACTCTGCTGCTGATATTCTTCCATGCCACCGTCTCAATCCATCCAGCATCATTTCTCTTGGTCTGCCTCTGCCTCTCTTCCCCTCAATCTTTCCAGTTGTTACGATGTTCTCCAATGCCTCTCTTCTCATCACGTGACCGAAGAAAGATGTTTGTCTCTGTCTTATTGTTGTATATCATGTTCTAGTTTCATTAGCCTGTTGATTGGAGGTCACAACAACTAGGTCTAAAAAATAATAGGGTAAAGACAAAGATAATTAGAATAAACTAAGCAAATGATAACCTGATCCTCCTTGGTGAAGTTAGTTAGTTAGTTAGTTAGTCGACAGATCATCCTCATTGCACATCGAACCATTCAGTCCATAAGTGCTCAGATCCCCTCCTCAGCAAATCCCGCAGCGTGTAGTGGCTAACACCAGTTCTGTGTTGGTTTATCAATCTTCTTTGGCTTCCTGCGTAATGTTCTTGTTTGGCCACCCCTCTTGTAATTTGCTGTACTCGCAGTCTGGCCATAAATACATCCTCCTTGGTAAAACATCACAAGAAGTGCAATCAAACACTTATATAAACAGCAATGTAAAGGATTCACGGTAGCACACAAGTTAGTGTGCTTGCTTACCAAAACAGTGATATTGGGCTCTCAGGTCAAACCAACCAAAAATGACTACCTGGAAATATCCTGGGAACAAATGACGGCCGGTGTGAAATTGATCCATAAAGGGCCAAGTAATCAATAAAAATATGAGGGGGCTTCAAATGAAGACCTTAAAAGTGTCATAGAAATTACAATAACCATGTCATTGTCTTGTAACCTGTCAATATTGTTGTTAAGGATGTCAAGAATGTTAAGTACATGACATCAAGGTGCAGACAAACACAATGACATCATAAGGACAGTATGGCTGACCCACTTTTAACATGCACTAAAGAGGAGCAGTGTTCTGTTACCCGTTGTCTTGATCGGTGAAGGGATGAAACCTATAGAAATTCATCGGCAAATGAAGGTCCAGTATGGTGATGCATGCCTGTCAGTCCAGTAAGTGTATGAATGGCGTAGGAAGTTTCAAAACGGTGTGACTTCTGTGACAGACTGTTCACAACTGAGTCAGGCACACCAAGTAGTGAGCCCAGGTAATTTTGTATACAGGAATCCAAGCACTTTCTCTGCACTGCACTTTCTCTGCGCTGGAGGACTTGCATTGAACACAATGGTTGCTACACTGAAAAATGATCCATTTGTTCTTTATTTTTTTCAAAATTTATTAACCAAAATAAAAATTAAGGTTTTCATTTGAAGCACCCTCATATGATGCGAGAACAACATCAACAATACCCGACAAGGCATGTAAAAGGGTCAGATGTCTCTGGATCAATAGCAAACATGAACAACCTGCTGCAAACATTTGCATAAATGTTACAGGCTTTAGATGCCTCAATCAATAACACCTGTGGGTTACCAGGGCCAATAAAGGAAACAGAATTGTAACACTGTCATTTACCTAGCGTGTAGTAAGAGAACACTACAATGAGCCTAGCTACCTCATCCCATAGAAAACTTTAGCTACAAAATTCAACCAAGCATGAACAAGTCTACAAAGGGACTGGCATGGAGGGGTTAAGAATCTATGCTCCATTGGGGGGTGAAAGGCAGAAGAAGAAGAAGAAGAAGAAGAAGAAGAAGAAGAAGAAGAAGAAGAAGAAGAAGAAGAAGAAGAAGAAGAAGAAGAAGAAGAAGAAGAAGAAGAAGAAGAAGAAAAAAAGAAGAAGAAGAAGAAGAAGGCAGAAGAGGAGCAGGCGGAAGAGGAGGAGGAGGAAGAGGAGGAGATGATAGTGGTGGCCATTTGATGTCTTAACCTTGAGGGATTTTACTTCAGTATGCAGGAACATTATTTCCAAGCACTGATGATGAGAGGCCAGCATTCTTGGCTGGTAACTTTTTGCCAAACCTTTTGTTTCATATTGAACTGGTTACAATTTTAAATAATTTACAACCAGGTATAACACCAAAATAGTTTTTGAAATAACTGATCTGTATAAATTCATGGCTGACATTGTTAGTATAATGTTGGTGGGAAGGTGTGTTGAACAGTGTCATTATATACATTATTATATACATAATTCTCTCTCTCTCTCTCTTACACATGCACACACTCACACCAAACATCAAGGGGAACTAACCTGCTGCTGTCCCACAACTTGGTGGAATCCACCATGCAGATGAAAATAAACTGGCCAGAACTTCTGGAGGGAAAACTGTCACTTGACGTTGTACCTGGAGCAGGTTTAAAACCAGTGCAAAGAACACTCCAATCAGAAATAGCACTGATCCTCGGACAACCAAACTTTTTATGCTGCCCATGATTAGTAAAATTACAGTGACTGCTCCCTGAAAACAATTAAATGGGGCAATGTTTTAAAATCACTCAGATACACAGAAAAAATGAAAAACTAAGTCATTATTTGATCATATATTCACTCTTCATAGAAAAATGCTGACACAAATAGCTTTAGGTAAATTTCACTTTATTGTAAATAATATGTAAACAACTACATACAGTGTCCCATCCACATACTTAGGAGGAGGAGAAGATGAAGAAAAGAAGAGTTGGAGAAAAAAGAGAAAAGGAAGAAGAGAAGAAAACAAATGGAAGTGGAAGAAGAAGAAGAGGGAGAGGAGAATGAGGAGAAAGAAGAAGAAAGAGTGGAGAAGGGGAAGAAAAAAGACAAGAGGAAGGAGAGAAAAAGAAGAAGAGAAGAAGGTGGAAAAAACAAAACGGAACATGGAGAAAGAAGAAAACCAAGATGAACAGATATCAACAATTACAGAGAATGGAGTCTAACAAAAAATGAGTGAGTTTGTCATGTCTACCATGATGAGTTAGTACACTGCATTATATTGTTACACTGCCCAGCTGGGAGATTTGTTCGCAACATAGACGAGCGATATCTCTGGTGGGCCGATTCTCGCTGGTCGCGGGATCCACACTGTATCAGGCCGGGAGTCTGACGATAGTACATTCTTTTATGGGTCCAGACACTTACGATGACAGATGTACACACTCATATCAGTCCAGACGCTTGGTATAAGGCACTCAGCTGAGGGATATGGCTGAACGTCTCTAAGTCAAATCCCTCGGATGTGAGGGCCTGGCTTGGAGGTGTGATACTGAGCTGGCAGCATCTGCAGCTTACCTTGTTCCAGACGTACTGGTCACCCTTTCCTCTGGGGATAACAAGCCAAGGCTCAGAGAGGGAACATGCTGCATGGGCAACACATGTTCTCTGAATCCATGCCCAGGCATTGTGCAATGCAATTCTGGCCTAATTCCAATCCACATACTTTTGTTTGTAAAGATGGCGAGGTGTCATAAGAACCAATGTCGGTACCTGGAACTTCTAAGCCTGAGGCAAACACCATATAAACCCATGGTGAGATCATGACCAGGGGTTCCCTAGATAATAATCTGCGCTATACTATGGTATCCTTTTATTATCACAACTATCGCTTCTACATGTCAAGATGTTCATCCACACAGGGAAGGGCTCATGTGGTTGATAAAAATCATATCACTGCCTTATTTATTATGAATTTTTACCTAGTTTGTGTTATCTAATTTTCTTTGTACATTCATATTTTGCTTCATGTATAATATCATGCTTTTATATTAACTTGAGTCTTTATATATTTTAAGGTTAAGCTCTGTATTTTTTGCATAGTAATTAGTGTTTGTATTCTGTTAAGAAAATTATTAAAAGTGTTTTAAATTAATTGGAAGAAGAGAAGAACAGATCTACCCAACAGGAACTCAGTACTGAGAAGGATTGGTTATTAAGACAAATTAAACTGAGGAAGCTGAAATATTTTGGGCATGAAAATAGAGAAGAATGTCTAAGAAGGTAAATTATGGTGGGAGGTGTACCAGGGAAGCAGATAAAAGGCAGACCTCAATGTAGATGGATTAAAATGTGATGGTTGATGGATAATTTACATCTAACAGCAATAGAGGCAGGACTTCTGCCTTATTATAGAGATAAATTGTGAAAGACTGCTTGGGGGTTACAGTTTTGCACAGGACAAACCACTGGAAGATGACAATGATTTTGTGTTTATTGTCTGACAATGTTACAGTTTTCATCATAGCTCTGCAGGATTACAACCTATGTTATTTGAAATATTTGTGAGCAGTGTCTTTCTATTCGTCAGTCTCCCTAGCATAGGGTTAGCGTCTTTCTCTGTAATCCCGTATATTCTCGTGAGTAATGCAGCTGCACGAGAATCGGCAGCGGTTTGCACCGCACTGGTAACTTACGGGGGTATGTGAGCCGGTCGCTCAGAAAGCAATAGCAAACTACTGAGCGTAATCTTGCTTAGTACATGAAAAATGCTGATGTTGACTGCAACGTCCTGTAAGGGATATGAACATTAAAAGAAAATCTTTGTATTGTTTACATAAATCATACACACTGAACAAGGCACTATTTTGAAGTGGTTAAAGATATTCAGCTTTTTAATTGTGTAAATACTCTTATACTCACATAACAAACTACATATAATAGTAATTTGTATTTGCAGCAAAGAACCTCAATGGCTCGGAACGCTGAAGAAGAAGAAGAAGAAGAAGAAGAAGAAGAAGAAGAAGAAGAAGAAGAAGAAGAAGAAGAAGAAGAAGAAGAAGAAGAAGAAGAAGAAGAAGAAGTAGAAGTAATCATCATCATCACTATGTGCCATGCCGATAAGCGTGGGCGGTCACGTTTCGCCATCTCACTTGATCACCAGAGTCATGGATTAGCTCAGTGTTCTTGTCTTGACCATGCCATGTGGCCAAGCCATCCAGGTATTTACTTCTCTGCCTTCCCCTTGTTCTCTTCCCCTCGATCTTCCCAGTTGTCAACAAGTTCTCCAATTTATTTCTTCTCATAACGTGTCCAAAAAATTGTGACTGTCTACGTCTAATTTCTCTAATCAGTTTGCAATTTACATTTGTTTCTTGTAGGACATGGTCATTGTTTTTTCTGTCTGTCCATGCTATTCTTTACATTTTCTTCAGAAACCACATTTCCACAGCCGTCAGATGTTTTTCAGCTGTTTGCTCAATGTCCACACTTCACATGGCACACTGGCTTCACAAAAGCACAGGTTCTATGTAGCACCTCAACACTCTTTTCCTCATTGCAAATGACATTTTTATTGGTCTGCATGTTTTCCATCTTGCAAGAGGCTACCTTCGCCATGGCGATTCTTGTTCTAATCCCTTCAAGGCATCTCCCATCAGATGTTATGACTGTTCCGAGATAATTGTACTGATTCACTTAAGAATATTCCCATTTACTTGTATATATTTATTTAAAAGTTATATGTCCCTTGCCGGTCTCCGTGGCCAAAGGCTTGCGAGCGCGGTTTGTGAGCCGGTTACCAGGCGTTCGAAACTCAACTGCGGCTGATTTGTGTGGCAGACCGTGTCGCATTGTGTTATAATGTGCTGGTATGGGAGCCGGTTGTTCAGAAAGCAATGGCAAACTACTGAACATAAAAACTTGCCTAGTACATCAACAGCAGCTGAAAAATGCTGGTGTTGACTGTAACATCCTGCAAGGGATATGCAACATAAAAAAAAATATACTAAGTATGCATAAATTGTAATCATATGCATAGTAATTAATACAGTGTTTTACAGTTTATTAATAATATAATATAATATTAACTATTCTTCTTCTTCCTCTTCTTCTTCTTCTTCTTCTTCTTCTTCTTCTTCTTCTTCTTCTTCAGCATTCCGAGCCATTGAGGTTCTTTGCTGCAGATACAATCCGTCTCCATTTGTCTCTCTTGCCAGTCGCTGATTCCAAGTGCTTGTAGGTCTGTATATATATTATCTCTCCACCGTCTTCTTGGTCTACCTCGGGGTCTGCGTAATTTATTTCCTGAGTGTAAGCGAGTTTTGTTTCCCTATTATCCTCCATTTTCTCTATATGCCCCGGCCATTGTAGTCTATTAACCTTCATGATACCAGTGATTAGCGGGGACTTAGATCATAAATGTCTTTGTTACTTCTTTTCCAGTCTCCACTTTGTGTATCCCTAATGGGTCCAAAGATGTGTCTTAAAACTTTGTTCTCAAAGGTTTGTAACAAGGCTTCATCTCCTTTTGTTGTACTCCAGGTTTCAGAGTCATACAGCACAACTGGTCTGATCAGTATTTTGTATATTGTGATTTTGGTGTTACGAGATAGCGCATTTGATTTTAGTAGATGTTGTAGTGCATAGTATATCTTATTTCCAGAATTGATTCTAGTTTGTATTTCTTCCCTTATAATGTTGGAGCAGTTGAAGATTGTACCCAAGTATTTGTATGTTTCCGTTCTTTTAATGGTCATATTATCTTTTTGTATGTGGTCAGAGTTTTTAGCCTTTCCTTCTCTTGAAATTACCATATATTCTGTCTTATCTTGGTTGATAACCAGCCCCATCTGTTGGGCTTTTTCCTTTAAGTAAGTCAATATTTCCAATGTCTTTTGTTCACTTTGCCCTATAATATCTATATCATCTGCATAACCAAGCAGCTTGGATGTTCCTCCAATATCACATTCCTCCTTTATCTTCCTTACAACTTTCTCTAGAGCCAGATTGAAGAGAAGCGGTGATAGTGTATCACCTTGTTTCAAGCCAGAGGTTATTTGGAAAGGGTCTGATTTCCTGCCTTTATATGTTACTATATTATAAGTATTTTTCATGCATAGTACATAGTCTGGTCATGTTGATTAACTTCCTTGGTATTCCAAATTCCTGCATAGCATTCCATAGACTATGACACTATCATACATAAGCCTGTTTAAAATCCACAAAATTGTTATGGAGATCTCTTTTAGTTTTAGTTTTATATTCCCAATTTATTATTATTATATTATTATTTTATTATTTACTATAAAGTATATACTATATAGTACTTATATTACTAATTAGTATTCATATATATAATATAGTATAGTATAGTTAATATTATATAATAGTAAATAAGACAGTGACCACACATTACATTAGTAATTTAACTAATTACTAATTACTGATTACTGCATCAAATAGGCTATAATACAATAATAGTATTAATAACTATTAATAGGCATTATGATTATATATAAATATAAATAAATGTAGTCTCATATGTTACATAAAATATACGATGCATCAAAATTACTTACCTATTCAGCTTTTAAGACAGAGTTTATCCTTTTCTTTTTTTCAATGTGACACGTACTCGTCCGTCGTCTGAAGAAACTCTTCTGCTGTGATTACTTTTTTCTGTCTTTCTGGACACAAACGCCGATATTTATTATTTGATCCCAGAACCAGCCAAATAAAACCTACACTGCAGTTCAGTATTTTAGTTCAACGAAATCAGATATACAAAACTTAACTTAACTTCTCAGGCGAGATGTAATAATAATAAAACTAAGCCATCCTCACTTGAAACCAACGAAAGCGATGATATCATTCCGGCAAGGCCGCCAGTTATTCAATACATCCACAATCTAATGGGAACAGCTTGACCGACATGGCAGACGCATAACGAGAACGTCTCAGCCTCAGCTGACCACCAACCAGCCAATCAGAAGGCGTCGTTCGCACAGCTGGTTTAGTGACATACTTCTCTAATTTATGCAACTAGCACGGGTCACGTCTGGTGTGTATATTATAACGCAATCCGCTCGTTTTTGAACACAGGAGTATGAATTGTTGGACCCCTGTAATTGCTATTTCTGTATATTACTTTTAAAAAGTGTAAGCAATTAAGCAACACAATATACCTCTTCTCTAAATGTTAATATGCTAATTAATAGTCAGACAAGGAAGTGTGGTAACACGATTCGTTTTCCTTACACAGTGAGCATCCATTGATTGAGTCTATGTTATTATTTGTTCAATCAATCAGTCTATCATCAGTCTATGCTTGAACAAATATGGTGGGATTGCAGAAGCAGACATTATATAAGTAATTTATCGCCATATGCAGATAATGCTAATTTGATAATAAAACAATCCGAGGGAACTACAGACAATGATTTATACAGTGGTTGAAGGTAGAAGAAACAATGAGTCTCAGTTTAGAGTTAAAAAGCAAGAAAACGGAAATATCAAAGTGACATATTCCACACAGGTGTTCAAATACATCAATGCCATTAATAATGTATTCAAACATTGACTTGCATTATGCAAATGTAATGGAAGTCGTAAAGTAAAACTACAGAAGATAGAACAATCAAACAACCACATATGCAATATGTTCTGTCACATAAAATAGTTCGTAGTAATATATATATATATATCTTTCCTGTTTAAATAACTAATTTTGTAATTATGACACATTGCTGTAGATCCTGAACAGTTTGTAAACAAGCAATGCTTCACCTGAAGTCACAGAATATCCCCCCTCCCCACCCCATATCAGATGAGTGTAAAAGTCGCTTAAAAGTCGACAGGGTTGACTTCATTGCACCGGGAGTTTATCCCATATGACTCTGTCTCTTTCCGCAGCGCAGAAAGCGTCGCACAAAGCACGAACTCCGTAGCTCTAGCGACGACCCACAGGAGTCTCCGAAAAATTTAACTCGTGAACCGAAGGACGCGGCCCGGAATCGAACCCACAACCTTCGGAGCCCGAGTCAAATGGGTTGACCACTTCGCTACGGAGTCTCCCATATCAGATGAGTGTTAAAAACACCAGCCATATCAATGATCTAACTGTACTGAAAGAAACAAAGAAAACTTTTTACTGACAAAACAGTCCGAGGGAACTACATGCAAATATGACACAAATGGGGGAAGAGTTAAAATGAAACACATTGACACATTGTTATAACAGGTATAAGAAAGAGATCGAATGAGAGAAGGTTCTAAACTTGTCCAGGATCTGCAACATTTAGTAGATGCGGTTGTTACACACAGGGAATAACTCATTTGGCACCTTGCCGTCTTGACATACAATAGGTTGTGCTTTAAAAAGGCATAATAACTTTTACCTATGACGGTAGCGAATGTGACTGATAAGGCCAATTCGCACTGTAAATGTTCGTTCACAGTGCATTTAGCACAAAGCCTGGGCTAAAATATAGAGATCATGTGTTGCCCTTGCAGCATGATCCCTCTCTCGGCCTGCCTAGTTCACTCCAGAGGAAAGGTAACACCTCTACATCTGGAACAAGACAAGCTGCAGAAGCTGCCGTATCAGCAAAGCAATGCTCTAACTATCCGCCTGTCGGAGCTTCGATCCTAGACCAGCCGCCAACCAAGGCTTAGGGCCTGGTCTGCCCTGCCATGACATTTTGTCTTTATGTTGTATTTACTCGCACCAGGGTAAGGCCTGTACCCTCCCAGTTGCGCTCTTCCGCCCGAAGCCGTTGGCACAATGTGGGGTGTCGGGTTTGGTAAGCGCCGCCCAACGTTCGGCGCTAACAGAAAGCAGGAAGTAGGGCCTACCGTCTACTGTTATATGGTAGCTCAGTCATATCTGACTAAGACCTGACACCAAGTGAATAACTAGGGTTAGATATAACTACATTGTAAGAAGACACCGATTTAGATCGTCACAAAGAAGAAGGAAATATCACAATGGAACATTTCTTAAACAAGTGAATCGGTACAATTATCTCGGAATAGTCATAACATCTGATGGGAGATGCCTTGAAGAGATTAGAACAAGAATTGCCATGGTCAAAGTAACCTTTTTCAAGATGAAAAACATACTGACCAATAAAAATATATCATTTGCAACGAGAAAAAGCGTGTTGAAGTGCTAGATAGAACCTATACTTTTGTACGGATGTTAAGCGTGGACAATGAGCAGACAAGTTGAAAAACATCTGATGGTTGTGGAAATGTGGTTTCTGAGAAGAATGCAAAAAATACCATGGATAGACAGAAAAACCAACGAGCAAATCCTAAAGAAACAAATGAAAATCACAAACTGATTAGAGAAATTAGACGTAGACAGTCACACTTTTTTTGGGATACGTTATGTGAAGAAATAAATTGGAGAACTTGGTGACAATTGGCAAGATTTATGATAAAAGAACAAGGGGAAGGCAGAGAAGCAAATACTGGATGGCTTGACCACATAGCATGATCGAGACAAGAACACTGAGTTGATCCACGACTCTGGTGATCGTGTGAGATAGCGAAGCAAGACCGCCCACGCTTATCGGCATTGCACATGATGATGATGATATGTAAGTTTCATCCTTTATGTTGTCTCTTATTCTTACTTCCTTCCTTTGTCTTTTATGAACACCAACCAATACCAGTACATGTAATTGTCATATCGTTTCTGTACAGTTGTATGGCTACTTAAATGGTTCGATGTGCAACGAGGATGATCTGTCGAATAACTAAGCTGAAAATTAGTTGCACAGCCAAAAAGAGCAATCAGGATGTTTTAAGGTAAGCTGAGTCGCAAAGATAACTTACCACAAACATGAGAAAGAGGCAGTCCTCGTTTTTGTTTTGTTTTGGACACATTATGAGAAGACAAAAACTGGAACATGTTGTGACAACCGGAAATATTTTCGGAAAGAGAGATAGAGGAATACAGGGTGAACAGATTATTGACAGTCTTGTGTCATGGCACGGAAGGGAGTCAACACACGAATTAATCCATGACGTCGGAGATCGTAATTTGTGGAGAGGCGTGATCGCCCAAGCCAGCCGGCAAGACACTGGATGATGAACATATATTTTTTTCTCTATATTAGTTTTATCTGTATGCATTATCTTTGAAATTTGCTATGTTGAGATATAAGGTGTGATTTTCACTATTCTTTTGGGTTGAGGTTATTAGTGTTTCTAGACCATTCTATGGTGTGGATAGTAATACTGTATCACCAACATATCGAATCTCTGGTAGTTCACGAGCATGACCACTGATATTTCGGGCATCATATTATTAAAATATTGAGCACAACCCACTACTGGCAACGCTGATCGTATTCTGGTATGAACCGAAGGCCTATTCACGTCAATATGGACGTGGAATATTTAAATTTCAAATCCCGAAACAACCAAATAATTATCATATTATTGCTCCTTGGGTTTATCATATCTGACATTTTTCAGCGTACAGGTTAAACTAGGAATAGGCAGACATTGCTTTCTTTTGTTTTCTTCTGTGTGTGTTTTTTTTTTCGACGTCACATTATGAATAAGATGGGTTTGAGAACGTTATATATATATATATATATATATATATATATATCACACACACACACACACACACACACACGCGCGCGCGCATGCACGCAAACACACGAGGGGAAGTCATTATTAAATAACAGGAATGTCATGAATAACCTGTTTAGAATAGTGCGAACCATACATTAATTCACATGTTTTATTGATAGACATATAAGGAAAGTTCCCTTCTCATCCTACTTCAATGGTGTCAAGGGTTCCCTACTATCGGTTATATTTCTTAAAAGCACGGAGAAGGTCCAGCAGTGTGGACTTGGTACCTACTTTTGCGTCATCCGATCTGACACATGTTATTACACCCGGTGTTTATTTATTATATTTCTTAATAGCACGGATAAGGACCCGCAGTGTGGACATGACACCTACTTTTGCGTCGCCCGGTCTGACATATGCTATTATAGTGTGTTTATTTTTGTCTGCCCCAATATAAAATTCCATATCTCAGTAACCAATTGAAGGAAAATTATGAGATTTAGCATATAACCTTATCATTATGTCCACCCAACAAAACAATTTTTATTCTGGAGATTTTACAACAGATTTCAAAATTTGTTTATATGCGGTATATAATTTACGGGTCAGAGATGAAATTCATAATTTTAAATGTATTACAGCGTAGCCAAACAATCAGCGTTTAATGTTGAATATTTTACGTTTTTCACTGGATTGGCCTTATGCCAAGAACCCTGCGCAGTTTAAATTGGGACTGTTCAGAGGTGTCGTCAAACTGGGTTATTTCATGAAACCTGATTATTGTTATTATTATTATTTTTTTTTTTAAATCTTACCACTTATCACTAACATTGAAATGTGTGAATATTTTTCAATGCGATTGAATGTGAAATTGTGTATACACTTCAAAGCATCGCTATGAAGTTGTACACATATTATTGTATAGAAGCTGATCGCAGGAAACTGTTTTACACTATTACAAATTCCGAAAAAAGAACAGCGCATGCTTGGTTTGAGTAAACGGTCATTTCGTCGATGGGTGCAAGAATCTGGAATTCAACCACCACGCAATAACCAAACGGTAGGTAGAAAGGTTATTGTAGACAGCTTTGACAAAGAAGCCATAAGGCGAGAAATTATAAAAATGCTTTAAAATGTCGATTAAAAGTCGACAGGGTCGACTTCATCGCACCGGGTTCTATCCCATATGGCTCGGTCTCTTTCCGCAGCGCGGAAAGCATCGCACAAAGCACGAACTCCGCAGATCTAGTGATGACCCACATAAGTCTCCGAAAAATTTAACTCGTGAACTGAAGGATGTGGCCCGGAATCGAACCCACAACCTTTGGAGCCCGAGTCAAAAAGCTTGACCACTTCGCCACGGAAACTCCTAAAATTATAAAAATTTTGGATTTTATATCCAGGATTATCCAGCATTATAAAAATGCTGGATGCCAAAGAAACAGTGACTGTAAGAAAACTTAGGGTTTGGTTGAGAAAGAACAATAACATAGAGCTATCCAAAACAACTTTGTGGAAAATTATAAGGACATTATCTTCATTTTTAGAAAGTACTAGCTGACCCGGCCCGGCTTCGCCCAGACCTTGGTGGGGAGCATCTCATTTAATTCATATAAGTAGTCATATAAGTTCCCGTTCCCGTTACCGACTGTCTGTCTGTCTGTCTGTCTGTCTGTCTGTCTGTCTGTCTGTCTGTCTGTCTGTCTGTCTGTCTGTCTGTCTGTCTGTCTGTCTGACCCGGCCCGGCATTGCCAAGCTCCTGGTGTGGAGCATCTCATTTAATTCATATAAGTAGTCATATAAGCTCACGTTCCCGTTCCCGACTATCTATCTGTCTGTCTGTCTGTCTATCTGTCTGTCTGATCCGGCCCGGCTTCGCCCAGTCCCTGATGGGGAGCATCTCATTTAATTCATATAAGTAGTCATATAAGTTCCCGTTCCCGTTACCGACTATCTGTCTGTCTGTCTGTCTGTCTGTCTGTCTGTCTGTCTGTCTGTCTGTCTGTCTGTCTGTCTGTCTGTCTGTCTGTCTGTCTGTCTGTCTGTCTGACCCAGCCCGGCATCACCCAGCTCCTGGTGTGGAGCATCTAATTTAATTCATATAAGTAGTCATATAAGCTCCCGTTCCCGTTCCCGACTATCTATCTGTCTGTCTGTCTATATGTCTGTCTGTCTGATCCGGCCCGGCTTCGTCCAGCCCCTGATGGGGAGCATCTCATTTAATTCATATAAGTAGTCATATAAGTTCCCGTTCCCGACTGTCTGTCTGTCTGTCTGTCTGTCTGTCTGTCTGTCTGTCTGTCTGTCTGTCTGTCTGTCTGTCTGTCTGTCTGTCTGTCTGTCTGTCTGTCTGTCTGTCTGTCTGTCTGTCTGCCTACCTGCCTAATCATTTATTGGTTGTAGTTAGAACAACCTTAGATAAACGAAGACCAACTTACAAAAAGCATTAGAAAGAGCACTTGAAAGATCTTTACATCTTCCCCAACAATTAACTTGGGTAAATGGAGCGGCGGCAGCAGCATCAGCAGAAGAAGGAAAAGGAGGAGTAGGAGCTGGGAGGAGGAAGAGGGAGGTGGAGGAGGGAGGAGTAGGAGGGAGGAAGAGATAGGCGGAGATAGGAGGAGGGAGGAGGAGGAAGGAGGAGGAGGAGTAGGGAGGAATAGGAGGGAGGAGGAGGGATTAGGAGGAGGAAGGAGGAGGAGGAGGAGTAGGGAGGAATAGGAGAAAGGAGGAGGAGAAGGGAGGAGGAAGGATGAGCGAGGAGGAAGGGGGAGGAGGAAGGAGAAGCATCAGCAGAAGAAGGAAAAGGAGGAGTAGGAGCTGGGAGGAGGAAGAGGGAGGTGGAGGAGGGAGGAGTAGGAGGGAGGAAGAGATAGGCGGAGATAGGAGGAGGAAGGAGGAGAAGGAGGAGGAGGAATAGGAGGGAGGAGGAGGGATTAGGAGGAGGAAGGAGGAGGAGGAGTAGGGAGGAATAGGAGAAAGGAGGAGGAGGGAGGAGGAAGGATGAGCGAGGAGGAAGGGGGAGGAGGAAGGAGGAGGGAGGAGAAGAACGCAGGGGGAGGAGGAGGAGGGAGATGGAGGAGGAGGGAGGAGGAGGCGAGAGGAGGAGGAGGAGGGAGGAGGGAGAAGGATGAGGGAGGAGAAGGAGGGGAAGGATGAGGAGGAGGAGGGAGGTGGAGAGAGGAGGGGGAGGAGGTAGGAGGAGGAGGGATGAGGGGGAGGACGTAGGAGGAGAGAGGAGTGATTAGGAGGAGGGAGGAGGAGGAGGGATGTGGAGGGAGGAGGAGAGAGGATGAGGAGGGAGGAGGAGAAGGGAGGAGGAGTGATGAGGAGGAGGAGGTAGGAGGAAGAGGGAGGAGGAGGGATGAGGGGGAGGACGTAGAAATATAGAAGGAGGGAGGAGGAGGGAGTGGGAGGAGAGAGGAGGAGAAGGGAGGAAGAAGGAAGAGGAGTGATTAGGAGGAGGGAGGAGAGGGAGGAGGAGGAGGAGAAAGAGGGAGGAGGAGGAGGGGGAGGGGAAGAGGGTAGGAGGGGAGAGGAGGAGGAGGAATTTAACGCATGTGCCTGTAGACAACTGCAGCGAAAAGGTGGGTCTGTCTATCTATCTGACCCGGCGTGGCTTTGCCCAGCTCCTGGTGGGTAGCGTCTCATTAAATTCATACAACAAAAAAAGTAACTTAAAAGAATGTCCTTCCACACACCATCCATTATTTTTAATGAAAACTCTTTCTAATCACCTGTATGACTACAGTAACTTCTTAAGTATAAAAAGATGAGTTACAATGTTATGCATTGTGCATTATTTTTATGAAAACTTTGAAAATACCTTAAAGATTGTATCATTATTTATTATAACTCATATGCCGGTACATAACTATGGACATAGAGTTTATAAATCTTTGAAAACGATGCCACAATATGACTATAAGGTATACAGAAAAGTTATTCCCCTTGAAATAATTTTCCAGAGTTAGGTCCCCTGAGATATATGAAATTATAATGGAAAATGGAAAATTAAATAATATTGGGTAAGCAGCCGATTTCACACTAAAATAATATCACAGTGAGCTGCGCTGAAATGAAAGGAAGACGTGTAGAAAATTTCATCTCAATCGGATGGGCCGTTCGCGAGCGCATAAAGGACATATGGACATACAGACAGACAGACGGAGATCGCCTTTTATATATAAGACAAGGGCGGTAGAAATATTCTTTGCTAGCAACCGCATTTAGGGGCCATGAGAAGCAGATACCTACGTGAAATAAGGAAAATGCGCAAAGAAAATTATGGCATAGTGTATTTGGATGAAATATGGATCAATGCGCACCACACAAGTGATAAGGAATGGCAATCAGTGGATGGACAGATAAAGCGATATGTGCCCAGTAGTATATGACAGCTTTTGGTCATGACCCATGTTGGTAATACGCATAATGGCTTACAACAGAATGCTGGGCTCGTGTTCGCATCAAAGCATACAGACAATAGGGATTATCATAATAAGATGAATGGTAATGTATTTAGAGACTGGCTCGAGAATACTGTGCTTCCATCCCTAGATAGGCCGTCCTGTTCAATTATGAACAATGCATGATATAAATGTTGTTGCCCAAGAAGACAAAATACCTACAGCATCGAGCACAAAGGGAGCAATAAAGATATGCTCCGAATGGAAAACATATCATTTCCAGAAAGGTATTTCTAGCTAGAATTGTTGTCCCTTGTAAAACAGACGCCAAAAAAAAAAAAAAAAAAACAAAAAAAAAAAAAGCAAGAAATATCAAATCGACAATTTGATAGAAGAGCATCGTCATGGGTGCTTGAGTCTTCCGCCGTACCACTCTCATTTTAACCCTATTGAACTTGTGTGGGCTAAAATTAAAGGACAGGTGGCAGCTGACAATACTATATTCAAATTGTCTGACGTCAAGATACTAATCCAGTCCGCGCTATTAAATATTAATAAAAGTTACTGGGAAAATGTGAGGACCATGTGTTGAAAGAGGAAGAGGACTATTGGAGAAAGGATGGATTGAATTTTATGCAACCGAGAGCAGTCATCAACCTATTGGAATCGTCCGACACAGATTAAGGTCTGAGCAGATCGCAGACATTAATCCGCGTGCATGCTTACTGGGATATTTTGCTCCAACCATTCAGACGAATTGAAGGCCCTAAACATTACAGCATCAGCACAATGTCATTGGCAACAGTTTGTATTCCACAGTGATGAATTTTCAATTCCGTAAGCCCTCAGCGGTGACAAACAACTGGTATTGAAAACACACACACACACACACACACACACACACACACACACACACACACACACACACACACACACACACACTCACACACACACACTAAGCGCATTGAATACCAACAGAAGAGTACTATTGCGGTATAAACTGACATATTGTGGCATAACAAGAAACGTGAGAGCAAACACGTTGTCAAATTAGGGGACAACACACGTGCATACAAATCAATCTATAAACTACAATGAAAAGAGGACCAACATCTTGGTCGTTAAGAAGAAAGCCCACTATAGAGACACTGACAACTATTTTCATAGTACAAAACAGGTAATCATGTTCCGTCTCTGAACAGTAAACAGCAGAGTAGACAATCTTTCACGAAGACTCAAAGCGGGTCTTTCACCCATGTGTACGTGTGAACAAACTACACAGACAGCTGAACAGATCCTTAACAATGGACACATGATGACTAAATAGCGGTATCATTTCTGGTCACTCCATACGCACATTAACGCACAGCTGTTGGGAAGCTTTCACGAACTCAATATAAAAAGCTAAATGCATCCTAGTAGTACTTGTGTACAATTATTAACCAGCAGCTGAAGAAACATGAAGGAAATGAAAAATAAGGTAAGAAATATACTCCTACTTTCCTGTCAATTTACACATTATTTACCCCATGCCTCTGTAAATTCTCTGTCTTTACTAATATTACACATTGCACCCCTCTCGGGATTCTCCGTGGTGAAGTGGCCAAGCTGTCTGACTCGGGCTCCAAAGGTTGTATGTTCGATTCCTTCAATTCACGAGTGCATTTTTTTCGGAGACTTCCGAGGGTCGTCGCTGGAGCTACAGAGTTCGTGCTTTGTGTGACGCTTTCCGCCTTGTGGAAAGAGACTGTGCCATATGGGATAAAAATCCGGTGCAATGCAGTCGACCCTGTCGACTTTTAAGCTACTTTTTTATTGCACCCACTCCCATACGAATGTGGCTGCGCCTTGTACTTGTGTCCTTAGCAGAAATAACATGGTTTACTGTAAGACTAGTTTGTTAGCGTGAATTCACTACATTGTCCCCAAAATATCAAAGAAATGTCGCCGCTTTCGATGAATTAAGGTGCTTTTGGACCTATCAAAGACATATTCCTTGGGTGGGGGTAAATATAAGGCGGCAGGAACAATTTCATAACGATGCAACAGACAGTTTTCAAAATAATTGATCGTGAATGACGGCATTCATTTCTGGACAGACTATAGTACACCGGTGTTAAGGTCGGAGGTCATATCCGGTTATTTTGACATATGATACAACAAAAATGGCGAGTGCTGTTGGGAATGTATTTACTCGCAGACTTCTATCAAGCTCAGACAAATATGGATCTGTAGATGCAGACGGGAATAAAGTTGAAGTGAGAGAAATATAATCAATTAATTATTCTGATAAGTTATAACTTGCTTATAAGAATTGTTGTGAAAATAACTAAGCTGTAATTGTGTCTGTTGACGATACATGGTATTTTAACTATTTATTCGGTAATTTCTTGGTTAACGCCCCCTAAGTATAAACTAACAGTGTAAACCTTATTAAATGAACATGCATTTCATTTGTATACCATGTCACGATAATTAGTATTCAGACTTAGCAACATTCAGTGTTGTGCAACCGACTCCACTGTTTGCTAGATTTAACCTCTCGCTTTATATTCTACACAAAATATAGAAACAAAAAATAAATTTCTCAGCCCAGGAGCTACAGGGACAGTAGACAAAGTGATTGATTGGTGCACTGAAATGAGTGCTGTCATCCACCTGGAAAAAGGCGGCTGTTTTGTGGTGCTCTCTGGATAACAAGATTGTGAGAGCTGATGTCCCAAACCTTGCAATAGATGGTAGAAACGTCAACAGAGAGAACAAACTGAAGTATCTGAGAATCACATTTGACAGGAGCCTGTCCTTCAAGGACCATATGGAGACGGTTGTGACAAGATCTCAAAAAGGACTCAATGCACATAAAACTATGGCTGCAAAGGACACAGAGCAGAGAATGCTTTTCACATTATACCAGCACTTGATCCTCTCAGTGATTGATTATGGACTGGGACTGCTCACTGCCTCAAAGAGTCAGCTGGAGAAATTAGAACACATACAGAACAAAGCCATGCAGGTCATTCTGGGATGCACCAGAGACACCCCAGTAGTGTGTATGTGTTACATCCTTGGTTTGCCGTCTGTTGCTGGTAGGCTCAAGGTGATGCAGGCGAAGGCATACCTCAGAGTAGCTGCTGACACAGATCACCCATTGCATGTGGCGCTGGACGTAGTTAAGGGTCAGAGACTGATAAGAGGGAAATCATGGATGGCTCAGGCGGAGGATACGATCAGACAGGTGTGCCCCTTGGAGAACATTAGACGAGGAGAGGAGTGGGTCAGAGTGCCAGCGGAGCAGTCAGACTTGAGCAGAGTTATCACAATGAGCCAGGAGTGCAGGGAGTGGCCAGCAAGTGGAAGTGGAAATCCAGCAACTAATTCAGGATAATGCTCGCTCGGGTGATGTGATTATCTACACAGATGGGTCGGTGTTGAGAGGTAGGAGAAGTGCCTGGGGGTTCATAGCAAAAGCTAATGGCCGACGTTTGGTGCAGGAGAGCCTGGCATATGATACCAGAACATCCAGCTTAAGAATGGAGGTGGAGGCAGTCACTGCGGCTCTCCGCTGGATGGAGAATATGGCACACACACACACACACACACACCCCGTGATTGTAACTGACTCAGAAAGCATGCTGACGAGGGTGAGAACGGGCAGGCTTCGTGCGGGGTGGCTTGCTTCGCTTCGGAGGTCACGGGTGACAAGCATCGCCTGGATCTTTTCTCCGCGGCATGCTGGTGTGCTGGGAAATGAACAGGCGGACAGATTGGCTGGCTCTGCAGAACTTGGTGGAGTATTGAAACATGACAAGGCAGACGTGGTTGCGGCCTTGTGGGAGCACGTGTACACCTCGGAGGAGCAAATGGATCACCATGGCCTGGCAAGAATGAGACAGTGAGGAGTGACGAGGGGATCTGGCCAATGATCGACGTTCAGAGGAAAGGCGAGACGGACATATAATCATATTGCTACTGGTGCTATTGGTGTTGGAACTCTTCGCTGGCTGCTGGGGATGGGGACGGAGCGCTTATGGGAATGCCCTGGATGCTGTGATGTCGGTTCCTAAATCAATCAATCAATCAATCAATCAATCAATCAATCAATCAATCAATATGGCTTTATTCAGAATTTTCTTAAATTCTTACATTTTGATTTTACCTACATAAATTTTACATCTCTGAGAACAAGTCTTTTAGAAAGGAATCATTGTTTACATACTAATTATCAATCTAATATGGTAGACATATTTCACCCCTATTAACTTTTAGTAGGTGTTTAAAAAATGGTGTGCTTGTGTGTGCACCTTTCGGTCAAATCATGCAACTTCTTCTGGATTAGCCTTCTCTGTGTTTTGTAGGACATTCCATGGTCTCAAAGTTTCAATCATTGAATCAATGTCATCTTTGTCCTTCCATCTACAGGTAATGCTCTAATTTGCCCTTTGAGAACAGCAGCATGCATGTTGCTCGGCCTGCAAGGGAAGGCAGGGGCAGACTATAGGTTTCCAAGGAGGCTTCCATAATTGCAGAGATGACACACGATGCTCTGGCACCCCAAGAAATCGCCATGTCCTGCACATGATTACATGGCCTTACTTCCCAAAATTGAGCCTCCCATTCACCTCAGAGACCAGAAGAGTTTACTTGAGACTAATATGACCCCCATGTAATGAGCGGTCAGGCCAGACTTTCCACTGAATAAATTTGCTGGCCCAGCAATTTTCCAATTGGTGGCCACTAAGTTGGTGTTGCCAGCATCATGCCTTGGGGTATGCAAGAACAGACCAGGGACATTCTGGATCTTTCCTTCAGTTTGGAAAAAAGTACATTTGAAGCAGGATTTTCTCTCATAGAATCAATATTATGTTTAGCAGACAGCATGAGGTAGATGTTTGAACTGAGTTGTCTTTTAGTAGGATTCTTAATCGGTGGACATGTGAACCTGCCATTTTGTAGGAATCACATTCAGCGGATATTAGAACCCATTTGTCACGGTGCTGTGGTGAAGTTTTTATGAATGCAATTTGTAATCCCACATATCGTGTTAGAAACACAGATGCGGGCGATTTGGCAGCAGACTACTTTGTATTGCTTTTCATACAATGGTATAAGTGCCGGTTGTTGAGAAAGCAATGGCTAACTATGAACGTAAACTTGTCAAGAAATCACAAACAGCCCCCCCCCAAAAAAAAATTATTCTGGGCTTTATTGAGATGTCCTGTAAAGGAAATGCATCTAACTTTGTCAAGTTGGTAGAATACACCTTCGATGGACATCATTTACCCATATTTTAGGGATGCAGTGATGAGTACCAGAATGGTTTCTGAACACTACATCTCAAGGAGGGCCACCAACTTTGAGATTCCCTGTCAGTTTGGTTTAGGCCAATTATGGCCATTAATCATGGTGTATGATGAGGACGAAGTGCAGAATTCTAGCATGGGGTTCTGTAAAAACCAGCACAAGCTCGCTGGTGCTCAAAGTGTAGTACAGGGTATCCCTTTATATACATAACAGTGGACTTAACTTTCCCCAATGTTTATGATCGAAGTCACCACACCACACGAGGCTGGGTTAAATCCTGATCCATACTGGTTGAAAAACTTAATCCTGACACATTAGGAATTTAACTGGGCCATGGTCTTGGCAGGGAAGCACAGTAACCACTTTGCTACAGCAGATTCTCAGGTGTTTATAATCTCATACATAAAAATGATTCCACTATAGAATGTTTGGTTGCTTCTTGCAGGTAGAGACTAGGGAAGATGAGGAACAAAATGTTAAGCTTCAGCAGACCATTGATTTGCTTCTGGCTGCAGGGTACTTTAGAGCACGTATTAAAGGCTTGTCACCGTTTGATAAAGTGAGTAATAATTTATTTAGAGATCCTGACGTATCGTTATTAACTGAATCTATTCATATTTTCTGGGTGTGGTGGGGGGGGGGGGGGGGGGGGGGGGGTGTGTGTGGTCTTGAGGTATGGTGTCCTCCTCGAGAGCTGGAGGTCATGGGTTCAAGCCCCGGTGAGGGCCAGGATTTTTTCAGTGGACTTCTAGTAAAAAATATTTCCCCTGATCTCTGGGTAGTCAGATCGGACGCCCGTGTGTATTGTTGCGCATGTAAAAAATCTCTTCTTCTTCTTCAGCGTTACAAGCCATTGAGGTTCTTTGCTGCAGATACAATCCATATCCATTCGTCTCTCTGGTTGACCTTCTCTTGCCAGTTGTTGATTCCAAGTGCTTGTAGGTCTGTATATATATTATCTCTCCACCGTCTTCTTGGCAGTTGAAAATCGGAAAAGAGAAGCCTGACGTCGCTGCCCGGGCAAATTTCGAGTTAAAAATCTACCCAAAGTATTTCAGGATCCTTGCCGGTGCTACAGATTTCATGCACTGAGCTGAGATTCTCCAGACTCGGGCTTGAGTTAGTAGTAGAACGGAGTATTTATGGATTACACCCATGTGCTGTGATATTGATCCGTTGATTAAACTAAACTATTCATATGTTCTTTCAGTAACAAATTAAATATGTGGTCTGGTGTTACCTAATTTAAAATTAAGTATAGGTTTGCCATAGTAGATAATTGCTGAACATGTGTCAAAAGCTAAGTTTGTCATGTATACTATGTTACAATTGTGATATATATTCAACAGTACAGTATGGTGCAGTAGCATGGGCAATGAACATACTGTTAGAACAACTAAATAAAGGTCATAGAAGTATGGATATACAATAGAATAGATCCCATTTTATTGAAAGAAAAGCACACAGATGTAGAGGTCCTTTGAAAGCAGGGAATAAAAAAAACAGCTGATGGAAGAAATGAAGAGGAGACAAATAAACTATTTTGGCTGCACTAAAAGACATGACTGCCTATATGTATTACTGGAGTCCTTGAAATTTCCTTTGGATGGTTTGGCCTTGTGGCATGGTCGAGACAGAAACACGGAGCTGATCCATGACTCTGGTGATCGAGTGAGATGGCAGAACATGACCGCCCACGCTTACCGGCATGGCACTGGATGGATGGATGTTGTTGTATTTTCTTTTTCTTGTTTGCTGATGAAGGCTTGTTGCCACAACATCCCGTATTTAGTAAACTGTCCTACATTTTGTGTTATTTAATTGATTTAATTCCCACAGCTTTACATTTTAACTGATTTCCTTTATATAAGTATTTTATTGAAATTGTCTCATTGGCTTATTGCCCTTGTGTTGAATATTTATATTAATTCTACTCCAGGAATATCTTTTTGTGTATAATGAATATATAATTTGTATAATATAGGTTGTTGGAGGGATGACCTGGTGTATCACAACTTGCAACTTTGATGTGGATGTTGACTTGCTGTTTCAAGAAAACTCAACTATTGGACAGAAAATGTAAGTCATGCAGAGGAACCACATCTTCGTTACCTCCAAGTTCTTCCCAGTTTGTTCATTTACATTCCAAGATTCACTGCCATACAGTAAAACTGGTTCTATATAGCACTTCAGCACTTTCTTTCTTTCATTCAATGATAGTGACTTATTGCATAAGATACTTCTCATTTTCTGAAATGCAGATTTTGCTTGCCCTATTCTGCTCTTAATTTCTGTAGTGTTCCTTCCGCCTGGTATCTGATCATTAATAGTTATCATTATACTTATTTTACTAATCTATGTGCGTATCAACAATCTATCCACTAATCCAACAACTCCTCATTCTTCTACCTTTGATCCCTCAGTGAGAATTTCAACCAACTCATGCCAGTCCTCCTTCCCTGCACCACCTCCTACAGCTTCCCCCATGTCCTGCCTGTATTATTTGTCTTTATTTCTCTTCTCCATTGTTTGTAGGTCTCCTTTCTATTGCCTTGTAGGTCCCAAAGAAAAGACTTATTTATACTATTAACATGTTTTCTCAGTGTCTCTCCTAGTCAACACCAGCATCTTTTTCTCACCTCTTGATTCACTGACATTTGTTTAGTTTTCTTCGTAAGCCCTGTTTAAGTGATTCTGTCATACCAATTTAGTCCTTGTATTCAGTGTAGGTACCTGTTAATGAATGTTTTTAATTTCTTCAAAAATGTTTTATTCCGACTCCATGTTTTTTGATCCACACAGCAGCACTAAATGCTCGCATTAGAGTTAACTGATTCAGTGTGAAACAAAAACTAAGTTTGGGCCAACATGGTACACAATAAAATTAACAAGTATTATAATGTAAATTTCCATTCACTGAGCTTTAAAATTGTGGAAAATACCATGAAACAAAAGAAATAACACGATGACCCTAGTATGTCAGTACATCTCTCTTCTGTCCTAATGGAAAGTCACATTTGGCGATATATTTATTATCTGTCAGCGTTGAATCAGTTAAATATTCTTAGTTTAGTATCAGATTTAATTTCTTTTGATTTCCACAGATTTCTGTGGCTAAGCAAGTTCCTCATGTCTTTCTAGTCTTGTTTTAATATCTCTATTTGTGTGTGTGATTTTCTTATTTTTTATGATAGATTATTTTCTTATAGGATTCTTTGAGTCCGAAGATGGGAGTGTCACATCTCTAGAAATGTCACTATAACTGAATATTCATTGTGACTTTATAGGTCAACCTTCTCCTTTCATATGTAATGGAATGCTTACAGAGGTTTCATAAACAAGAGAGAAGAGAGACAGAGGGAAGAAAAAAGAGAGACAGAGAGAGAGATAGAGACATATCCACAGAGAAACAGAGAGAGAGAGAGGGTGGAGGGAAGGAGAAAGAGAAACAGAGAGAGACATAGACACACAGAGACTTAGAGACAGAGAGAGAAACACATAGACAGAGACTGAAGGAATGAACCAACAAACTTTATTTTCAAATAGTTACAAAGTCTGACATTCTGCATTTCCAGACAGAGACAGAGAGAAAGAGAGAGTGACAGAGAGAGAGAAAGAGAGAGAAAGAAAGAGACACAGAGAGACTAAATGTAAGACTACATCTTTTAAACACAAATATCTGTCTCCAACAGTGCCCTGACTGAGTCCATTGTTGCTGTTCTCCCAAGAATGAAATGCCCACATCGAATTGAGCCACATCAGATCCAGGGTCTGGATTTTATCCACATCTTCCCAGTTGTTCAAGTAAATCACATATTTCCTTCATGTCATTTCTTCTACTTGATCATTGAGGAAGCAGTTACAAGCTTTAATTTGTGATACGTGTGTTTACATGTATGTTTTATGTTTGCTCACTTTTACTTCAAGTATAGTCCTTGCGCTTACTACTTCTAGTGCACTGGACTGATTTTTGCATGTGGATTAGCTTTCCCTATTACCAATGTCCCTTACTCCAACTTCTGAGGTGCTTGTAATGTACATCCTTGGATGACAAGTCAACATTTTAGTCAAATTTATTGGTCTAATGGTTGAACCCGCTACCTTGACATCAGCACACTGGAAATTTAAAAGGGAGAGCTTGTATCCATTCTGCCATGCTGACGCCCAGATAGGTACTTGACCTCCTCTTCTTCCTCCTAATACTGCTCATCTGTCAGAGACATTTCAGTGGTAAAGATATACCATACTTACCTACACAGACCAACATGCACATCTCATATTACTGTCCTGGTTTGAGGTATCATGCCCTATAATTTGATCTTCTCCTTGTCTCCCACTCATCCTCATCTACCACTCCTCTTCACTTACCACTCCTCCTCTTCTCCCTCCTTCTTCTTCTCCTGAAATGTAGCACACACTCCTAATACAGTGAGAGTGCTAGGTTTGATACCCTGTAACTTGACCTCCTTTTTGTCTTCTTTTATCATCCTCCTCTTCTGTCAGTCGGAGACAACACTTTTGTAGATGTAGCACACCCTCTTGTTACTGTCGAAGTATGAGATTTGATCTTCTGTAAACTGACTTCCTCTTCCACCTTCTACTTTTCTTTGTCCTCCTCCTCTTTGTCTGTTTCTTTCTCCTCTGCTTGTTCTTTATCACTCGTTCTCTTCCTCCTTTTCTGTCAGTCGGAGATATCTCTTTTGTTGACAGGTAGTAGCACATCCTTCTATTACAATGAAGGTTCAAGGTTTTATCCTCTCTATGGCATCTCACTGGCCAGATCAATCTATATATATTCACAACAATTGAAAAAACAAAGACTGAGTTGCTTCTACAATCCATGGTATAGGAAGAATGACAGAATGAATGCACGTAAATAGTCAAACTGGTAAAGTGTCTTGAACATAAAATAACACGGCAAGGTCCACAAGTGTAGATGTTCTCTCATGGACTGGTATGATTAGCATCCACACTATGCTGTGCAAATCTCAGCTAATATTTATCAATCATGATGGGTGCAATGTCAAATGAGCAGCTTCCAAAGAAAATATTCTGTGGCAGTCCTGACTCTGACATATAATGTACTGAAATAGTGACAACAAAGATACCCTGAACGCCAGAAAGAAAACTGGCATTGACCCTGACAATTAGAAGCGTATTGCTGCAGATCTCTTTTCCTGGTGTAGTGACATCTTTTCTGGCATGACAACTTTGGAACAGTTCAGAACAGAGCTGTGCCATACAAAACTCAAATGTCGAACTGCCTTAATCTGAAAACAGTCAATATTATCTGCCCTTAGTGTAACAGAATTCTGGGCTCAGATGGGTGTTATCAGCCACCCACAAACCCACTCACTCTTGGACTGACGATTGGTCCTCTTTGGCAACAATGGGCATACATATTCTTGATTCTTCTTCTTCTTCTTCTTCTTCTTCTTCTTCTTCTTCTTCTTCTTCTTCTTCTTCTTCTTCTTCTTCTTCTTCTTCTTCTTCTTCTTCTTCTTCTTCGTCTTCTTCTTCTTCTTCTTCTTCTTCTTCTTCTTCTTCTTCTTCTTCTTCTTCTTCTTCTTCTTCTTCTTCTTCTTCTTCTTCTTCTTCTTCTTCTTCAGCGTTCCGAGCCGTTGAGGTTCTTTGCTGCAGATACAATTTGTCTCCATTCGTCTCTCTGGTTGACCTTCTCTTGCCAGTCGTTGATTCCAAGTGCTTGTAGGTCTGCATATATATTATCTCTCCACTGTCTTCTTGGTCTACCTCAGGGTCTACGGTCATTTATTTCTTGAGTGTAAGCGAGTTTTGTTTCCCTATTGTCTTCCATTCTTTCTATATGCCCCAGCCATTGTAGTCTATTAGCCTTCATGATACCAGTGATTAGCGGGGACTTAAACAGATCATAAATGTCTTTGTTACTTCTTCTTTTCCACTCTCCACTTTGTGTATCCCTAATGGGTCCAAAGATGCGTCTTAAAAACTTTGTTCTCAAAACTTTCAACTTTGTACTACTGATAATTCTTGTATTTATTCTATGAGATTTGGTATGGACTTGCAGGGATGGGCGGGAGCTATGGAGCTTATGTGCTAGCTTCAGAAGTGCTTATCATAACATTCAAGATGGACAGATGGGATATACTGTGGGCAATAAATGATGGCTGGGTGCATGTTAATACAACTCTTGATGTATCTTCTTGATTATGGTTGTTGGAGTAGGGAGTCAAGTATTGAGCTGATTACAAGGAATGCAAGAATGGTTCTAACATGTAGTTAACCAGCTCACATTGAGAACAGTCAGTATCCACACCCTTCAACTTCTATTGGATAGACTGAACACTTATAGACTTGTCCAAAGTGCTTCTTTGCCACAATTACGATCAAGGCTTACAGTTTTCTTCCTTGAATTTTTTCAGGTTCTACCTTTTTTATTCTATTTGTTAGGCTTTAGTTGATCTCATACTGTAATAAAACAAAAATTAATGTTTGTCTTTGTTTTAAATAAGCTAAATTTGTTTCTTAACTAGTGGCTTGTGAAGAGAGCAATTGAAACCAGAGAGGAAATGGGAGACTATATCCGGTCTTTTTCCATTTCCCAGTTCAGCAAACATCATCAGATGCCAGAGGCAAGTATTTACATACATGTCGCTGAAATGGTTTCCCATACATGAGTATAAATGTAAACATTTTCACAGCTGAAGCTGTATTAAATGGGAATATCATCATCATCATGTGCCCTGCCGATAACCCTGGGCTGTCATGTTTCGCCATCTCACACAATCACCAGAGTCGTGGATCAGCTCTGCGTTCTTGTCTCGACCATACCACATAGTCAAACCATCCAGATATTTACTTATCCACCTTCCCCTAGTTCTTTTCCCCTCAATCTTGCCAGTTGTCACCAAGTTCTCCAATTTATTTTTTCTCATAACGTGTCAAACAAATTGTGACTGTAAATAGGAACATACAGACCAATATTAATCAAATATAAAAAAAAATGATCAGTAAAGAACTCTCTTCATGCCATGGGGAGTTTTTGGTATGTGCTTCTAGCCCCATATGTCTAGACTACTCAGCACTCGATGGGCGGGATTATTATTATTCTGCTAGCAACCTTTACTTTCTAGAAACTTCCCTGGTATCCATTTTTAGACTAGATTAGACCTTGGGAACAAATCTATGAAATGAAATATCTGTGTTTGAAGGGGATTCAAACACGTGGCGACCATGCTGGCAGGCAAGCATGAAGTCAGATCTAGACAACTTAAAAACCTGAGGAGCAGGCAGCATTTATCTAGCAGTTGAAATAAACAAAAGGCTAGCTTTTAGATTGAGAGGTGACTGCTAGGCAGGCTGCTTATAATTCAAACACGATAAAAATACATCAAAGTGTCACAGTCATAATGTTTGAATTTATTTAAATAGTTAAAAACTCATTAATTGTGTTTATTTAATGAAGCCGGTGTCTGTGGCAAAGGAGTAGGGAAGATGATCAGCAGTCCCGCATACCATGTTCTCAGTCAGCTGTAGGTGATTTGGACAGACTGTCCTGTGTTGATTTTCAACAATAGTATGGGTCATTGGTCATTCAGAAAGCAATTTCAAACTACTGAATTGTTGTACGGTTGTAGTAACAACTTCCTATAAATTACAAACAGCCAACAAATGCTGGGGTTGATTCTGACATGCTATAAAGAATGTGCAACTTAAAGATGTGACCCTGGTGTGACAAATCATAAAAGTGTCAATATATGCCTCATGTATGAGGGGGCTTCAAATAAAACCGTATATTTTTTTTTGGTGGGTTGAGTATATTCTGAAAAAGTACAGAACAAATCTAGCATTTTTCTATGCAGTCACTACTGTATTCAATGCAAGTCCTCCAGCACCGATAAAGTCCTTGGATTCCTGTAGAAAAATCGACTCTGGGGTAACTAGTCAGTTTGTATGACCCAGCCGTGAACAGTCTGTTACGGAAGTCATGCTTTAATATGACTAAACTGCAGTGATATTTTAGCGGTTGTAACACTGATGTTTGATAAATGAAAGGAAATGGCTTAAAGTCAACCAAGATGTATACTTAAACATATTAAATCCTATCATGTTCTTACATATTAATCACTTGACATAAATTAATTGCAATGGAGAGCCATTGAAATGCTTTTTTTTTTAAATTTCTGTCGCTGATGACACTAACTCGCTCTTATAGTCCCAGAAATATTATTTGATGTAGAACCCTTGAGGCCACTAAGGCAGCACATAAACTAATTCTGTTGCATTGATTGACTTTCATAGAAGTAGAGAAAGAAGTTGAGATTAGAGATCACACAAGACAACATAACAATTTAAAGCTATAGTTCCCAGTTTCCCAAGTAACCAAATCCTGGTTTAGTAACTATAGCTTTCAAGTTTTATGTAATCTACTGTATCCTCTAATATCTCTACTTCTTTCTTCTACTTCTTTGACCGACAATCAATGCATATGAAATTGTTTATGTGCTTTCATACAGTCCCAGCTGGTATTGTAACATACCCAAAAAGGGAAAGTAATCTCTATGAAAATTCTCAAGTATATTATTGTTAAAGAGATTAAATGCACAGTGGATGTGACCATTGGGGATGCCAGATTTCCATAGCATCTTCTGACCAAATGCAGAAACTAAGAGAACACATTCTGCTATGATTGGGATTCAAGTGGAAGAGCTTTCCTTAATGTGTTCCTTAGAACTGACAGAGTTAACAAACAAAATGCATAAAATGTATCTGAAGAATAATATTCCTTGTTGCTTATAGTTAATTGAATAAAAATTATTCACTATGAAGCAAATTCAACATAAAAATCTATCAGTATCCTATTATACATGCTTTTTATGCAAACGTGCTGCAAGTTGTTTGGTTGTTATAAAAAGAGGTCACAGGTGCATGGCTATTATTAAAGTGGATCGCATGTTACTTGGCTATTGTAAAGAGGGTTATAACTCGTAAAGATTTTGAAACAATGGATTGTAGTAATTTATTTTTATATTTGTCTCTTTTCAAGGATGAATCATTTGAAGCTGTGAAGGTCAAGGCACTTGATGCTGTATCAAATGTTAAGGTAGGATCAGTTTAATTGTATTGCTGTGTTGTATAATTGTATTGCTGTGTTGTATAACAACTCAAAAACAATTAATGATCCATGCTAAGGCTCAGCTCAGTCTTCTTATATGCAAAAGGTGTATGTTTTATTGTGCTATATTATTATCACATGCAAGATTATTGTGCTATATTATTATCACATGCAAGATTATTGTGCTATATTATTATCACATGCAAGATTATTGTGCTATATTATTATCACATGCAAGATCAAACTCTGCAGTCTACGAGAATGCAACATAGTTACAACAGTTCCCCTAGATGATGGTAGAGAATCAGCACCCATGTCTTGCACACATAGCTTGGAGAGCTCCTGCACTGATTTGGACTGAGTTTGTTGCCTGCCTGCTGTAATGGAAACATTCAGCAGTTCTTCAAGACATGCAACAGTAAATAGCTCAAATCTTTACACGGTTTTAAAATAAATGAAACAAACAAAATGGATGTGTCAGCCAAAGGATGCTGTACATATAACAGCTTTATTGTAAACAGATGTGATGGAACCAGCATCATTGTAGAGTGATTGCAGAAGAATAAATTGAACTAAAGTTTATTAGTGCCTACTTGTGGGTATTCCATTGAAGTGTCACCATAATAATAATATTGCAACATCATACTATGCATTCTGACTTTTTGATCGAGGAAATTTGTCGTGGTTTTGTCGACTTCTCTTGAATTTATTTCCATGTAACAGTGAAGCTTATGCATTACAGTTTTGTCTTCCATTAGGATGTGTATAAACCTCAGAGACGTTATCGGCGTCATGATGCTGACAAATTAAAGGATGAAGAAACAAGAGTGCAGTCAACTTTGTTGGAATATGGAAGGTTAGCAAAATTCAGTCGTGAAAATGACTTTAAAAAATAATCTTTTGAGTCGGGTCATCACTTTTGAAATTACTATCACAGACTGATCATAGATTTTAATGAGTCTGATTGATGTGTCATACTAGCATGTAAAGATACATTTCTTAAGTGAATTTGAATAAGGAAGACACAAACAATCGATAGCATAATTTATTGCCTGGAACATTTTACTGCATATCACAGCAGATAACATAGCAGATATCACACAACATAAAATAAAGCAATAAGATAAATCCTTCAAGCAACAATATACAACACTCATGTTCACACAGTAATTTGAATTTCCTTTTGTTTGCACAAAGTTGGTTTTTGTAAGTGGATGACAATTGCCTTAGCCAGCTTTAAAATGCAAACATTTTGTGTGCTAAGGGAATGTTAAGTGAATGTTTAAATTACTCTAGTTTTCTCACCAGTTTCTTTCTTGTCTTTTAGTATTTTTATAACTACTGCCACAAGGGAATTGCTGGCTCAGTGGCTAAGGGGTTAGGGACGCAGTTTGTAATCCCGCATACCCACGTTTGAAACACAGCTGTGAGCGATATGGCAGTAGACCGCCTTATGTTGGTTTTTTATGTATTGGTATGGTTGCCGGTCGTTCAGAAAGCATTGGCAAACTACTGAACGTAAACTTGCCCAGGAATCACGAACAGCCAAAAATTGCTGGGGTTGACTGCTACGTCCTGTAAAGGATATACAACTAACACAAGGGAATTATATTAACCGTTGTTAAGTTGTTGCATATTCTTTACAGGACATAGCAGTCAACCCCAGCATATTTTGGCTGTTTGTGATTCATAGGCAAATGTACACTCAGTAGTTTGCCATTGCTGTCTGAATGACCGGCAACCATACCAATACATAAAAAAACCCAACATAAGGCGGTCTGGTGCCATATCGGCCACAGCTGTGTTTCAAACATGGGTATGCAGGATTACGAACTGCATCCGTAACTCCTTCACCACGGGGCCGGCATATTAACTGTGCAGAAAGTTTTATCATCACAACGGACACAGCTACTGATTTCCTTTTATCATTTAATAAGTTACATGATAAATTTGATTAGAATGACTTACAGGTGCTCTGTATTCGCAAACTCTTCAAGTATTGGATCTGAATACATTTGTGGGCAATTTATGAATTTAAAAAAAAAAACACCAAAAAACTAAGTAATCCAAGAAAGTTATACTCTTCCCTGATTCTGAGGTAGTGCATCAGATATGTGGGCTTCTTGAATAAGGGCAAACAAAAATAAGGTTCTGTATGCATGTTACTGAAAAAAGTAATAAGTTTCTCCTATCTTGGACATATAATAACAGATGATGGCAGAAGTGAAATAGAAATCAACAAGAGAATAGAAATGGCCAAAAATGCTTTCAACAGCATGAAATCAGTATTAACAACGCATTAAAAATGCAAATTGTCAAACGCTGCGTATATTTAACGCTACTGTATGGTGCGGAAGCCTGGACATTGAACAAGGAACTAGAAAGTTGCATAGAGGAGATGTGGATATACAGACGAATGTGTTGTATTTCATGGAAACAAAAACAATCAAATGCAGAGGTTCTAGAAAAACTGGGAATGAAGAGAGAGTTGATGAAAGAAATAAAGAGGATGCAAGTGAAATAGTTTGGCCACATTAAAAGACATGATACTCTTATAAAAACCATACTGGAGGGCAAGGTTGAGGGCAAGCGAGCAAGATGTAGACAATGATACAAGTGGGAAGACAACATCAAAAGATGGCTGAACAGCCTGACAGAATGTACAGTCAGGGCGAGAGACAGACAGTGTTGGAGATCCATTGCAGCCAACCTTCAATGTGGAGATGGCATCTGATTAATTGATTGATGTATACTAACAATCCCTTGGTAAATTGGAAATAATAAAGGTTAGGCTGTAATTTGCCACTGTCGTGGCAACATTTAAGAAAATGGTAATGCTACCCATGATAGGATGTTTATAGTAAGTCAGTTTCACATATAAATATGGAAGAACATTGGTTATACAGTAATAAAATTATTAAACCACCCACCACTCCATCATCATTCTATAGTATGTTCCGAAAAGAATGCCTTCATTCACGATCAATTATTTTGAAAACTGTCTGTTGCATTGTTATGAAATTTTTCCTGCCGTCTTATATTTACCCCCACCCAAGGAATATGTCTTTGATAGGTCCAAAAGCAACTTAAATCATGGAAAGCGGCGACATTTCTTTGATGTTTTGCAGAAAAATTAGTGATTTCTTGCTAACAAATTTGTGTTTACAGTAATGGACGCTCCTCCAATTCAGATGACACACAAGGTGTATCCGGATTCGTATGGGAGTGGGCACAATGAAAGAAGTAGCTTAAAAGTCTACAGGGTCGGCTGCATTGCACCGGGTTTTTATCCCATATGGCTCAGTTTCTTTCCGCAGCGCGGAAAGCGTCGCACAAAGCACGAACTCCGTAGCTCCAGCGACGACCCTCGGGAGTCTCCGAAAAAATGCACTCGTGAAATGAAGGACGCGGCCCGGAATCGAACATACAACCTTCGGAGCCCGAGTCAGACGGCTTGACCACTTCACCACGGAGAATCCCGAGAGGGGTGCAATGTGTAATATTAGTAAAGACAGAGAATTTACAGAGGCATGGGGTAAATAATTTGTAAATTAACAGGAAAGTAGAAGGAATATATTTCTTACCTTATTTTTCATTTCCTTCTTGTTTCTTCAGCTGCTGGTTAATAAAGTGTACACAAGTATTCATGTTAGCTTTTTATATTGAGTTTGTGAAAGCTTCCAAATAGCTGTGCGTTAATGTGCGTATGGAGTGACCAGAAATGATACCGCAATTTAGTCATCATGTTTCCATTTCTAAGGATCTGTTCAGCTGTCTGTGTAGTTTGTTCACACGTACACATGGGTGACAGACCCGCTTTGAGTCTTCGTGAAAGATTGTCTACTCTGCTGTTTACCGTTCAGAGACGGAACATGATTACCTGTTTTGCACTATGAAAATAGTTGTCAGTGTCTCTGTAGTGGGCTTTCTTCTTAACGACCAAGATGTTGGTCCTCTTTTCATTGAAGTTTATAGATTGATTCGTATGCACGTGTGTTGTCCCCTAATTTGACAACGTGTTTGCTCTCACGTTTCTTGTTATGCCACAATATGTCAGTTTCCACCGCAATATTACTCTTCTGTTGGTATTCAATGCGTTTAGTGTGTGTGTGTGTTTTTTTTTCAATACAGTTGTTTGTCACCACTGAGGGCTTGCGGAATTGAAAATTCATCACTGTGGAATACAAACTGTTGCCATTGACATTATGCTGATGCTGTAATGTTTAGGGCCTGCAATTCTTCTGAATAGTTGGAGCAAAATATCCCAGTAAGTGTGTACGTAGATTAAGGTCTGCGATCTGCTCAGACCTTAATCTGTGTCGGACGATTCCAGTAGGTTGATGATTGCTGTCGGTTGCATAAAATTCAATCCATCCTTTCTCCAATAGTCCTTTTCCTCTTTCAACACATGGTCCTCACATTTTTTCCAGTAACTTTTATCAATATTTAATAGCGCGGACTGGTTGATAGACAGACAGACAGACAGACAGACAGATAGAAAGGTAGGTAGGTAGAAAGGTAGGTAGGTAGAAAGGTAGGTGGGTGGATGGATGGATGGTTGGATGGATAGATAGATAAATAGATAGATAGATAGATAGCTAGGTGGGTGGGTGGGTGGATGGGTGGGTGGATGGATATATGGAGAGAGAGAGAGAGAGAGAGAGAGAGAGAGAGAGAGAGATCCCCGCCAGGAGCTGGGCGAAGCCGGGCCAAGTCAGCGAGTTTATTTATATAATCACGTTTCATGAAAGAACCCCCATTGGAGACACCTCTGAACAATACCATTTAACTCCGCGCTGTTTGTGCCAAAACGAAAACCGCGAGACAATTTTAAAAAAAGCGCGGATGTGTCTTGCTGAAGCTGTAATACTTTTAAAATGATGGTATTAATCCCTGAGCCGTAAATTATATACCGCATATAAACAAACATTGAAATCTGCCGTACAATCTCCAGAACAAAAATTTTTTTGTTGGGTGGACATAATGATAAGGTTATATGCTAAATCTCATAATTTTCCCTCAGTTGGTTACTGAGATATTGAATTTTATATTCCCTGAGCCGTAAATTATATACCGCATATAAACAAACATTCATATCTGCCGTACAATCTCCAGAACAAAATTTTTTTTGTTGGGTGGACATAATGATAAGGTTATATGCTAAATCTCATAATTTTCCCTCAGTTGGTTACTGAGACATTGAATTTTATATTGGGGCAAAAAAAAAATAAACACACTATACATCCCACTCCTTTGGTTGGGTATAAAAAGAAGACAACAGTAATATTCGGGGCTATACACAGCTTAGAACTCTGAGGTAAATATGAACATTTTTTCCAATTTTCATTTTCTCTTCATTGCTTTCATTTTTTCATCTTTTTATTCTTCTCATCCTGTCGTCACGTTTTAATGTAGTCACAGGAGATCTCCATGACTATATGTTGTGTTTTGTGAATGCATTTGTTTGCTGGTGAAGGCTAATCGCCACAGCGTCCTGTATGTGTTGTAATTCTGTTATGGAAAGCTGCACTACTTTGTGTCATGATTACCTGTTTTGCACTATGAAAATAGTTGTCAGTGTCTCTGCAGTGGGCTTTCTTCTTAACGACCAAGATTTTTTAAAATGATTATTAAAGAAAATTATGATTTTGAAAACAATGTATATTAAATACCATTGTTTATGTTTCTTTCAGACAGTATGGTCTCACCCGTGCTGATAAAGATGAAAAGGTAAATGAATCGGCTGTTAAGAATTATGGTAACAGTATATTTATGTTTCATTGGATATAGTACTGGAGGATAACATCAAAAGATTGACAGGAAAGGCATGTAGATGGTACTGTCATGGCGTGAGAAAGAAAATGCTGAAGTTTTATGTTGTTGACCTTCGATGTGAAAATGAAAAATGATCTTATCTGGTCTTGTTTTTCTTTTGCCTTTTATCTCCCAAGCCGGCACATTGGCGAAAAGGTTACAAACACAATTTGTAATCGTGCATACTGCGTTTGAAGCACAGCTGCGTGCGACTTAAAAGCAGCCTGCCTTGCATTGGTTTTCACACAATGGTATGTCGCTGTCTCTAAATCTCTTCTCCATTATTTAATCGGTCTCATTCTATTGTTTTTACCCTGTGGGTTCCAGAGTAAGGATTTTCTATTTTATACTATAATACGAGGGGAAGTTAATAAGTAAGTCACAAATGGCTGTGGAAAAATAACTAAATATGATAACAACTTGAAACAGCTTATTTTTATACATACATTGTCCCTTTATTTCTCAACATAATTTCCACCAACATTGCTGCACTTATGCCAAATCGGCTGCATAGAACTGCGTGCTCTGTTTTCTAAACCACGTTTTCACTTCACATTCAACTTCAGTGTCATTCGCGAAATATCTCCCGTCAAGGTGGGTTTTCAGTTGACCAAAACGGTGGAAATCGATAGGGGCTAAGTCAGGGCTGTAAGGTGGATGTTCCAGAACTTCCCACCTTAGTTGGTTAATTTTCTCCTGAGTTAATCGAGCCGTATGTGGTCTGGTATTGTCATGAAGAAGCAACGCTCCTCTAGTCAGCAGTCCTAGACATTTTCTTCGAATCGCATCATGACGCATCAATAGAACTTCACAGTACGATTCAGAATTCACATTGTCACCTTCTTGAAATTGGTTGAAAGCACTCCTTGACAATCCCAGAAGACTGTCAGCATAACCTTCCCTACTGATGGCGTAACCTTGAATTTTTGGACAAAAGGTGAAGAAGGATGTTTCCCTTGCATTGAAGCATGCTTTGATTTGGGCTGGTAGTGATGCACCCATGATTTGTCCCCAGTAACAATCCTGTTCAATCCTGTTCCTTCATCTTCGTATCGACAGAGATGATGCAAGGACAGGCCAAATCGGTTCATTTTGTGTTCCTCCTTCAGTTGTCTGGGTACCCACCTTGAGCACACTTTCTTAAATTTCAATTGATCATGCATTATGCTGTATGCTGAACCATGTGAGCACCCTATTTCAGATGCTACAGAGTCTATCATTACTCGCCTGTCACCTCTAATCATCTCCAGCACCTGCTGCACGGATGCTTCTGTTGCAATCTCAACAGTACGACAGGATCAGATTGCATCAACAATTTTAGAGCGTCCTTGAGAAAATGTTTCTATCCAGCTATGCACCGCTTTATGGGACAAACATTTGTCAGCATAAACAGGAAGCATTTCCTTATGAATGTCCTTTGCAGGCTGTTCTTTTGCCCACAAAAAATGCACACCAGCACTTTGCTCTATGGTTGTACACTCCGTAAGTACAGTCGCCATTTTGTTTATGTGCTGCGCATGTGCATGAGACACCTAGCGCCACCTGACAAACGGGAATATAAAGTTCGATGTTGCTGTTATCTAATGACACCTGTAGAAAACCCCAACTACATTTACCTGCCATCCCACAGAACTGTGTGACTTAATTATTGACTCACCCTCGTACGTTTTCTCACTCTGTATCCAATTCAACGGCAGCATCTTTCTTAAATTCATTAACCCTTTACTTGGCAGACGTTTGTCTGTTTTGTAGCCCTGAACGGGCAAGAAGAATTTTTAGGTGCGGTAAAATTTTGGGTTACGTTAGAAAAAATATCACATATAAGTTGTTAATCAACAGATTTTAGTCAAATAAACAGCAAAATGAAGGGAAAAGCATGCAGAATATTTTACTCGCGTGAGTGATGCCACTTATCCACACATGAACACAAATATTTACAAAATACAACATACTGTTTGTGATTGTCAGTCATCTATACAGCAATTTACAAACACATTTTCCGAATCATAATCACTTTCTTTAAAGTCTGACTCACGACTGTTAACACAAAGTAACGCTGATCACTGAAATCTAGCTCTGATTAATAGTCAATTTCGTGCCTTTCAATGTTACTTAAATTGAACCCAGCGAAATCTCCGATAGCACTTGCAGAATCGTCAAAATCCATTTTGAAATACAAAGCATAAAACCCACAAAAACTATTTTAAAAATCCGTTCAAATTCAAAGTACATGCTTGCAAATGGCGGCCACGTTGTCTAGCTATCGGCGGAACCGAAACTAGACAATCGGAAGTCTCAGAAAGCTGAGAGATCGTGTTTTTACAATGCATAATAGTCCCAGGCGCTTTGGGACGGTTTGCCCGTTCGGGGGTAGAAACGTTCCCGGACGCTTTGCCTGCTAAAGGGTTAATCACTGAGTTTTATTTAGTTCATTCTGTGAGCTGCACATTGATGGTTCTGTCATACTGTCCCTCCACCAATTAATGAATGTTTGGAGTTTATTATTATTGTTTGAGTTGCTGACCATGGTTCTGATTGATATATCGCTACTGGTTTGGCATTACAGAGTTCAATATTCTAAGTTTTGTTCTAGATTTAATTTATTTTGACTTCTGCACCCCTTGGTGTGGTATTGGTGCATAATAGGGCAGACATGGTTGGGGCTCTTATAGTTCAGAAGAACTGGTAGATCATCATGACATAGAGAGAATGGTGCTGCAGGGAGTGACCAGAGAATCTGGTCGACACTCACAACTCAAGAGGAAAGGCCAGATGGACACATAATTAGACAGCTACTGTTACCATTATTATTGGGACTCTTCGGTTGTTGCAGATGAGGATAGATCAGACAAGGGAACATCCCGAGTACCGTAATATCGGTTCTTGATTTAACTCAACTCTTTTGACTTATACAAATTTCCTAGAGGCATGGAAGCTCCACTTGCTTTTTTCCCTATATATATTTTTGTTTTAACGTCTCTATCTGTACTCCCACATTTTTCTGCATTGCTATCTAAATTAATGTGTGGTTCCACCTATTGAAGTGAGGTTTCTCCAAGGGAAATCAAGTTATTATTTGCTTGATTTAATCTCAATATCTTTGTTAAGAATCAAGTGTGTGATTTTGTGTGTCTCACCAGGCTTATGAACACAGTTCACAGTTTCACATGCCGTGGTCAAAATGCAGCAGCAGGTAATTTGAAAGCAGACCGCCTTGCACTAATTTTCATACAATTTTATGAGTGCCGGTCGTTCAGAAAGCAATGGAAAACTACTGAATGTAAACTTGCCAAGAAATCACAGCCACAAAATGCTGGGGTTGATTCGTAAAGGCTATACAAGTAACTTAACATAATGTCATCAGCAAAGTCCAGAACATCTGCTGATCTGTTAGAGCTCACTGTATTCCATGTCTGGTCATGGCTATTGTAGTCTTCATAATCCTGTCTATAATCAGTGAGAAACATCGTCGTCATCAAGTGCCCTGCAGCTGGCGTAGTCGCTCATATCTCTCCACAGATCTTGGTCTTTGGTGTTCTGGATCAATTCTGCTGATGATATACCTCTATGCCATCATCTAAACCCATCCAGCATCATTTCTCTTGGTCTGCCTCTGCCTCTCTTCCCCTGGATCTTTCCAGTTGTCATGATATTCTCCAATGCATCTCTTCTCACCACATGACCAAAGAAAGCTTAAGTAATATAAATGCATCCTTGCAATAAAAGGCATCCTTGTCACACTCCTGTTCTCTTTTCAAATGTAACTGTTAGTTTTCCCTCATGAAGAACTCTGCCATTTCATGTACTTACATATTGCCTTTTTAAGTTATGATCTGTCTGTATGTTATATAATTCTGTTTAACTACTGTATATATATTTCTTAAAAAAATTTTTATGGATCAGTTTGAGTGTAATGTAGTAGCGGACAAAATCTTTCGAATTTTAAAATGTGTTACCATTACTTTTATGCAAGTTATTTATTTTTGGAAATATCACTTTTAGGATGGTGAGAAAGCTGCTAAGAAGAAGGCGATTGCTGCAGGATTGGTCAAGGATAACCAAGAGGAGGTGGACATTAAAGCTGAAGAGGAGGTATGATGTATTTTGTTTGGGGGAGATTGGGGGAGGGAGAGAGAGAGAGAGAGAGAGAGAGAGAGAGAGAGAGAGAGAGAGAGAGAGAGAGAGAGAGAGAGAGAGAGAGAGAGAGAGAGAGAGAGATTCTTGATCTCAAGAAAACTTTAGCTGCAAAATGCAGCCAATCGTGGACGACTCGACGTAGAGCTTGACATGAGTTAGATGATGACAGGTGCTCCATTGAGAGATGATAGACAGAAGAAAAAGAATCAAGGCTAACTACTATATCACAACAATGTATTCATTTTAATTATTGATCACATTATTGATCACCCACAATCTTCATCTGGTTCCTGATCTGCAGCAGACATGGGTGATCACCCTTGTTAATGTGGTCAGTGACTATCATCATCATCATCACCCTCTGGACAGGTCCATAGGTGCTTTAACAACTCCACCAGCATATATCGGCTGATCACACCAGTTCTATGTTGATGTCAACGTCTCACAATGTACACAGGTATTCTTAGATCTTTCACATGCACTCAAGCAAATATCAGTCTTGCATGTGGTATCAAATATTTATTAAGGAGAACCTGATTATCGTCACAATGCGCACATAGGGCGGTTAATTTATTATATCAACATTATATACATAAGTGCTGGCTAACAAACAATCATTGCACTCAGGCAATCACACAAAACCCTGCACTTAAATCCTCGCTATCTTCAACATGGCAACGCCAGCTAGCACTCCCGCAAAAATCCATACACTCGCCCCTGAAAACACATGCGTCCTTCCCCTAAACTGTCGAGTCCCAGTCTAAGTCTCCTCACGCTGGCCGGTTGGTCACGTGGTACTGGTCCCCGTGTATCTCGGGACTGCTGGACTGTCTCAACAGCCACGTCGTACTGCTGTCCGCCTGTGTTGTGTCGGGTCCTTCAGTGCAAGGCTGTCTGGTCAATCCAGGACAGACTCCTGTAGACTTGTGTCCCCTTTTATAACTGGGTCTTGTCCTGTCTATGTCCTGTCTATGACATCTCTGTGTCCCTGCCTATGTCCTGTCTCTGATATCTCTGTGGTCCTGTAGATGTCCTGTCAATGACATCACTGCATCCCTGCCTATGTCCTGTGTCTATTATGTCCCTTGTCCTCTATATTTCCTGTCTCTATTCCCCAACACGCTGACAGTTGATTAACAAAGATCTTGTGCCCTTGAAAGAAAGTTCATGTCTGGTGGCTCCCCACTTCACTCTGGACAAAGAAGCAGTGTTATGTGCAAATGTTCTTCTTCATGAGCTGTCAGCTTTAAACTTTTCAGCAAATCTACATGTCCTATCACATAAATTTAGTCATGCCATTGAACTAAACTAAAAATATGTTCACTTAGGGCTAAAAATGTATGTTCCTTCATCACATTGATCACAAGTTCTACTGTTTAGCAAAGATACCGTCTCGAATAGGGCTGAAAAACAAGGTTCCATGTGCAGGGTATGCATGTAAAAAATGCCAATGGCAATAGGAAGCCACTGCCCTGGTAACGTTTTTAAAAGAGTAGACCATGATAGATCCACGACTCTTGTGATCGTGTGAGATGGTGAAACATGAACGCCTATGCTTATTGACATGGCACATGATGATGATGATGAAGAAGATGATGATGATGATGATGATGATGATGATGAAGAAGAAGAAGAAGATGATAATGATGATGATGATGAAGAAAAAGATGATGATGATGATGGTGATGATGATGATGATGAAGAAGAAGAAGAAGATGATGATGATGATGATGATGATGATGATGATGATGATGATGATGATGATGATGATGAAGAAGATGATAGATATTTAGATAGATAGATAGATAGATAGATAGATAGATAGATAGATAGATAGAGAGATAGAGAGATAGATAGAGAGATAGAGAGATAGAGAGAGAGCACATTAGCTTGGATGGAATCTGTCTAGAGGAAGTAGACCTGAAACAAATATATGCAGACGTCAGATTCACTGACCTGTGGGTAAGAGAAGTGCATAACTTTGTGTGATGCCCTTCTCTTGAAAGAGGAAAGAAGACGATTCAGAAGGTGAAGAAGAAGAAAAGGAATGCTCTTCTGCTTTAGTCTTGAGGTTTTTGTTACTTAATCAGCAGATAAATTAGATGTGGACAGTCATAATATTTTGGACACACCATGAGAAGAAATAAATTGGAGTACTTGGTGACAACTGGCAAGATTGAGGGGAAGAGAACAAGGGGAAGGCAGAGAAGTAAATACCTGGATTGCTTGCACATGTGGTATGACCGAGACAAGAACACAGAGCTGATCCACGACTCTGGTGATCATGTGAGATGGCGAAATATGACTGCCCACGCTTTTCGGCATGGCACATGACGATGATGATGAATAAGCAGATACCAAAATGTACAAAAAATACACCAACAAAATCTGAAAGCAGAATAGGTCAGCTTTACAAGACACAATCACAAGTGACAGATAAAACGTTGCAGCTAGAAAGTCTTTATCAGCACACGGGCAACATGAAAACTACAGAGTGATACTGGTTTCATTTGATTTTTCAGGAATGTACAAAGAAGATCATGTAAAACCAGTAACATGCAGACACATGGAAATACTCTTGCCACATTGTTAGAATTCAAGATAAATTTTTGTTTGCACAATAAGAGTAGTTTTACAATTTTGAAACTAATTTGTGAATATTGTTGTCATTCAGCGTATCAAAGCTCTTATGAGTGGCATGTCAGCTATGGGATCTCAAGAGGTATGTTTCATTTGAGTTACTGACCTGGTTAGAGCACTGCAAGATCTTCTTGTGATTACTGCATGTGGGTGTGATGTAGCAATTGTTGCTGGAGTCCGCCTTCTGTGTACGTTACGATTGAAGCATTGCATATTGGTGTCCTCATCATGTTATCTTTTCAGTTCAGAAAGGAAAGAGCAGTTTGAGGGAAAGTAAGGTTTGAAAAGAGAAATGACGCAGGCATACTTTGTAACTGAAGTTATGCAGTTAACTCTTTCTCTGCTTAGCTAAATAGTTTTTTTGGTACTCACTCACTTTGAACTCAAGTGTAGTCCATACACACTACTTCTAGTAGTGCTGGACTGAATTCTCTGTGTGGATTAGCTGTCCCTATTAACAGTGTCCCTCGCCATCAGGCAAACCCACTCTGACTTCAGAGGTAATTGTAATTTACGTTCCCAAGTCAAGGACGATAGGTCAGCATTTTAGACCAACTGTCCGGTGTAGGGGTTGGACCCCTTACCTTGGCATCAGCACACCGGATGTTTAAGAACATGTGTTCTTATCAATTCGGCCATGTTGACCTATTAGCAAAATATGACAAGTTTAATTAATTTTTGTGTGGGCAGAACACTTTCATTTGTCTTGGGGAACAGTAAGACAATGAATTAAGCAATCTGGCAGAAGATACAAGCTACAAATTCAAAATTTCTGAAGTACATTCAATTCAGGAGTTGTGGTAGCTAAGTTGCAAGCACGCTGCCAACCTGGTGGTAATGTGTTTGAATCCCCTCAAGGTGGGAATTTTAAAAACAGTTACCAGGGTTCCTAGTCTGACCCAATCTAAAATGGGTACTGAGAGATGTTCTGGGAAGTAAAGTTGGCCATAGTGATATTGATCATATTCCCTATCAAGTGTTAATTGATCTATACCAATACAGGACTAGCACCATAAACCCTATACACTTTAAGGCATGGAAAAATGTCGTTTGTTTTACTTCGAGTAAATTCCTGGCAATGTGAGGACAGGCAGATTTACCTAAGGTAGCAGAAACACTCAAACTTGGACATAGTAACAAATTGAAGAAATAACATCTATAACCTGAAATTGCTTTGCAGACATGGCTTCAGAATTATACATAAATAAATATTGCACTTCCATATAACTCATTGTCAAGAAAAGATAGATGTGGTAGTTTTTAGGTTAAGAACCAACAATTGCTAATTAACTAAAGGAAATGTAAATACACCAACATTACCTGCCCATGTGAAGAGGGGAAACAGTGGGGCATTTCTTCCAAGACTTTCAACTAGATGAGACGTGCAAAAGTGTGATGTGACCTTCCCCAACCCAACCGAGGGTGGCACTGCATGATGGGAGTCCACTACTTTATTAAGGAAGTTCTTAACTCATTCCTAATAACGCATAGCGTTCTGAACATTATATGTGTGATCATAGTCCTTGTTCTGAACATTATATGTGTGATGATCATAGTTCTTGTTCTGAACATTATATGTGTGATCATAGTCCATGTTCTAAACATTACGTATGTGATCATAGTCCATGTTCTGAACATTATGTTTGTGATCATAGTCCATGTTCAGAACATTATATGTGTGATCAATAGTCCATGTTCAGAACATTATATGTGTGATCAATAGTCCATGTTCAGAACATTATATGTGTGATCAATAGTCCATGTTCAGAACATTATATGTGTGATCAATAGTCCATGTTCAGAACATTATATGTGTGATCAATAGTCCATGTTCAGAACATTATATGTGTGATCAATAGTCCATGTTCAGAACATTATATGTGTGATCAATAGTCCATGTTCAGAAGATTATATGTGTGATCAATAGTCCATGTTCAGAACATTATATGTGTGATCAATAGTCCATGTTCAGAACATTATATGTGTGATCAATAGTCCATGTTCAGAGTTCAGCATGGCAGAGTAGATAAGAGAGCTTGTTCTTAAACATCTGGTATGCTGATGCCGAGGTAGCAGGTTCAACCCCTACACCAGTCAGTTGGACTGAAATTTTGATTTCTTATTCTTGCCTTGGGGACATAAATTACAAATACCTCTGAAGTCAGAGTCAGTTTGTCTGATGATGAAGGACACTGGTAAAAGTAAAGCTTACCCACGTGCAAACATGAATCCAGTGCTCTAGAAGTGGTAGGATGTGTATGAACTACTCACAAGCAGTAAAATAATCCATGTTTAGTGTACAGTCAGTTGCTTGTTAAAGAATGAGCAACAAATATTCTACTGACAATTATAATGATGGAAAAGTTAATGGTAGAAGAGCGAGAGAAGTTCAACATTAAGATATGGTCAGGATACTGTGTAGCAGAAACTGCTGGAGATTCACTATTACAAACATTCACTGCATATGTGGTACTGGATGTTGATAATGATGATGATGATGCTATGTTAGAGATTATTTTGTATTTTATTCTTCACATATTTGTGCTTACATATAGTTTGCATTATTTAAATCCCAGGTAAATATTTTTTTTTTTACAAATGCAGACCGTTACAAGAAGACCAAACTGATGATTATATAGAAATGTGCGGCATTGATTGGCCAGCATTGTTTGATTATTTTAGCCCTTGCATTTAGGCAGTGCAGTGTGTGGAATTTGTTGCTTATGTTCTTGTTTACAATTGCCATTCTTATAGAACTTTATTATATAGAACAGTAGAGTGAAAAATCTTTGCATTAAAGTCAATGCCAGTTAACTTGTTGATATACTTGTAAATACTAACTGACATTAATTAGCTTTGTTACAAGATACGTGCAGCGTATTACTGCACTTTCATAATTGTAACATTAGAATTTCACTATAACTATCTATATATATATATATATTAACAGATGCAAAGATTTTAAATCTACAGTCTGTGCCATGTTGTTTGAGCTGCTACTAATTATTTCTCAGCATGGTCTTTAACTTTACTATCAATCCTTTTTTCTAAATCAAGAAACCTTAGAACCCTAATGTTTGTGTCTGCATGTTTGTATTTTTATTTTTGACTCACAGGGTAAAGTTACTGCCAGTGCTGTTGGTTCAATTGTAGGCATGAAGTCTCATGAAATTCAGAAGATGGCTACAGAGTATGCCCAAAAAGTAAGATATACTTCATCATTTCAATTCAATATTTATGAGAGAGAAAAATTGAAAATTCTGCCTTGTTCAATCTGCTTCTGCAGCGTCGGTTATAATGTAGGTCCAATTTTATTTGTGAGTTTTGATATTCTTTTGTTTCTTTGCTCTCATTTGAGTTAGTCTTAAACAGGACTGTTTATATTTTGCTCTCTGTACTCTTCAGGTTCAATTGGGTCTTTTGAGGTTCATGCTTACTGGTATTTTCATTGTTACATTGAGTTGGTTCTGATGAGGACTGGTCCTGAGGAGGACCTGCCAGACTCAGTAGCCTCCCAGTTGTTCCTTGATTTCTCTAGAAAGACTGGTCTTGAACTCTTTCAGTCCTCAGAAGTACTGACCTTAAACTCATTTAGTCCTCATAAGAGGTTTGCTAATGGAGAGGTAGTGGGTTCAAGTCACCCAGTGATCACCTGGACTAAAATGTTGACTTCATGCCCTTGAATTTGGGACATAAAGTACAAACAATTGGGGGAAAAACATATATGTTGATATTGCATGCTATGATCAGCAAAAGTAACACCAGTTACTTTTGAAATGTAATATTACTTATATATTTTATTCTGTATTTTTATTTGTGAATATACAAGACTATATATAACACATTAATCTATTATGTGTATGTGAAGAGCAAAGGGAAAGTTTCACATTAATTTCTCAAGTATAAGTTTATATATCCCTCATATGTTACCATGACTTTAAGAGCAAGTAAAGAATAATCATACTGTAACTTAGCATGCATGTTGCCAGAGACACCAAGGAGGTTTCTGCCCATGAGTTGTCAGGAGCCTAAAGGGAGGCTAAAATTAGTAACACCCTGATATCTGCCATACATTTCCCAAGAGGCAACAGAGGATGGTTGGCATGGAGCAGACTTCCCAGATCTGTAGAAAAACTGTAGCTGCAAAATCTAACTAATCATGAACAAATGTAAACATTAAGAAAAATCAATAAACAAGAAAACCAAAAGGAGAGGACACTATTTTAAAAGAGGTATGGCATGTTGCAAAGAAAGCCACATGGAGTCCGGATCTCAGATAATCTATCTTCCTTTCACCTACCAGTGAATAAAGAGATGAAGAAAAGACACTGTTGCTGGATAGGACATACATCTCCCGGGAAGGTTAACCCGGTCAACAAATGCCCGCCGAAGTCGGATGTGTCGGCCTAATGGTGCAAGAATGCAGCGCTGCTGTAAACAGGCACAAGGCAATCACGACCAAAAAAAGTCTCCGGATGAATGCAGAAGAAGAAGAAGAAGGACATACGTCGAGAGAAACCTGAGAATATTATAACTAGATAGACCTTTCTCTGAAATCCACAAGGACAAGAAATAGAGGAAGACCCAAAAACACACGGTTAAGAGAAGTGGAGACAAACCTAAATACTGTAGGGAGGACATGGAAGGTACTCCATTAAATAGGTCAGGAGAGGACAGCTTGCAGGGCCTATATCCCCAATGTGGGATAAAGGGGGAAAGAAGTAGTTTATATTTAGTCACAAAGCAATATTTATTGTGAAATGACAAAACTTCTTATTAATCTTCAGAACAAATAATGGGTCATGCTATCTACAGCCTTTCTCAGAGGACATGTTTTTTTGTCTGTGCCTAAAAGACTTCCAGCTTTGTGAAAGCTATGTTGTTTAATGTGACTTAATACATTGTATTATTAACATGCAGTTTCAGTGCTTTGCATGTTACTCCTTTAGGAATTGAATGTAATGAAATTACTATACATTCTTTACCACTGCATCTTTTCATGTAGTTCATTATGTTTCATTTTCTCTGCATTCGTTGGTTATGTGTTTCATTGTCTAGCTTCTATTTATTTTAAGATGTTGTTTCACCACCTCTGAATATTTGTTGGCAGTTATTTCTTTTGTTGTTGTTGAAAGTGACAAGTGCAAATTGAACTTAACTCACATTATTTTCATATTTATAACAATAACTTTGGCAAAATGAACTTAACTCACATTATTTGTGTAATTAAAATGATAACTTTTGCAGAATCTTGCTGTTCATTAATGACTCACCTGCTGATTTACAAACATTGTCATATCAGTTGCTAGGGAACCTTTTGAAGCCATTGAAATAGTTTGAGAAATAAGTTCACAAGTATTGAAGGTCACTCATAGTGAGGAAAAGAGAGAAGTAGAGATTAGAGGACACACTAGACAATGGAAAATATAAACAGGGAGTATCCGTGGTGAATTGGTCAAGCCATTTGCCTTATGCTCCGAAGGTTAGTGGGTTGCAGGGCTGCCTGCAGAAAGATACCAAGCCATAAGGGATAAAATCCAGTGCAATAAAGTCGGTCTTCTCGACTTTTAAGACTTAAAAAAAAATAGAAACATATGAGCACACAGGAATTCGAACCTGCCACCTCCACAATTTGGTTGTCTGGTTAGCTCTGCGTCAAAGTACACTTATTCCTTCAACAAGATACTGTCATCATTTGTAGTGCGTGACATGTTCAAATCCTGGTTTTAATTTCTGTATTGTCTAGTGTGTTCTTTGATATCTATCTTTCTTTTCCTCACCATAAGTGCTGATCCATATCTGCGAATGTGTGAATGTACTATCCCATAATTTGCAAGGTGTACCATGGAAGTAGATGCATGTTTTGTTTGAGTGTTTAATCATGTAGTTACAGCTTTTGTAATTAGTTAGACAGATATCATTACAGGCTTTTACTTGTACTCGTCATTATTATCATCCAGTGCCTTGCCGTCTGGCGTTGGTGATCATGCCTCTCCACAAATTACGATCTCCGCCGACATGGATCAGTTCGTGTGTTGACTCCCTTCCATGCCATAACACAAGACTGCCAAGATTCTTCTCACAGCCTTCCTCTATCTCTCTTTCTGCAGATCTTTCCGGTTGTCAAAACATGTTCCAGTTTTTATCTTCTCATAATGTGGCCGAAAACGATGACTGCCCCTGTCTGATGTCTGTAATAAGTTGTCTTTGTGACTCAGCTTCTCTTAAAACATCCAGATTGCTTATTTTGGCTGTCCAATTAATTTTCAGCATTCTTCTATAAAACCACATCTCCAAGGCTTCCAGGGATTTCTTTGCCTGTTTATTAATTGTTCAGGATTCGCAGCCATATGTTAAAATTGTTTCTAGGTAACATGCAAGAACTCTTTTTCTGACTTTGAAGGACTGACTTATTGCACAAAATGTTCTTCGTTTGATAGAATGCAATGTTTGCTTTTCCTGTTCTGCTCTTTGCCGGTCTCCGTGGCTAAGGACTTACTGATGCGATTCGTAAGCCCGCTTACCTGCGTTTGAAACAGCTGCGACCGATTTGGCAGCAGACTGTGTTATGCTGGGTTTCAACATGTTGAAATGGGAGCCGGTCGTTCAGAAAGCAATGGCAAACTACTGAACGTAAACTTGCCAAGACATCAACAACAGCAGCACACAAAAAACCAAAAACATTCTGCTATTTATCTCAGCGATGCATCTTCCTTCTGATGTTGTCCACGTGCCTAGATATCTTAATTTCTGCACTTTCCCCAAAATAACGTCCTGTACTTTAATTGCACATTTAGGCACAATCTGTTTCTTTGTCATCACCATGAGTCCTGTCTTTCCATTATTCTAACTAAGGCCCATTTTTCACTTGTTCTCTGACAACAGCAAAAGGTTTGCTTTGCATATTTATGTGTAATGAGAGGTTCTGTGGTGAAGTGATTCTACCGCCTGCCTTGCGCTCTGAAGGTTGTTGGTTCGATTCTGGACTGCAACATTCGGTTCATGAATGACATTTTCTCGGAGACTCCCAGGGGTCATCGCTGGAGCTGTGGAGTCTGTGCTCTGTGTGACGCTTTCGGCAGGTCTCAGTCTCAAATGTCATGGCCTAGAATATGTGAATGCCTAACATTTCACACCCAATGGCAGTATCTGCTGTGAGACTGGCATTACCTTACCATGTTCCCAGTATGAGATGATGACACACAGATACGATTCTTTATCTGTAATGCAAACTAGCGTCTCTCACTGTTGACTTACTTCTGCTGGAAATACGTCTGTTTGGTTGGAAAAGGGGTTACCTGTTTGTATGTATATATATATATTAGATTTGTATTCACTTTAGCATGTGGCATTTAGCAGATATCTTTACATTTGCTTTAGATTAACTCTTTCAGTGCCAAGCAAAAATTGGGTCCTGACCAAACAAAAATTCATGGCAGAAAATTGGAAGTAGGGGTGTGTCACAATAATGCTTTTAGAATGGTTAAAATAGTAGCAGATATTTTGTATTATGTATCAAATTAAAGAGGATTGCACAAGGAACATGACAATGTTAATAATTACTTGATAGGTTAGAAATATTATGACAATAATGAGAGGTTTAATAATAACAAGTGAAATTAAAGAAGTAAAGATTATTTTAACAATTTCACATACCAAGACTGTATTTATAATCCACTGCAACTAATCCAGTTAAATTTGCTGAATACTGTTACACACACCACTTTTGTTCAATAATATCACAAGAACTGCACTACAACACCAGTAAAATATAACTAAAACATTATTTTGAAGCACATAATTTTCACACAAAATGGAAAGTATCAGTAACACACCACTCAGATTGTACTGAGAAGAAGAATATAAACACTATTTTCTATTTAGTTATAAGTATGATTCTTTTACATTTAATTATTTAAATACTCCTTAAATACTTTGTGATAGGCAAAAACAAATTTAGGGGCATAAATGTGGCCCATAACCTCATTCATAATTCTTCTTCTTCTTCTTCGTTCATCCGGAGTTTTTTTTCGGATGTGATTGCGTTGTGCCTGTTTACAGCAGAGCTGCGTTCTTGCGCCGTTAGGCCGACACATCCGACTTCTGCGGGCATTTGTTGACCGGGTTAACCTTCCCGGGATTCATAATTCAATATTATGACATAATATGATGAACTTTCGCTTGCAGTGTTTCGCTTGCAATCTAACTGACTAACTGAATACTGCACATGGTTTAAGTTTTAGAATCTTTCACAGAGTCCTTGAAATAACTATAACTATAATATAAAATTGTTTAAAATGGTAATTTTATTAAAGTATATGAGGTCTAAAACCAGAAGTGTTGTCATTTCGAAGTTCAAATCAAAACAATCTTTTCAAATCAAGAATCTAGTCCTTTCAAACGGCCAAATATGGTTGTCAGTGGCCTGTTTCAAACTGTGAAATATTTCTGTCTCAATTTTAAGTTACCGAAGTTAACTAAAAATTGCGGAAACTTAAGAAAAGGGACACATAAACCACTGTTTAAACTGTGGCGATTAAAGGGCCCACGGGCGTCACTGTCGGTCAATTGTGGCGATGTATGAACGCATGGCAGAGAAAGAATTAAATTAATTAATTCATTCTTAATTATGCCTCTTTAATCCTGGAATGCAGAACTGAACAATCTTGCTTCAGTTTGGCAACACCACACATTTACTACATCTCCAGTTGCTGGAAAAAGACCTGTGAACTAAACTTCACAAGGGTCATAATGTTGTGTCATGTCTGTCTCTTCACACATCTTATAGTATGCTTGGGATTCTGTTTTTATGCATATAGCTGTATTTATTTATATTTGATTGAATTTGCTTCAGCAAGCTGAAATAGAACAAATGGAGAAGCAAGAGCGACAAGGAGGGGTACAACAACACAAGAGAATAACTGCAGCACTCACTAAGCAAACTGAACTTCAGACAAGTAAACTGGATGAGGTAGGTTATTAATTGTTTGTCTTCTACCCTGGGATGCAGTATTTAACTGTCTTGCTTCACTATGTCAGCACCACACATATACAATGTCTCCATCTCATCTCATCTCATCATGTTCCTCTTGTACCTTGTGGCATCGAGGTGAAGTATAAACTGCGGGAGAGTGCCTGCTTATGCGCTTCATGTATCGATATTCCCATGAACTCTGTTATTCCCTGCATCCATCATTTACGTGGTCAGCCTCTTCCTCTACTTCCCTCTGGTCTGTACATCATTGCTTGTTGTGGTATACTGTTAGTTGATAACCTACTTGCATGGCCAAACCATTTGACTTGCTGCCTTCTAATAAAATCTAGTGCAGCTATAACTCCCACTTTAGTCCTGATTTCTTCATTTCTGATCTTGTCTCTTCTTGATACATTGAGTATTTTTCTCAGGAATCTCATTTCTGTTGTGATTTTTCTTGTCTCTTTTTCTGTTACTGTCCAGGTTTGGCATTGGTAACATAGAGTTGGTAGGAAGATTGTGTTGTAAAGTACTTTCTTAGTAGTTATTGATACATGTTTCTTCTTTAGTATTGGAGCCATTCATCCAATGGGTTGGTTTGCCTTATTACATCTATTTTTGATCTCATTTTCTGATTTGCCATTTGATGATATTATCCTTCCTAGGTACTTGAAACTCTTTACTTGTTTAGGTGAATCATTGTTGCTTTTTCTTCTTTAGTTATTGTCAATAACTCTGTCAATGTCTCCAGTTGCTGGATCAAGACCTTTTCCTTTTAGACAGGTAATTGTTGTTCTTCTTGTGTTCGCATCTTTGATGATTTGTACTGTCAGGTGATTTCTCGTGATGAATTCAGCATTTTTTTCTTGAGTTCCTCGTTAGTTCCAGATGATGGCAGAAGTGAAATACAGATCAGGAAGAGAATAGGAATGGGTAAACATGTTTTCCAAAACATGAACAAATATTCATGTAAACTGAGACTTGTCAGTTGTTATATATATATATATATATATATAGTCAACACTGCTATATGGCACAGAAACTTGAAGAATGAACGGGGAATTGGAGAAGTCAAAAAAGTCAAATTGAAGCTCTGGTGATGTGGATGTACTGAAGATTAGGTCATATTTTTCAGGGGGGTGGGGGAAGCAGGGGGACAATCAAATACAGAAATTCTAGAGAGGCTGGGAATGAAAAGAGTTGATAAATGAAATTTAAAAAAAAGACAAATTAAATATTTTGCTCATATTAAACGACATAGCACCCTTGTAAAAACCATACTGGAGGGGAGAGTTGCAGGCAAGCAAGAGGTAGACAGTGATACAGTGGACAAACAGCAGTCTGTCAGTTTGTAAACAAGGGTGAGAGACAGAGAGTGCTGGGGATCCATTACAGCCAACCCTCATAGTGAAGATGACATTTGATTGATTGATTGATTGATTGATTGATTGATGAGTTGCCACACATGTTGGACTTGAGTGTTGATTCAGGGGGCCAGTATATCTTACTTAATTTGCTGTGAAGAGAATAATTCAGCAATACATGTTTAGCAGTTTGTTGGTCCAGTCCATACCTGCACATGTCTTGAGTCAGGTCTGTGTTCTTATCTTGATTACACCTGGTGGTCAAGCCTGCAAGTATTTATCTCTTTGCCTTTCCAGTGCTCTTTTTCAATCAACTTTGCCATTTGTATCTAAGTTTTCAAGTTTATTTCTTCTCATAATATGGCCCAAACATCTTGACTGTTTTTGTCTATTTTCTCTAATCAATCAACAGTTTTCATTTGTTTCTTGGAGGACTGTCTCATTAATTTTTCTATCTGTCCAACCATAAGACTATCTTTGCCTTTTCTTTGTCGTATATTTGATGCTGTTTTTGTTTTAACTCAAGCGCAGTCTATAAATGTGCTACTACTCCTAGTGCACTGGACTGATATTTGCATGTGGATTAACTTTCCCCTTTACCAGTGTCCCTTGACATTGGTGATCCCTCTCCAACTTCTGAGGTACTTGTAATTTACAGCACCCAAGTTAAGGACAAGAAGTCAACAATTTAATCCAACTGACCAGTGCAGGCGTTGAACCCGCTACCTCACCATAAGCACACTGGAAGTGTAAGAGAAAGTGCTCTTATCCATTCAGTCATGCGGAAGTTTTATAACTACAATCCTGTGTCACTATCTGTCAGTGATGACCTTGATTTGTTTTGCTGTTAAGTCATGAGCTTACTTCCCAAGCCTCACCCTTACTTCAGTCAAATATTGCAGAAAGACACAATAGTCAGTTAAAAATTATACTGGTAGACAATTGAAATTTTAGTGTGAATATGTGTATATTTCAGCTTGAAGGATTTATCTGATTACTTTATTTCATGTCGTGTGATTTCTGCAGTATGGATCTGACGAGATGCAGCAGAATATGCCAGGCAATAAAACGTGCAATCTATTGTTTGTGTCTTCAGTATTCAAATATTACTTTGTTGTTCCCCTGTAGGTCAGAGCTAATCTATTGTTTGTGTCTTCAATATTCAAATATGATATTGTTATTCCCCTATAGCTCAGAGCTAAGCACAGTGAGTTGCACAAGATGTACCTACAGACTCAGCAGAAACTTCAGGAAGTCCAACAACAAAGTGCTGGCATTGACCAAGAGATGGAGAAGCTGTCAGAGATTGAACAAGGAGAAAACCAGAGGTAGATCACATTAGTGAAATGTGTCCTTAGTCTTTCGGTTTAAAAACATAAGTTATGAGATGTTGCAGTATTTCAGCATTTTATACAGATATCTTGGCTGTTATCGTGAACTAGACCTGAATTCTCATTTGTTGGAAAAACAGATGTGTTAATGTTTTTCCACTCTTCATGCATTTAAAATGTGGCAGAGAAACGTATGTTTTTACATATTACTGATCTTCACTCTTTAAACAGAAACAACAGAATGTTTTGTTGATGTTTAGATTCTGCCGGCTCTGTGGTGAAGGCATTACAAATGCAATTTGTAATCCCGCATACCACATTAGAAACACATATGCTGATGGTTTGGATGCAGACTACCTTGTGTTGTTATTCATATAATAGTATGAGTGCCTGTCGTTAAAAAAAGCAATGGCAAACTATTGAATGTAAAATTACCCAGGAATCACAAACAGCCAAATAATGTCGGAGTTGACCGCTACATATAGCATTCATAGAATGGATGCTACTATGAATGCAGTTCTAGAACTGATGATATGTATTCTAGCACACCCTAATTGTACCCCTATTATTTCCTTTATATTGTTATCTAATAGGCCAGATTTTCTATTTTATTTGTATTTAAGAGTCACATGGCTTTGGTAATCAGATCAGAGGTTTATTAACCAGAACATAGTTTTGGTAATCAGAAAATAGGTTTGATAATCAGAATAAAACTGGTAATCAGAATATAACTGTCACTGGCATATACTGCCAATATAGTACCTTGTGGCGTATGGCAGGGAGGTCTTGGTAAGTAAAGCAAAACTGGTAATTAGAACATAGGTGTAGTAATAAGAACATATGTGTGGTAATCAGAACACTGTTGTGGTAATCATAACATTGATGTAGTTATTAGAGCATAGTTGTGGCAGTCCGAACATAGCTTTGGTAATCAGAATATAGCTTTGGTAATCAGAATAAAATTGTTAACCAGAACAAAGCTGGTAATAAGAACATTGCTTTGGTAATCAGAACAAAACTGGTAATCAGAACATTGCTGTGGTAATCAGAACATCACTGTGGTAATCAGAAAATTGCTGTGGTAATTAGAACATTGCTGTGATAATCAGCTAGATATAATATCACAATTTTGCTTGCAGTGTTATTGAAACTCTGAGGTCCCTTGTCGCCATGAATGAAAATCTAAAGAAACAGGAGCAGGAGTTCAAGGCTCAGTGCAAGGTATCTCATCTCATCTCATCTCATCTCATCTCATCTCATCATGTTCCTCTTGTACCTTGCAGTGTCAAGTGAAGTATAAACATCGAGAGTGTGCCCACTTATGGGCTTCATGTATCAATATTCCCATGGACTCAGCAAGGTATGGATGTACTAAATGCTTATTTATCTATCCTGCGACCCAGAGATTCCCTATGGTTTTCTTTGATTTTGACTTGACTGAGGTCTGAAGTATGCTTCAGAAGATGATCAAACCAGACCTTCACAGCCGAAGGTGGATGTTGTACTAGTGAGACACTCCAGTCTGAATATATAACACCTATTCTGTCATGTGGAAATTTTCCTGAATATAAAACAAAGCAAGAAAGATTATATTTACTGATAAAACAATCTGCCAAAAATAACTACCAGTAATGAGGAGATGCTTAAATGTTACAGAAACATTCTTAGAGTAGTGTTGACGAGAAAAAACAAATACTGACATTCTACAAGATTTAAACATCTAAGAGAACTTGCTCGTAAACAACTTCATATCGTGGAGGCTGAATTACTTTGACGCTGTATTAATCATCACAATGGTTTAGAAAGAACAGTGATGGCAGGCATGGTTACTGGGAAATGAGACAGAGGTCAACTAGCAGGAAGATGGACATGGGACACTGAAGACACCTTGGGCATGAAAATACATGAGGCAGGGGAACTAGCCACGGATTGAGAGTCTTTTCCGCGGTTCATGATGAGAATGACATTTTGCAAAGGACAATGTACTTGATGATGATTGCCAATGAGGATATTGAAAATGTCACAAATATTGAATATAGCTCGGTAATTAACAAGAATGGGAACTGAGGAAAAGAAGTAACATGAAACTGTAGCATAACATCAGAAATTTATTAGATGTCAGACTGTTGAGATATGCATCCTTATTATTGAAGCATATAACTTGCCTTGTAGACATGGTTTTAGTGATACTTTTTATATTGCCTTCGCAGGAAGAGATGGCCAAGCTGAAAGAGAACATAGAGAAATTGAAAGAAGAAGGAAATGTGATAGATACAGAGGACAAAGTAAGTTGTTGCTGTGATTTTGTTTTTGTGCTTCAGTTTTGAAAACTAATTGATCAATCTCTTTTGTATAAGCTTCCATGAAAGAGAACCAAAACACCTCATCTATGTGGACAGCCTGACAGGTTGCACCTCAGCTAAAGACATTGAAATGCCTTGAGGCATCGTTTGGAAGCAGGATTATTGATACAGTTAGTTGTATGTCCTCTACAAGACATCACAGTCAACCCCAGCATTCTTTGACTGTGATTTACTAGGCAAATTTTACATTCAGTAGTTCACCATTGATTTCTGAACGACCAATGATAAAAACTGCTACGATAAAAATCAACGCAAGGAAGTCAGTATCAAAATTGTCCATGGGTGATTTTGAACCTTCGACTTGTTATGTCAGTACCTTGTGAACATGTTCATTGTCCCTAAGCCTCAGGTGCCAGCTATTTATGCAGAAATCTCTAAAAACATGAACTATTCAAACTTAAATCTGCCCTACTGACATTTTACACTGAGTTGCATGCTGTGTCCCCCCAGTTTAATATACATTACCAACTTGCCAGGTTAGATTATTCAGCTACATTCAAGGTCCTGGTCTCTCACAGGTTATCTGGTGACTTATAGCATATGTCATTAAGCTACTGCATGTATTGTAAATATATGCCCAAAATATGCTCCCAAAAAGAGCTTGTGAAAATGTATGCATGAAGATTTAAACAGGGTTAAAATAATGTTTTGAATAGCAGTGTTAAGTGTATTTTACCACAAACTGCATTATCAGAAAGTTATTGATGATCTCTATAGTGACTTTTGTGAACATGAACGACAATATAAAACCAATGAATATATTAAAACATTAAAACATGACATAATATGAAACAAATAAATGTGTTATAAAATATTAAAACTGTAACAGACAATATGAAACAACTAAGAGTTATAAAACATTAAAACATGACAGATGATATGAAACTAATAAGTGTTATAAAACATTAAAAGAAACTACATGATCAGGAAGATATTGATAATATTTGTGGTGACTTTGGTGAACATGAAAGGCAGTATGAAGCAAACAAGGGTGGGATAGGATAAAACATGAAAATATAACAGACAATATGAAACAAACAAGCATGTTATAGAACATTAGAATATGACAGAAAATATGAAAAAAAAACAAGTGTGTTATATGACAATATGAAACAAATATAATATATTAAAACATGACAGACAATAAAAAAACAACAGGTGTGATATAAAACATTAAAGCATATAAATCACTAAAACATGATAGTATGAAACAAATAATTATTATAAAACATTAAAACAAACCACTTGGTCAGGAGGATGTTGATCTTTGAATTGACTTTGGTGAACATGATAGACAGAATGAAACAAACAAGCATGTGATAACATGTGAAAACATGACAGACAATACGAAGGAATGAATGAACAAACTTTATTATCAAAGGGTCACAAATTGGGCACACAGGCCCGTCTTACATTCAGCCCTTCCAATCACTCATCTTTTGTTCATCAATTGTGCATGTTACATTTACATAGGAAAAAAACATTGTTAAGTGAATGTTGTAAACATAAACAATTTATGTTACCATGTTATGAGACAGGCAGACACACATACATTCATAAACACATACATACAATCCTGCATACGTACTTACATCATTTACCCAAACTCTCACATTTATGCACCCCTCAATAACACACAAATACACAATACCTCGCATACACATACTTTCTCACAATCACATACTTTCTCACAATCACAAACTCACAAACAAAAATTAATATATGAAAAATATGAAACAAACAAGCATGTGATAAAACATGAAAACATGACAGATAATATGAAACAAACAAGCATGTGATAAAACATGAAAACATGGCAGGTAATATGAAGCAAACAAGCATGTGATAAAACATGAAAACATGGCAGGTAATATGAAGCAAACAAGCATGTGATAAAACATGAAAACATAACAGATAATATGAAACAAACAAGCATGTGATAAAACATGAAAACATGGCAGATAATATGAAGGAGACAAGCATGTGATAAAACATGAAAACATAACAGATAATATGAAACAAACAAGCATGTGATAAAACATGAAAACATGGCAGATAATATGAAGGAGACAAGCATGTGATAAAACATGAAAACATGGCAGATAATATGAAGGAGACAAGCATGTGATAAAACATGAAAACATGGCAGATAATATGAAGCAAACAAGCATGTGATAAAACATGAAAACATAACAGATAATATGAAACAAACAAGCATGTGATAAAACATGAAAACATGGCAGATAATATGAAGGAGACAAGCATGTGATAAAACATGAAAACATGGCAGATAATATGAAGCAAACAAGCATGTGATAAAACATGAAAACATGGCAGATAATATGAAGGAGACAAGCATGTGATAAAACATGAAAACATGGCAGATAATATGAAGCAGACAAGCATGTGATAAAACATGAAAACATGGCAGATAATATGAAACAAACAAGCATGTGATAAAACATGACAGATAATATGAAGCAAACAAGCATATGATAAAATACTGAAAGAAGCTACATTATGAGATAGTATGAGACAAACATATTTCTTATGGTTTAATCACATTTACATTGCAGGAGAGAGTCAACCTCATAGACAAACAATATGATGCTGACAAGGAGAAGCTACACAAGATTCGACTATTACTGGTAAGTGTTGTTTAACATTGTGACATTCTTTTTTGACCGTGCATATCCTATACAGGATGTTGCAGTCAACCCCAGCATTTGTTTGGCTATTTGTGATTTCTTGGCAAGTTTACAATGAGTAGTTTGTCATTGCTTTATGAATGACAGGCACTCATACCACTGTATGGAAACCAATGCAAAATTGTCTGCTTCCAAATCACTACAGCTGTGTTTCGAATGTAGTATGCAGGTTTACGAATTGCATTCATAACCACTACACCACAGAGCCAGCACTGATGACTCAGTTACATATCATTAATGCAGGATTGTCCAGATGTTCTTGCTGTCTCCTCCAGGGTATTGTGCCGGCCATAGTAACCACTTGTGTGCCAATATACTTGTGGAAATCTGTGGCCAAACACCATATCACTAATATGCCTTAATGGCACGTAAGTAAAAAAGTAGCTAAAGGAATATTTTTCACACCATGAGGTGTACTGAGTAATTGTGCTAGCTCCATATTTTTAGACTGATTGGTATTTGATGGGAGATGTGGTCATTGCCCAGGAATTGCCTTGTGTAAACACTAGCTAGATCCCCATGTTTTTGTTTGCTTGTGGGTGTGTATGTGTGTCTGGCTGCTTGCCTGTCTCATAACATGGTCATATGCATTGTTTATGTTTACAACTTTCATTTGACAATGCTGTTTTGTCCTAAATGGATGAAACATGCACAGTAGTTAATTGATGTATTAAAGATGAGTGATTAGAAGGGCTGAATGAAAGACAGGCTTGCCAGCCCAATTTGTGACCCTTTGGAAATAAAGTTTGTTTGTTCATCTTGAAGGGAGTTGAACAGCATGACCTCTGAGTCTGTAGGCAAGCATGCCAGCCATTGTGGTACTGTGGCTTGCCTTATTATCATCACTCTTCTGTTATAGCAAGTGTCTTTTAATGTGGCTAAAGTATATCAATTTCTGAGACATGGTGTTTATGAGCTGGTCTTCTCTGATGCACAGATCTTGTAGAATGTCAGTTGTTTTATTCTCCTTCATCTTTGGTATTTTAAGAATTTTTCTTTAACGTGTAAGTTTACAAATCCTGATTTTCTTGTTAGTAATTGCAAAATGGTCCATGACTCACACCTGTATGTTGCCAGAGGAAAGATGCATACTCTTAAATATTTTACTTTAATTCATTTGCCGGTGTTGTGCCATTGACTTGTAATACTGTCTAATCTCTCCAATGCTCTGGCCAGCCTAAGTCTCAGTTCTTCTGAACAGCTCTTGTTATTATTATTAATGGGGCCTTTATATTCAAAATTTATGATATTTTCCATTTCTACATTGTTGATTGTAATTTTATTGTTGACAGAAATGTTACATTGTTATTGCATGTTACATTGGACCAATGTGTGGGAAGTTTAACCTGGTTAACAAATGCCTGAAGAAGTCAGATGTGTCGGTCGAAAGGTGAAAATATCGCAGCTCTGCTGTAAACAGGCACCACACAGTTATGTCCAAAACAACATGCCGGACTCACAGAAGAAGAAGAACCAATTTTAACAAACGGCTGCGAATCCTGGACATTTAAACTGGGGAAAAAGTCCCTAGAAGCCTTGGAGATGTGGTTTTATAGAAGAATGCTGAACATTAATTGGACAGCCAAAATGAGCAGTCTCGACAGTTTGAGAGAAGCTAAGTCGCAAAGATAACTTAACACAAACATCATTTTTTGGCCAAATTATGAGAAGACAAACACTGGAAAATGTTGTGACAACTGGACAGATTTGTGGAAACAGAGGTAGATGAAGACAGCATGAAAATATTCTTGCATGTCTTGTGTCGTGGCACGGAAGAGAGTCAACACATGAATTGATCCATGCCATCTGAGGTCACAATTTGTGGAGAAGCATTATTGCCCTCGCCAGCCGGCAAGGCACTGGATGATGATGATGATTGCATATTATGTTACATTAAGGGTGCAGTCACGTGTGAGGCAGCCAGGACTGCAAGAGCTGTGAAGAAAAGGCAGGACAAAAAAACCACTGCAGGAAATCCTCCTCCAGAAATGTCAAGCATTCTTTGTCCACATTGTCAAAGAACATTTCGAGCCAAAATAGGTCTTATCAGCCATCTTAGAACTCACGGCTCCACACTTTCAACCCCACTGGATGAAACGAATGGTCATCATCATTCTTGATAGACAAACAACATGTTACGTTATGTTATGATGATCATTGTCACTGCACGTCAGGCATTCGTATGAGTGCTCAGTTCTCTGATGCAGTTCTGAAATTGGATGTCTTCCAGTTATGAATAGATCAAAATTGTCAGTGTTGTCATCATATTTAACATTTCTCATTAATTTTCTGCTCTGGATTTGAACAAGTGTGGGGAGAGAATGCAGCCTTTAAGCCAGTTTGATGTATCATCGGCTACTCTGATAGCTGCTTGTTGTTCATGATATAATTATTTAGTTAAGTGAATCAGATATGCTGGAAACCCCATACCTCAAAGCTGATTTTGAAAACAGTTGAAGGCTTTACTGTAGTCTATGAAGGATTGCACTCTCAGAATTTCTGAAAGATGGTTCTAATATTGAAAATATGGTCCCTGTTTCTTAAAGTTAGTTGCATATCCTTTACAGGACTTCACAGTCAGTTCCAGCATTTTTTGGCTGTTTGTGATGTTGTTTGGCAAGTAGTTTAACATTGCTTTCTGAAAGACCGACACTCATACCATTGTATGAAATACAAGCGCAAGGCAGTCTGCTTCTAAATCACCCACAGCTATGTTTTGAACATGGTATGCTAGATTGTGATTTGCATTTGTTAACCCTTCGCTAGGTCTCCAGTTTGTTGAATGTTTGTTGAATATCGATACATGAAGCCCGTAATCGGGCACTCTCATGAAGTTTATACTTCACCTCGAAACCACAAGGTACAAGAGGAACATGATGAGACTGCAATTTGTCCTGCTTCTGATTGTTGTTTGCTGCATGTATCAATGAAAATCTTGATTTTCTAAGGCCACTGCATTGAGTTAATTATGTTCAGGCAAAGAAAAACCGAGAGATTGCAGGACTGCAGAGGAAGATTGATGAGGTCCCGTCACGAGCAGAATTAAGCCAATATCAACGCCGCTTTGTGGAGCTTTATAATCAAGGTATCTGTGTATATCAGATGTCCCAGCAAGACCATCAAACACCACCTCTTTCAGTCCCAATGTAACCATCAAACACCACCTCTTACACTCCCAACATGACCATCAAACACCATCTCTTACAGTCCCAACATGACCATCAAACACCATCTCTTACAGTCCCAACATGACCATCAAACACCATCTCTTACAGTCCCAACATGACCATCAAACACCACCTCTTACAGTCCCAACATAACCATCAAACACCATCTCTTACAGTCCCAACATGACCATCAAACACCATCTCTTACAGTCCCAACATGACCATCAAACACCACCTCTTACAGTCCCAACATAACCATCAAACACCACCTCTTACACTCCCAACATGACCATCAAACACCATCTCTTACACTCCCAACATGACCATCAAACACCACCTCTTACAGTCCCAACATGACCATCAAACACCATCTCTTTCAGTCCCAACATGACCATCAAACACCACCTCTTACAGTCCCAACATAACCATCAAACACCATCTCTTACAGTCCCAACATGACCATCAAACACCATCTCTTACAGTAACATGACCATCAAACACCACCTCTTACAGTCCCAACATGACCATCAAACACCATCTCTTACACTCCCTACATGACCATCAAATACCACCTCTTACAGTCCCAACATGACCATCAAACACCATCTCTTACAGTCCCAACATGACCATCAAATACCACCTCTTACAGTCCCAACATGACCATCAAACACCATCTCTTACAGTCCCAACATGACCATCAAATACCACCTCTTTCAGTGTTCAGCTTTCATAGATATCAGGAGTGGGTCGCTGTGGTTAAGTGGTTAAGCCGCCTGCCTTGTGCTCCGAAGGTCATGGCTTAATTACCGGACTCAGTCATTCAATTCACAACTGCAGTTTTCTTGGAGATTCCTGGGAGTCGATTCTGGAATGGTGGAGATAGTACTCTGTTCAGCACTTCATCAGGTTGTTCTGTGGAAAGACACCCAGACATATGGGATAAAACTCTGTGCAATGAAGTCTAAGTGTTTGCTATTAATTGTATGTATAAGGACAAATAGTTAAGAGGTCAGTTTGAAATATGATCATAGTGGAAAAAAATGGATGTTGCAGGCATGTGGCATTCATCAGCAAATAAAACAAAGGCATTTAAATACTAATAAAACTGTTACTGAGTAAGATGATGTTTAACAGATTCCTGAGCAATGGTAGTGTTGCAGCTAGGTGCCCATCTGCTAGCCCGGTGATCGTGGGGTTGAATTGGCATCATCACAAGTGAGTGCCACTTGCTCTATACAAATATGGGCCTGGCACCTATGCTGCATGTGCCTAAGGCATGTAGCTTGATGGTCATGTTGGGACTGTAAGAGATGGTGTTTGATGGTCCTTTATGTCACTTGGCAAATAGTTAACACAGAACAATAAAGAGGAGGTTGAGAAGTTTTGCTTCTATCACAAGGCTGGGAGTTTGTATGCACCCTTACAGTTTAATACTGTCACACTTCACCCAGATGCATTTTATAGTAATATTGGAGAGCTTGTTTCTGACAAGCGTGATAGAGCCTGTTATCTTGTATGAAATCTATCTAGAAAATGTAAACCTAACACAAATGTGAATCGGAGGGGTTATAACAAGGTGCAGGGCAAAACTGGAAAAATGAAATGAAGGAGAAGAAACCCACGGAAGACAAATATCTTTACAAATTGAACAGATCTGCATAGCCTGTTAAATAGCTAGAGTAGCAGGCAATAAGGCTTTTTTCTTAAGTGGTGAAGTGCATTCATGTTATCTGAAATTTAGTGTACCTTTCCTTGTTCATATATGATCATATTCCGGCATGAACACTGGGCCTTGTCCACGTCAGATTGGAGGCACTAGATTCTAGTTTCGCTCTCGTTTGAGCTCGTCAGTAGTGCATATCTCTGACTGGTCCTGGGTCTAATCTGACATAGACAAGGCCCAATGTTCGTGCCGGAACATGATCAGCATTGCCACTAGTGGATTGTGCTCATTCTTTAAACCTCAAATCCCGAAACAACTAAATAAACCAATTATATATGAATATATTCAGGTGTAGTTATCAGCCGTTATTTGTCTTTGTTTTGTTTGTTAATGAAGTTAATGTAACCTCAACATCCATTGTCCCTTGTAGTTGTACTTTTGTCAAACTGTTCACTTATACTTTCTGTTCTTATTTGTTCATTCTATTGTAATTACCTATTATTATATAGCAGAGTTGTGGTGTTGACTGCTGATCCTGTTTGTCTTGATGGATATGTTACTGTACTAAATTCACTTGCCTGTTCATATTTTTATATACTTTCCTCGTATTTATATACAGTAAGCTCAACTATATATGTAGCTTGGATGTTGAGCTTACTTTTACTTTTACTTCATTAGCAGGTCTGTATGTTTCTAGGAGCCATGCTGACACCCTGGTTAGTGGGCTTGCCTCCTAAGACAGTGTTCCTGATTTAATTCCCAGCTGAGGCAGGACATGTTTCTTTCAACCAATATGACTCATGAGTTCCACCTGACAATGTTCATACTTTTCTGCGTATTGTCTGGGAGGGAAAGGTGTTGAGAAAAGGAAGTGGCCACCCTATCTCACAGGTCAAGGCCTAGAATATGTGAATGCCTTATACTGCACACCCCAACGGCAGTATCTGCTAGGAGGCTACCTTTACCTTCATAGGTTTCTAGATGAAATAAACATTGTAGCTAGTTCACAGTGTGGTAACTGCCTTGGCAAGTGACTTGTATAGCTCCCAGTCTAGAAAATCCACTATACAGACACTAGCAGTGGTAAAAATGCAGTATTGATAGTTTGACAGCCTTCAGTGTTAACATATGTGATCTTGTTCTTCAGTTAATGTTTATTTTTCATATGCTTGTAAGGGTAGGTTTCAATTGTTAACATATGTTATCATGTTCTTCAGTTAACATTGATTTCTCATATGTGTAAAGCTAACTTTCAATTGTTAGCATATAAGGCATTATTGTTCAGTTAACATTGATTTCTTTGTTATGTAAGACTATCCTTCAGTTGTTAACATGTGTGATCTTGTTCCAGTGGCGTCAAAACACAGAGAAACTAAACAGTTCTATACTCTGTACAACACACTGGAAGATACCAAGACTTATTTAAATAAAGAGGTGAGGCACATATTCTGAATCTGTCAGTTGTGTGCATGTTGGTAAATAGATGCATTGAGTGACATTTCTTCTTTACAACACGTTTTTTTTTAAAACCTATTCCCTCACTTCTTTCCAGGTGTTGGAAGCAAACATAAAAAGATCTGTAGTTGTTTTCATTCGATAAATATTTCTCATGAACAGCGACAGTTGGTTGTTAGGAAAATATGTTTTTTTAACTGTAGCTGCTGAGCTTATTGCACACATTCAACTTTTTCTTGTTAGTTATTCAACATCATTGTCACTGCACATCGAACCATTCAGTCCATAAGTGCTCAGATCCTCTTCTCAGTATCTCTCTCAGCATGTAGTGGCTGACATCACAAGTTCTGTGTTGGTTCATTCTTCTTCTTTGGTTTCCTGTATGGCGCCCGCGTCTGGCTTCACCCATTTTGATTTAATGATCTTGCAGTCTGGCCAGGATTGCGGATTCACAGTAATCACTGAATTCATTTAGTCACCAGGTATCTCTGAGGGCTTTCAGTATTTCAGCCCAGTCCATTGCTTACCCACTGTCTACAGTAACCCAACCCACAAGCCTGTCTATGAACTTGTTCATTTCCTCTTACACTCATGTGGCTTGGCACAACAATGACACTCATTTTTTTCAACCTTGACTTTCCCATAGACTCACCCACTGTCATCAAGCCCAGCCTATCACGATCTTTCTAAGGATATTTATTGAATTTCATTGACTTTTCCTTGAATATTCCTTCATTAAAGGATGCTGGTTGTGTTGTGTAGTGCTTACTGCAAAGCTACAATAATTGTGCCATTCTGCTGACACACTAAACTGCATCACAGCATTTCTTGTCTGTGTTTACATTCTTGGGAATTGTGTGCTCTGCAGCTGATGTCTGTGCTATAAAGCTTGTTTGTTATACTTAGAGAAGCTGGTAACAGGTTTCTTCTTTTTGTATAGTGTCTTGGGCTTGGAGACACTAAGTGGTGAACTGTCTCTTCATGGATGATTGCACTGGTACCTTGCTGTCTTGGGAGACGATAGTTTGTTACATTGTGCATTAAAAAAGGCATAATAACCACAACATATAGCGGCGATCAGGGATGAAGTTATACCTCTCCATAACACAAAGCCTGGGCTGAATTATAGACCATGGTTTGCCCGTGCAGCATGATCCCTCTCCCGGTCTGCCTAGTTTACTCCAGTTGAAAGGTAACACCAATACATCTGGAAGAAGTCAAGCTGTAAAAGCAGCCAAATCAGCAAAGCAATGCTCTTACTGTCCATATGTCAGGGCTTTGATCCTAGACCAGTTGCCGACCAAGGCTTAGGGCCTGTCTGCCCTGCCATGATATTTAGTCTTTAAGTTGCATTTCCTTGTTCTAGGACAAGGCTTGTGCCCTCCCAACTGCGCTCCTTCACCTGAAGTCATGGATGATTATAGCTTCAGTAATATGGTTCAATGGAAGGATTTATTTTAACTCATTCCATGTGCAATGTCTAGTATTATATTTGCTGGTTGGTTAATTTTGTCATAAAGTTGAATATTAAATCCTGATTACTTGCATTGTTATTCCTCAGTCCAACTTTAGATATTTACCTAAATTTAAACATAGAATGAAAGAGAAGGTGTAGTTTGTAAAAGTTGACATTTAAAATTGGTAGGTAATCATTAATTATCCATTGACTTTTGTGAGACTAGTACAGTGGACAGAATTCCACAAACAGGAGTGGTTTACTGTTGAGGGCTTGTAATAATCTTTAATTGTGGAAATTTGTGAATTTTCAGATATAATAAAAGCTCTGAAAGTGGCTTTATTGGTATTTAAGTTTAAATACTTGCTAAATGTTTGACAACTTTGAATAGTGATTTACCTGGTAAATTTTAACGAGTTGTGACTAATGTAATGGGATGTTTCCTCCTTGCAGTTTCTGAGTAATAAACAAATTAAAATGTAACAATAAATAATAAATTTAAACAGGAATTACAGTTACTGTGCTGGTTATGTATTCTCAGCAAGAATATGTGATGTGAACCTTATTTACTGATTCAGTACCATGGGATAATTAATTATCTTAAGCGACTTCCCACATATGCCATATAACCAAAATGTTGTCATTGCAAAATGTCATCTCAATTAAAATATCAATACAATAGTTTTCCCTATACAACCTCCTTTAATTTGATATATAATACAACATGTCTGCTATCATATTAACAATGTTTAAGAAATAATTGTAACACACTCCTACTTTCTATTTTTCCACCATCCAGTTTTGTTTGGTCCAAATGTGCTTTTTGTTTGCCACTGAATCTGTTAATCACTTCTTTCAGGAGGGAATGATGGCAGAGAAGTTACAGTGTTCATTTCAGACGTAGAAGATAAAGGGTTCAATCTCAGCATGGGGTTGAGGATTTTCTCAAGAACTACTACTACCTAATGAAATCAGTTTAGTTTAGTTGTTGGATCAACATCACGGACACGGGTGTAACCCATAAGTGCTCCGTTCTACTCCTAACTCAAGCCTGAGTCTGGAAAATCTTAGCTCAATGCACAAACTCCCTAGCACCGGTGAGGATCCTGAAATATTTTGGGTAGATTTTTAACTCAAAATTTTGCTCGGGCAGCTCTGTTTTTTTGGATTTCAAACTGTCAAGGGATTTTTTTTACGTGTGCAGCAATACACATGGGTGTCCGATCTGACTACCCAGAGACCAGGGGAAATTTTTTTACTAGAAGTCTACATGAAAAAATCCTGACCCTCACAGGAGCTTGAACCTGGGACCTCCAGCACTCGAGGCGGACACTATACTTTGAGAACACTCAGCTATGAAAATAGATATCCTTTAGATCACTTAGATGGTGAAATTGAATACCTAGCCATCTCGAGTAAGGGTAAAAATCAGGAGGTCCCATGTGCAAGTTATGTGAATTAAAAATTTAATGACAATTGGAAAATTGTCTCTAAAGAAAATATAGCCACAGGTGGATAGAGTCTGTTACCTTGGATATAGTCTGTCTAGGGGTAGTAAACCTTACAAACAACACTTGCCAAAGTCATGTATACTGACCTTTGAGGTGCGTAACAAGGAGCGATGGTGAAGAAGAAATAGATTCAAATTTCTAGTTTTTCTCAGACTAAATAGTGACTTTAGTACTCGAGATTGAAAGTTTTTAAAGAGACATTTCCTCAGAGAGTTTGTCTTATGGGAAAATTAATGAGATTGTTCATCCAGTCACTGTTTTCCAATTTTTTCTGTGTTTATAAATGTAGTAGTCACATCGTACTGCTATAACTTTGTTTTGTGTAAGGCCTTGAGTAAGAGGGAAATTTATTTCCATATTTCCAAATTGCTATAGTTCTCTAGGCATCTGTAAAGAAGGTAGTCTGCTGTTGCTTTCCTTCTTGGCAGTGATTGTACTGGTCAGTGATTGTAGCCATTGTCTCTATAAAGACATCCTTTGCCTTCTGTTGACCAAAACCAAGAACTACCTGTCGGCTGTTCTCAAACTTAGTCCGCCACCTGCTAAACTGGTTTCATGCTAGCCTTTATGAGGGGCTAAACAGATACTCACAGGTGCACAACAGGTACATCTTGCCCAAGGGTGTCTGTCCCCTGTGATGAGGGATATCTCCTACCCAGCCACTGTTATGGGGGAAAAGTTCTGTGCAGGACAAGCCGCTGAATGGTTTTCAAATTATGCTTTTAGAGTCTCATGTGTCATGGCTTAGAATATGTGGCTGTTCATAAATAAATATACATGTATTGATTGGCTGTCGTAGAAGTGTAAGAAAGAAGTAGAGACTCAAGGACACACTAGACAACATAAACATTGAAGGCTATTGTTACAGATCAGGATTCGAACCTGTCACCTCAAATGATGACAGCGCCTTGCTGCAGGAACAAGTGTGCTTCCATGCATGACCAACTAGACACCCTTACATTTCTTAGGATATGTGAAGGCTAAACATTTCCCAACTTTTATGGTAGTTTCTGTTTTAGGACTACTTTGACCTTTGTAACAATATTAGTAATGAATTGATTGGTTACATTACTTTGCATTTCCTTGCTAAATTGATATGTTTCTCGAACCATTGTTTTCATGCTCTTTATTTTTAGGTTCAGCTCCTGAATTCTATACACGATAACTTTCAACAGTAAGTGCTTGTATAACAAGTTTTTGTTTAAATCATCATTATCATCAAGTGCCTTGCCAACTGGCCTGGATGATCATGCTTCTCCACATCTTGTATTCTCCAATCATGCCTTGACGCTGTAGTAGGTAACCCATCAGTCTCATAATCAAATATCTTTTCAAATGAAAGGCTGCCAAGAACCTTCTATTGTTGGCTTCCTCTATTTCTCTTTCCATAAATGACAATTTTCCCTTTCTGATGTTTGTGATAAGATTTTCTTGCTTCTTAGCCTCATTTTAATTACACATATTGACTATCCAAAGAATTTCCACCATTCTTCTGTAAAACCACGTCTCTGGGGTCTTAGTGGAAATTCTTTTTTGTTTACTAATTTTCCATGATTCACATCTCTTTTTCTATTTAACATGCAAGAATTCTTTTTCTAACTTCCTATGACAGAGATTAATTTATTGCATATACTGTTATTCATTTGATAAAATGCAGTGTTTGCTTGTACAATTCTGTTATTTATCTCTATGATATCCCCCATGTGATACTATCCATAATCTTAGATTCTTGAGTTTCTCTTCTTGAAAATGATTTAATTTGTTGGCATTATTTGTTTTGTAGGGATCTAAATTAACACACAAAATGCTGAATATCTGAACATGAGTAGAGTATTACGATGGGTAATGCATTTATTTGAATATAAATGTTATAGATGGGTTCTAAGAATGTCTTGGATACAGAAAAGAACAAATGCATCCATGTGACAAGATCTGAATATTGAAGAAGGTTGGCTACTAAAGAGGATAAAGAAAATTGAAATATTTTGGTCATTTGAAGCGTCATGAAAGTTTGGAGAGAACAATAATGGAGGGGTATATGCCCAGAAAGAGAGGAAGAGGAAGGCCAAAGAGAAGATGGGTGCAGGATGTAGCGGATGATCTCCAGATGTGTGTATTGGATACGGGACATCTTGCTTATGACTGAGAACTTTTCCAGAAGATTGTTATGGGAGCGAGGTTCTGCAAAGGACATGCTACTGAATGAATGAATGAATGCATTTCTTAACTAAATGTTAGTTTGTAGAAACGTTTTTCTGAACTTCTCAAAACTAAGATATCAGTAATCCAATTTATAATAAACAAACAAGAAAGATAACTTGTCAGTGATAGCAGATGACCTAAGGCAGATAATTTCCCTTTGCCAGAGCAATGACTTCAGCTGCCAACAGAGAGACTTTCCTCAAGCAGTTTGAGCAGATTGTGGAAGGCGTTAAACAGAACAAAGCAAAGGTATGTTGTACACTTCATGTAGCTCAGTAGTAGCTGAAATACTTTGACTGTGTTAAACATCACAATAGCTTGGGCAAGAAATGGTGATGAAGGGCATGGTTCCTAGGAGAAAAGGCCGGGGTTGACTGGCATAAAGATGGACATAGGACTTTGAAGACACCTAGGGCATAATGATGAAGCAGGTGAACTTATGAGGAATTAATAGACTTCTCCATGGGCCATTAATGTGATAAATGTTCTCCAAAGGCTATTGATAATAATCAATGTCCTTCATGGGCCATTGATGCAAGTGATGTTCTCCAAAGGCCATTAATGCAGGTGATGTTCTCTAAAGGATTAATGCATGTGATGTTCTCTAAAGAGTTGATGATGATTTATTAGAGGCTCTGTACAGGTGTTCTGTTTGGTATTCTACAAACACATGTTACAAACAGCCTGTTTGTGGTTAAATGTGTGTTATATTTACCTCAGAAACCTGTTAGACGTTATAAACACTTGGTAATAGTTCTGTCACCTATTCTCATGTGTTGATGTTTTATGTAAAGTAGTTTTGGACTAGTAATTTCTTGCATGCTTCTTTGCTGTTGATGTGAATAATCCTTCTAGTACCATCAGTTTCTAGTCATTAGACTTCATGGACAATTCATCATTCAATTGTTTGTTGTTATGAAAACAGTTTAAGTTGTTTTTAGTCTGTTAGTGTAATATGTGAACCACATAATCCTTAGGGCTTACTAAGAACTAACATGTAGACCTGAAACTATGAGACATATACATATGATTATAGTAGAAACCAGGCCCACTTAATCATGATGACATAGACAACACTTTAGCAGTGTTTTGGGGAAGTTCCTATCTTATCCATCAGACTCTCTCTGTCTCTCTCTCCCCACACACACATAACACACCCACTCACCCACTTATGGGTTACAGCTACAATGTTCAGTTCCATCTTGAGAAGACTGAGTTTGATTCACAGTATGGACAGTGCAGAATAATACACAAAAGAGGATTGAGAGTGGTGTACACCCCCATCTCATCCTGAAAGAAAAAACTCAGAAGAACTCTGTGTATGTTGCAGACAATAAAATACTAAAAAACAACCATTTATCAATAACTACTAAGAAAGCACTTTACAACACAGTCTTCCTACCAACTCTATGTTACCAATGCCAAACCTGGACAATGACAGAAAAAGAGAAAAGAAAAATCACAGCAACAGGAATGAGATTCCTGAAAAGAATACTCAACGTATCAAGAAGAGATAAGGTCAGAAATGAAAAAATCAGGACTAAATTGGGGGTTGCAGCTGCACCAGATTTTATTAGAAGGCACCAAATCAAATAGTTTGGCCATGCAAGTAGGTTACCAACTAACAGTATACCACAACCAGCAATGATGTTCAGACCAGAGGGAAGCAGAGGAAGAGGCCGACCACGTAAACGATGGATGCAGGGAATAACAGAATCCATGGGAATATCAATACATGAAGACCATAAGCAGGCACTCTCCCGCTGTTTATACTTCACCTCGACACCGCAAGGTAAAGAGGAACATGATGAGATGAGATGAGATTGGTTATTAAGATTGGGGAAAGATGTCTTGCGAGCATCATGGGCTGCATCAGAGAGTGGTGAAGAGCCCAGACCCACAACCAAGTAGCCCAGAGGAACTGCTGCCTTCCCAGGGACAAGCAGAAATGTGGCTCCGTGAGCCATGAACTTGGTACGAAGAAGGAAACATGGCGGCCATGATGTGTACTGGTTTATACAAACTGTCAATGTGGAGGTGACAACAGAGGCAAATGGCCAGGGAAGAAGCTGGCTTCTCGCAGTTGAAGGTGCCAGAATATGTGTGAGGGCACAAAGCAATGTGTGCATGATGTTTAGGAACAGTCACAATGGGCTTTTGTGGGAAAATTACTAAAATGTCTTGAAACGGTACAAAATAACGACAGGAGAAAGACACTCGTAGTTATGACCTGAGTAGACCTGCCTCCAGAGAGTGTCAGGAAGATAGAGGGTCAAAACTTTCCAGGATGAGGTACCACTTCTGATGATCAGAAGCCTCCTCTCGTGTTTGCTCCACGACAGAGATTTTATCACTAAGACAAACCAAAATGTAAAAAGTGTAATATTTTGGACAAACAAAAAGACATGCAAGTCTAGAAAAGATAACTATGGAGGGACGTGAACTGGGAAGGCGGAGAAGAGAAGTATCTATGTCCATTGAAGGTCAACCTGTACAAACCAGATGAATGATGTATCTGTCACATGGCTTTACAATTATCTATCACAGACAGCTTTTACAATTATCTTTCCCATGACAGCTTTTACAATTATTTTTCCCATGACAGCTTTTACAGTTATCTGTAACATGGCAGTTTTTACAATTATCTTTCACATGACAGTTTTTATAGTTATCTGTAACATGGCAGTTTTTACAATTATCTTTCATATGACAACTTTTACAGTTATCTTTCCCATGACAGCTTTTACAGTTACCTTTTACATGACAACGTTTACAATTATCTTTCACATGACAGTTTTTATAGTTATCTGTAACATGGCAGTTTTTACAATTATCTTTCACAGGACAACTTTTACAGTTATCTGTAACATGGCAGTTTTTACAATTATCTTTCACATGACAGTTTTTATAGTTATCTGTAACATGGCAGTTTTTACAATTATCTTTCACATGACAACTTTTACAGTTATCTGTAACATGGCAGTTTTTACAATTATCTTTCACATGACAGTTTTTACAGTTATCTGTAACATGGCAGTTTTTACAATTATCTTTCACATGACAACTTTTACAGTTATCTGTAACGTGGCAGTTTTTACAATTATCTTTCACATGACAGTTTTTATAGTTATCTGTAACATGGCAGTTTTTACAATTATCTTTCACATGACAGTTTTTACAGTTATCTGTAACATGGCAGTTTTTACAATTATCTTTCACATGACAACTTTTACAGTTATCTGTAACATGGCAGTTTTTACAATTATCTTTCACATGACAGTTTTTAAAGTTATCTGTAACATGGCAGTTTTTACAATTATCTTTCATATGATAACTTTTACAGTTATCTTTCATGTGACAGTTTTAACAATTATGTGTTATAGTAAATCTGTTTCTCATATATTTTCCCTGTGATTTTTTTCATCAATCAAGCGACACCTCCATAATGAAGTTTGGCTGAAATGAATTTCCAACACTCTCTGTCTCTCAGTTTGGTTGTACACAATGAATGACTGGTATTCATCCATCTCTAAATTTTATCTTCCCACTTGTATCATTTGCAAGATCTTGCTTATCTGCCATCAACTACTGTTGGCTCCACTATAGTTTGTTTTAATGCTGTTTATCTGTACGCAGGCTGAGAAAAAACGACAGGAAGAGAAAATGAAACGAGACCAACTGAGTGACCAGCATTTAGACCTGATTGAAAAGCAACGACTGTACTTTAAAACTGTCAAAGATTTCAAGGAGGAGTGCAGGAAGAATGAGATCTTACTGTCAAAGTTGCGAAATGAATGATTCACTTTTGTTATATCAGATAGGTGGAAGAATAATTCTATAAATATGTTTGTGAAATCAGACTACAGAACAACAACATTCATTATTAAAATTTATTTTGCTGTAGGGTGGAAAAACAACTTTGTGGATGTGTGAAAAACTATGTAATCTGTGATTGTTTATGTAGTCAGTCAATAATGTTTTATTGTTATCACAGATAACTCCAATCATCCTTGTCTGCCCTTGCCCACTTATTCTATTCCCAGAGAGTTGAAGTTATTGTTGTTAAGCCAACAATTTTATATTAACTGATGTTTCTATTATGTTTTTGGTGGTCTGTGTCATGTATTTGTTTCATCATAGAAGGTTTGTTTGTTCGCTCATTTTAAACTCAAGCGTAGTCCATACAAATACCACTGTTTCTAGTGTATGGGACTGATTTTTGCGTGTGGATTAGCTTTCCCTATTACCAGTGTCACTTGCTATCAGGCGAACCCACTTGACTTCAGAGGTACTTGTAATTTATGTCCACAAGTCAAGGACGAGAAGCCAACATCTTAGTTCAACTGTGTAGGGGTTGAACCCACTACCTCAGCATCAGCACACTGGATGTTTAAGAAAGAGCACTCTTATCCTAGGTCATGCTAACCTGTAATTGTAGGTCTTTACTTGTGACTGTTATAGTTTTGTAAAGAGGTAGTTTGCCATGGCTTTCCTTCTTGGCAGCGACCATACTGGTTGATGACCATATCCATTGTTTCTATAAATAGATATTCTGCCTATAGTCACGAATTTGAGACCACAACCTGCAGTAACATTGACTGCTCTCAGACTCAACCATCACCTGCCCACATGCAGTATCTGTTGACTGCTCTCAGCTCAACCAGCACCAGCCTACATGCAGTATCTGTTGACTGCTCTCAGGTTCAGACCACCACCTGCTTACATGCAGTATTAAATATTCACTGAAGGGAAGGAGAACAAACAGATCTACCCAACAAGATCTCAATATTGAAGACAATTTGTTATGAAGACAAACACAATTGAGGAAAATTGACAATTTTGGACATGAAGGATAACCGTGAAGGAAAGTGTACTGGGGAGGAGAGAAGAGGAGGACCACATGGTAGATGAACTCAAGATGTGACAGATAATCTACACATGACAGCAACAGAGGTGAGAAATCTATGCACACACCAAGAATCGAACCTGCTGCCTACAATAGATGACAAGGCCACACTGAAGAAACAGGTGTACTGTGATGTACAGCCATATAGATGCTCCTGTTCTTCTAATTTCAATTTGGTGTTCTATAAAGATACCCCTTTAAAAGTTGTCACCACAAGCCAAGTGTATCATCCACCCGAACCCACAGCCATGAAATAGGACAAAATTCATACCCTACTATTTTTATTCTGACAACTGGAATGATTTGTAGAAGGAGAACGAACGAACGAACGAACGAACAAACTTTATTTTCAAAGGGTTAAGAATTGGGCACACAGGCCCGTCTAACATTCTGCCCTTCTATCACTCTCTTTCATACATTATTTCATTCCCACATCATTCAAGGCTAACAAAGAACAGTAACAATATAAAAGATATGCATTATAAAGGAGAGATAGAGGAAGACAGTGAGAAAATTCCTAACAGTCTTGTGGTATGGCATGGACAGGTCATCATGATCATCAACTGCCCTGCAAGCTGGCATAGGCATTCATGTCTCTCCACATCTCTGTCTTTGGTTTTCTGGATCAACTCTGCTGATGATATTCCTCCATGCCACCGTTTCAGCCCATCGAGCATCATTTCTCTTGGTCTGCCCCTATACCTCTTCCCCTTAATCTTTACAGTCATCACGATGTTCAACAATATATCTCTTCTCATCATATGACCAAAGAAAGTTCTAGTTTCATTAGCCTATTTCAGGCAGTCTTCGTTAGTTACTCTGGCAGTCCAAGGAATTTGCAACATTCATCTCAGGAACCACATCTCTGTTGCCGCTAAGGTCTTCCTAATTTACATTCCAAGATTCACAGCTATACAGCAAAACAGGTTCCATATGGCATTTCAGCACTCACTTCCTTACATTCAATGATATTGACTTATTGCATAAGATACTTTTCATTTTCTGAAATGCAGCTTTTGCTTACCATATTCTTGCGCTTAATCTCTGTTGTGCACCTTCCATCTGATGTTATAAAAGCCCCTGGATATTTACAATTATCATGGAAGGGTGTCAGCACAAATTAATTCATACAGTTGGAGATACAAGATGTGGGCCACCACAGTCAGCAAAGCACCTGAGATGCTTTTTATAGTGCAACAGGTTTCAGACATTTCCCTCATCCAAACATAGACCCAGTAACAAACACACAACACAAACACATCAGACCTTTATCCTTAGAACGTAATGATTCATAATCAATAGAAATTTCTCCTGTCATCATGTGGTTTTTCTTGAGTACATGTAATTATGAAATAAAATGTAGTTTTATTTTACAGTTTGTATTTATAGTTTTATTTGTTGTGTTTTGATAGTGGTTTGAAAACTTCTGAATTTGAATAATTCTGCCGATCCACTTGGGTATGTGTTCTACCACCTTATTGTTCAAACATCTTTCTGTTCTGCAACCCTGTTGTTCAAGTGTCTCTCTGTTCTACTACCATATTGTTAAAATGTCTTTCTCTTCTATCACCCTTTTGTTCAAACGACTCTCTTTTCTTTCTTTTTTTTTTTCCCTTTTTTTTTTCGCATTTCCTTTTACAGGACATCACTATCAACACCAGCATTTTACTACTGTTGTTGATGTCTTGGTAAGTTTACGTTCAGTAGTTTGCCATTGCTTTCTGAATGATTAGCTCCCATACCAATTCATTAAAACCCAGCACAACGCTGTCTGCTGCCAAATTGCACACAGCTCTTTATACCACCCTAATATTAAAACGTCTCACTGTTCTACCATCCAGTTCAGACTTCTCTCTGTTCTGCCACCCTAATTTTCAAACGTCTCTCTGTTCTAGAACCCTAATGTTCAAACGTCTCTCATTCCTACCATCATATTGTTCAAATGTCTCTCTGTTCTACCACCCGATTGTTCAAACATCTTGACTGTTTTACCACCCTATTGTTCAAACGTCTCTCTGTTCTACTGCTCACTTGTTCAAAAGTCTCTCTGTTCTACCACCCTGTTGTTCAAACATCTCTCGGTTCTGCCACCATATTGTTCAAACGTCTCTCTCTGTTCTGCTACCCTTTTGTTCAAACATCTGACTGTTCTACCACCCTAGTGTTCAAACATCTCTCTGTCCTACCACCCCATTGTCCAAACGTCTCTATGTTCTGCCAATGTAAGAATAGTGGCACCTACGATTAAACTGATACATGCAACTGAATTTGGCTTACAGATGAGCATTGGCAGAACAGAGAGACAGTTGAACAATAGGGTGGCAGAATTATAAAAATATGAAGGCTCTGGTAACCCAGCAAAACCTTTTTTTTTTTTTTTGCATATCTTTTACAGGACATCGCTGTCAACACCAGCATCTTTCAGCTGTATGTTGATTTCTTGGCAAGATTACGCTCAGTAGTTTGCCATTGCTTTCTGAGCGGCCGGCTCACATACCCCGTAAGTTACCGATGCGATTCGAACCACTGCTGATTCTCACCGTCATCACGTTACCGACGAGAGTATACGAGATTACGGAGAAAAGTCATAACATCTAAGCCACAAAGCCGGATAGCAAAACCTACACATCAGAAATTGCCTATGTGAAAAGTAGCACACCACATTTTGATACCGGTAATGTGATTGATAGAGGCAACATGTTTCACAAATACTTTCCCAACAATACACAGGAAGTGAGATAACCCTATAGTTGTTACAGTCGCTCTGATCGCCCTTGTTCTTGTACAGCGTTTTGATGCTTGAGTCTTTGAAATCCTGTGGGACTTGTCCTTCTCGCCAGTATAGTTCTATTAGCTGGTGGATCTGTAGAGTGAGCGTGTCTTGCCCACTTCTGCTAACCTCTATTGGAATCCCATCCTTACCTGAAGCCCTGCCTGATGCAAGTTCAGTTATAGTACACTTCACTTCTGTAATGGTGGGAAATGTGTCCACGTGATCAAGAGTTGGCAGTGTCTCTACGGCGTTGAGGGCATCATCCTCTAGTTTGGTCTCACTTGAGTAAAGCTCCAAATAGTGCTCTACTCATCTATCCATCTGCTGTTTCTTATCAGTGATGATTTCTCCAGGTAAGGTTTTCAGTAGTGCACTTCTTTTGATCACTGAACCACAGGCTTTCTTTATCACATCATACATGCTTCTGATGTCTCCCTTATCACTAAAGTTCGTCTACGGAATGGGGAAGCCAGCCCCACGCCCAGCTCTTCTTCATCGCCTTTCGTTGATTTACTCATTGTACCTTTACAGCTTTATCGCAGTAAAAATTAGAGTTGTCACATACTACGTAAATTCAACACTTCTGTATGGCCCAGAAGCCTGGGCATTGAACAAGCAACTAGAAAGTCGAATAAAGGCCTTGGAGATGTGGATATACAAACGAATTTGTCGTATTTCATGGAAAGAACAACAATTAAATACAGAGGTTTTAGAAAACTGGGAATGAAAAGAGATTTGATGAAAGAAATAAAAACGAGGCAAGTGAAATATTTCGGCCACGTTAAAAGACGTAGCACTCTTATAAAAACCATACCGGAGGGCAAGCGAGCAAGAGACAACGATTTTTTTCCCCCGCGTTTCCATCCTGTTTCAGGATATTGCGGTCAACACCAACATCTTTCAGCTGTATGTTGATTCCCAGGTTAGATTACGCTCAGCACGCCACAACTTTCTGAGCGACCGGCTCCATACTCTCATAAGTCATTGGCGCGACTCGAACCACTTCTAATTCTCGTGCGCTCACGTCAACCACGAGAGTATTCGGGGTTAACGGAGAAAGCTGCTAACTCCTCGGCCAGGGAGCTGGCATAGACAACGATACAAGTGGGAAAATAACATCAAGAGATGTCGCAATCAAGGCGAGAGACAGACAGTGTTTGAAATTCATTTCAGTCAACCTTCATTGTGGAGTCGGCACCTGATTGATTGATCGCAGTTCCACCAGTGAAATTGCCAATCATCATATTATAAATATGAGGGTAGGTCAGAAAGTTATGCACCGTAATTATTATCTCTTTAACCGTTAATAACACACACAGGTGCAATTTAGCATACACCTTCAAGAGATTATACACTTAAACTGGTGCAAATTTTACGCTTCTGTCGTTATTATTAGCTGAGATAATAATTGTGGTTCATAACTTTCTGACCTACCCTCATACTAGATCGTTTCAGAGTCGGTGAGCTTGATACATTTCAATATGCCTTTAAAACGCACACATTCCAACCTGCTTTCTGTATATTGAAGGCAAATATATTAAACAGCCCTATAGTTTTCAATATCTGGATAACATAGTGACATGTGACACAGAGATACAGAAAATAAACGCCGTATAAAAACTTTATTCTACAAGAATGAGAAACGTTATTACATAACAGCAATATCATATGTAGAAACAACAATATTATATGTAGAAACAGCAATATCATATGTAGAAACAGCAATATCATATATGAAAACTGAGGTCAGCATGGCCGAATGGATAAGAACGCACGTTCGTAAACATCCGGTGTGATGATGCATAGGTAAGTGGTTCAACTCCTACACCGGGCAGTTGGACTAAAATGTTGACTTCTCGTCCTTGACTTTGGGATATAAATATAAATTACAAGTACCCCTGAAGTCGGAGTGGGTTCGCCTGATGGCGAGGGACACTGGTAAGAGAGAGAGAGCTAATCCACACGCAAAATTCAGTCTAATGCTACTAGAAGTAGTGTGTTTGGACTACGCTTGAGTTCAAAGCGAGCGAGCACCAAAATAAAAACATTAATTAAAAAAATCAGAAGCAGAAATATCATATTTAGAAAAAATCAATTTACTGAAAAGTTGTGTGTAGCCCATTCATCTATATGAAGGTGACAACTGGACAATGAGAACTGAAGTGGTGACGAACCTGAAGAGGAGATGTGAATTTTGAGAAGCTTGTTGAGAACAATAATGGACAGTTAAGAAAAAAAGAAAGAAAACAAAAACACTGGGGTAATGAGCGCTGCGTGTGTTACAAATTCGCTTATTTTATGTGTGTTGTGTTCCTCTCGCTGTGATCTCAAGCACTTCTTCTATTACTTCTAGTGCATCGGACTGATTTTTGCTGTGGATTAGCTTTCCCTATTACCAGTGTCCTTCGCCATCAGGCAAACCCACTCTGACTTCACAGGTACTTGTAATTTACGTCCCAAAGTCAAGGACAAGAAATTAACATTTTAGTCTACTGAACTGTGTAGGGGTTGAACCCGCAACCTCAGCACACCGGATGTTTAAGAACTAGCGCTATTATCCACTCAGACACGCTGACCTCCGGTAAATTCGCTAATAAAAACCATGAGGAAAAGCCAAATGCAATTTTCGTGGCATTTAAACAGAAGAGGCAGAAAAAATAGATAAAATAGCCATAAAAGGTAAAAATACAAGGCAAGAGAGGCAACTAATTGGAACCCTGGACCCGAAATGCCGACGAATGATAAAACCGAGTTTCACTAACCCCCAAACAAGAGTCGCCGACTAAATAATCGGTAAGGACAGTTTAATAGAGACATCTTCGCTGTCACACGCCGCTGTATCTGGTTGAGCTGCCTGGCGGCGACCGAGAGAGACTGCTCACGTGGGGTCCCTGCCCCGTGCCACTGGCTGTGGCTTTTTAACAGGGAACCCTGCCAGCTCCTGCTGATATTCACAGCTCACGTAGACTCGATGAGGTCACATTTACGCACGGAGTTTTGTTTATTTGTTTTTTTTTTTCTTCTGTTTTTGTTGTACGTGAGCGTTTTATTCTGCTCAATTGATTTCTGGAAGTAATGTATATTATGAAGGAAATATTTGCAAGCATAATGATGGTTTCGTGATTCAAGATAAAAAGTAAGTTTTCGTATCTTATATATGTCTTTATTCGTCACGTTCTCCCATATTTCCTTATTTATGAAACCTCCATGCCATTTGCTTGTGTTGTTTATCTGTTTATTCCGCAAATCATATATTATTGAGAGGTCAGTATGGCTGAATGGCTGCAAGTGCGCTAGTTCTTAAACTCTTGGTGTGCTGATGCGGAGATAGCGGGTTTGATCCCTACACAAGTCAGTTGGACTAAAATATTGACTTCTCGTTGTGGACTTAGTAAAGTTAAATGCATATCTTTTACAGGACGTTGCAGTGAACTCCAGCTATTTTGTGTGTGTGTGGCTGTTTGTAATTCCAGAGCAAGTTTACGTTCAGCAGTAGTGAGCCACAGAGCCGGCAGAGTTCTTAACCTAGGGTTGTAAATTACAAGTACCTCTGAAGTCGGAGTGGGTTCGCCTAATGACAAGAGACACTGGTAATAGGAAAAGCTAAACCACACGCAAAAAGCAGTCCAGTGCACTATAAGCACTAGCACGTGCAATGGACTAAGTTTGAATTCAAAGAGAACAAGCTCTCTCTCTCTCTCTCTCTCTCTCTCTCTCTCTCTCTCTCTCTCTCTCTCTCTCTATATATATATATATATATATATATATATATATATATATATATATATATATATATATATATATATATATATATATATAATTGTTGTTGCTCCTAGTGTGTTGAGTTATCTGCTCTTGGCCATATAGTCATTTAAACTTGAGATTTCCCAAAACTTCAATAAAATAATTATTAATGATTAAAGATGAGATTTACCAACACATATATGAATTTATTTTTGTTTAATGTTGCATATCCCTTGCAGGACGTTGCAGTCAACACCAGCATATTTCAGCTGCTGTTGATGTACTAGGCAAGTTTTTACGTTCAGTAGTTTGCCATTGCTTTCTGAACGACCGGCTCCCATACCAGCACGCTATAACACAATACGACACGGTCTGCTGCACAAATTTGTCACAGCTGAGCTTCGAACGCCTGGTACCCGGCTCACGAACCGCGTTCACAAGCCTTTGACCACTGAGCCATTACTCAGGAGTAATGATGAGTTTGACCATCACATCAACAAATTCGTTATTGAAGGTTGAAGATGAGATTCACCATTCATAGACACCTTGCCGTCTTGACAGACGATAGCTTGGTATATTCAAAAAGGCATAATTACTACAACTCATGGCGGTAGCAAGTGTGACTGATCAGACCAATCCCTGCTGAAAATGTTCGTCCACAATGGATGCATGTGAAAACGTGCTCCTTTTCACCATTACGCACCACGCGTGTATGACCTATCTGCAATAATTTTCTCATTTGTCTCGAAACATCAACAAATTAGCTATTCAAGACAAAAGATGAGATTTACTATAACATCAGTAAATTCGTTATTGAAGATCAAATGTGAGATTTACCAACATGACAACAAATTCCGTATCTAAGATAACTGATGATATTCACCATCACAAACAAATTCGTTATTCAAGATTAAAGTTGATATGTGCAATCACATCAAGAAATTCGTTATTGATGGTCAAAGATAATATTTACCATGACATCAACACATTCGTTATTAAAGATTTAATTTAAAAAAAACAACTATTTTCCAAGCATTTGTTTTTCGAGATGAAAGATGAGATTTAACAACACATCAACGCATTCCTTATTCAAGATTAAGCTACAGTAAGTTGCCGTGTCACGGAAGGTGAAAAATAGCTTCATAAGTTCCTTGTGTTCTGTTCACTTTTAAAGTGTGATAGTTTACAATGTTTGAAGAAAATGTTTCCCTTTCTTTTGAGTGCCTAAATATAAACAATTGAAAGATCAGTTCTTCCAACGCTTTCTTTACGCGATGTGCTTTTCAACTGATTCAATGGCAAACAAAAAGTAGGTTTGTACCAAACATAGTATGCAATAAAATGAACAAGTACATCGTATTTTAATGCAAATTTCCGTTCATTGTGCATAGCAATTTTGGAAGATACCATGAAATTAAACAAACAACACATGACCTTAGTTAGGCGATGTCCTTCTGTTCAACTGGGAGGTCAAATTTGGCGTCACAGAACCAGTTAAATGAAGTATTAACATTTTACAACTGGAACAAAATGAACCAAATAGTGTGGTTAAAAGTATCAATGTCATACCCACTGAAGTCATATCAAGAACGAATGAAAATATCCCTCCTCAAAGACTGTCTTTTCTTAGTACTTAGTACAATTTCTTATATCAATCTGGACATCTGGAAAGAATACATCAGTTGACTTGATGTTGTTGACATCAACAAAGAGGTTGTCCTCAAAAGGAATCATTCTAGGCTAAGATAATTGTCTTCGGTTTACATATTTTAGACACTCTTGAAGCAAATGTTTAGTTGTCACGTTACCAGTTCCACAGTTAACAATATGTGCCATCACGTTGATCCATCGATTAAAACTTAAAAAAAAACTAAAAAACTAAACTAGTTCCACTGTTACGTTGCAATGATATGGGATCCACCATTTTACTCGTTACAAACACAATGAAGTGACCTGTCGTCCCTTTGGCAGTTAACTGATCCAGTATCGAAAGATAGTAAGTATATCGCCACATGCAACCTCCCATTTCAACAAACGGACGATATATCACCATACAAGGGTCATCATGTTATTTGTTTCGTTTCTTCGTATCTTCCGTAATTTTAATGCTCAGTGAATGGAATTTACATTATAATACTTGTTCATTTGATTGTGTATCATTTTTGGCCCAAACTTATGTTCTGTTTGGCACTGAATCAGTTAATATCGTGTAATTGTTTCATCAGGTTGGTTGGTCGGTGCATTGTTAGGAAGACTGAGCTTTACCTCTTAAGTCCTGTGCACTGACGTTCAGGTTGTTTGAGCTTTGATGAGGGCTTGCACGTATCGAGATGAGGTCCATGTGTACTCTTGCCTCCAGATTCCATATCAAAGTTATATTTCCGCGGAGCTGGGTTGCGAAGCTCCCTTTCACCTCGCTAAGCGCAGAAGCCAGCGGGGTGTGCAACACAGGTACGGGAATTATACAACTGCGGAGAGGAATTCTAGGATGTCGTTCAGAAAGCAATGGCAAACTACTGAACGTAAAATCTTGCCTAGTACATCAACAGCAGCTGAAAAATGCCGTTGTTGACTGCAACGTCCTGTAAGGGATATGCAACATAAAAAAAGTTAGTAAGGAAAGGTCCCAATGACACGCCTAAAAGTGCATTGGGGCATATGGTTTTAGATATATATTTATAGACCAACTGTCTCTCGTGAGTGATGTGGTCAGTATCACACTGGCTTCCTTTACTTCCGAAGACATTTCTTGGTTCCATTTTAGGTTGAGTCGACCTGGGTGCCCGAATCAGTTTTAAGAATCCACCCTCATGCGCATGTAACCCCTGACCTCCAGAAAGGCTGGCGAGTGTCTTGTCACGGCGCCACCGCGACTCCTGTTGTAGCCAGAACATCATTCATTACAGCATTGGATTATAGCATTATGAAGTGGGGTGGCCAGATCTTTCCCAACCTCCCAGTTACTAGTCTCACACATTCTTATTTTATTAAATGATTCAGTGCCAAACAAAAACGTAGGATTGGACCTAGCAAAAAATGGATGCCAGAAAGTGGGAAGTTGGTGTGTCATAGCTTTGACTTAAAAGTGGTTAATATGGTAGCATACATGTTGTATTATATAACAAATTAAAGTGGAGCTGTATAAGTAAAACTACTGGATATAAGCCCATGGCAGATACGGGAAGTCGCTTAAGACAATTAATCATCCTATGGCACTTAATCAGTTATCTGTGTCAAGAATACTTCCGGCGCTGTGACGAAGGGGTTACTAATGCAATTCGCAATCACACATACCGCGCTCGCAACACAGCTGCGGGCGATTCGGAAGCAGATCGTCTTGCGTTGGTTTCCATACAAAGGTTTGAGTGCCGATCTTCAGAAAGCAATGGCAAACTACTGAACGTAAACTTGCCAAGAAATAACAAACAGAAGAAAAAGTCAGTTAGTTGTTTGATGCTTGTTTACTTAATTTTAATATATCTAGTCGCTTCAATGCAATCCGACGTGGCTCGCGATTAAACTGTCTCTGATGACCGAAGTAAAGGGTCTGTTCCGCACCCCGGGCAACTGGACTTAAATATTGACTTCTCGTCCTTGACTTAGGAACGTCAATTACAAGTACCTCAGAAGTCGGAGTAGGTTCACCAGATGGCGGGGGACACACGAGAAAGGGAAAGCTAGCCAACGCCCAAAAATCAGTCCAGGGTATTGGCTACCGTGTTTCCTCGAAAATAGGACCGGGTCTTATATTAATTTTAGCTTAAAATGCAGTAGGGCTTATCTTCGGGGATGTCTTTTTTTTCCTTTTTTTTCAGATACACAAATCTACATTTATTCATGTAAAAAGTTCTACATTTATTCAAATACAGTCATGTCATCTTCTTCTGAAACATCGTCAACACTCTCCAAATCCCGAATTCCGGCTTGAATTCCTTGCGACCCCATCTCCTGTAGAACCATTGGTCCCAGTCTCTCATGTCCAGCAATAAAGCTTTCCTTAAATGAGCATTTCTTGTCCATGTAGCCTGCTCGTAGTGTATTGGTAACACAGCTGTCAGTGATTGTATCCCATGCATTCTTCACCCAAGTCACGACCTCCTGCAAACTAGATTTCACAACATTTCCACGCTGATTTCTCTCCATTCTATTTTCAATGTAGTCGTTGATTTCTACACAAAAGCGACGAAAAATGGTACTTCAATTTTAATTCACCGCAACAAAGAAGAATCCCTTCGAGCCTCATTTGCATCGGTCCGGCAATCATTTTGCGGTTTAGTGTTCGGTGGACTGCTAGACCGATCGATGGATGTTGTTAAGTTTTTGGGCCCGTAGGGCCCTCACTGTCGACGACAAATGAGGCCGATGCAAATGAGGCTCGAAGGGATTCTTCTTTGTTTGCGGTTGTTTGCGGTGAATTAAAATTGAAGTACCCGAAAAATTGCTGGCGGCAAATTTTTGCTTCTTTATTTAACACGAGTGAAGTATTGAATTATGAACCACATCCGCTCATTATCAAGTGCGCACCAATGGGGTTTGTACTCCAACTGGCCATTCGGCAACCAATCTCTCCTTCCAGCTGACGATCTAAACCAGGGCTTATTTTAGGGGTAGGTCTTATATTAAAAGCATCCTGAAAAATCGTGCTAGTAGTATGAGCACGTATGTGGACTACGCTTGAGTCTCTAGCCAGCGGGAAAAAAATGTAGTGCTTCCCTGTTTCTTAATTGTGTGTGTGCTTAGATTCTAGAGAAAGCTAGAACACTTTACTCTGCCTTTCCCCGTGAAAGATAGTTTCTAGAGAAAGCTAGAAAACTTTACTCTGCCTTGCCCCGTGAAAGATAGTTTCTAGAGAAAACTAGAAAACTTTACTCCTCCTTACCCTGTGAAAAACAGTTTCTAGAGAAAGCTAGAAAACTTTACTCTGCCTTGCCCTGTGAAATATAGTATCCAGAGAAAGCCAGAGAACAGTGTCCTACCTTGCCCTAAGAAAGATAGTTTCTAGCGAAAGCCGGAGAACTTTGCCCTGCCTTACCCCGGGAAAGATAGTTTCTAGATAAAGCCAGAGAACTTTGCCCTACCATGCTCTGCAAAAGATAGTTTCTAGAGAAAGCCAGAGAACTTTGCCCTACCATGCTCTAAAAGATAGATTCTAGAGAAAGCCAGAGAACTTTGCCCTACTATGCTCTGTAAAAGATAGTTTATAGAGAAAGCCAGAGAACTTTGCCCTACCATGCTCTGTAAAAGATAGTTTATAGAGAAAGTCAGAGAACGTTGCTCTACCATGCTCTGTAAAAGATAGTTTCTAGAGAAAGCCAGAGAACTTTGTCCTAACTTGCTCTGTAAAAGCTAGTTTCTAGATAAAGCCAGAGAACTTTGTCCTAACTTGCTCTATAAAAGATAGCTTATAGATAAAGCCAAAGAACTTTACCCTACCATGCTCTGTAAAAGTTAGTTTCTGGAGAAAGCCAGAGAACTTTGTCCTAACTTGCTCTGTAAAAGATAGTTTATAGAGAAAGCCAGAGAATTTTGCCCTACATGCTCTGTAAAAGATAGTTTCTAGAGAAAGCCAGAGAACTTTGCCCTGACTTGCCATGGGAAAGGTAGTTTCTAGAGAAAGTAAGAAAACTCTGCCATGCCTTGATCTGTAAAAGATAATTTCTATAGAAAGCCAGATAACTTTGCTCTATCTTGCTCTGTGGTTCAAATAGGAAAATAAAAGCATGTAATCTTCTTGGCGTGGACAACTAGAGAGCACTTAACCTTTATTCTAACTTCAGTGATTGTCCCTAGATTTCTGACGCATCGATTTTCTTATTACTTCACGCAGTGGAACATTTGTTGGGAAACTCTTGAGGCCATTGAAAGAACAGAAGAAATACATTCACGGCTTTGTTTAGCACTCACTGAAGTACAGGAGCCGTGGTGGCGTAGGAATCAGACGCTTGCATTCTGACTCAGTGGTGCTGGGCTCCATAACCATCGAGACGGATTCGAAGTTTAAAAATTCACCAGGGATTCCAAGTCGACTCAACTGAAAATGGGAAGTAAAGACGTTCGGCTTGAGACTGAACACATCATGCATCGAGTGCTGACAGGTTTATAAAAGTACGGGTTTAATACTGCCACCGCGCTTTATGAGTATTATTAGTATTATAGTATGCCGTTGTACTTTCTCATATTGTAAGGATTGCCAATGCGCTTTTATCATACTGTAGCACCATGCAAATGGGCTTTATTTATACTACTGCGCTTTTACACGTCACTGCGCTTTTGGGTATTGTAATAATAATAGTCTCTTATATGGCTACGGGTTCATTAGTTAGCATCGCATCCTTGATGAAATCATATCATAGCTAACCTGCCCCATTAGCTGATTGAGCTGGATCATAGTAATGCTTGTGACATTCTCCGAGACTGGTTGAATGTTGGCGACTGGCTATATTATCTTTTCCTTTCACTTCTGTTGTCAAGTGGTAGTTCTTGTATAGCTTATTGAATATTAATATTTGTACACACATTACGTGACGACTGACGCCACTCCACAAGGAAACTGGTATAACATAACAGCGATACAATTTTGATACCTTGTAATTTCACAACACTGGAAACACATCGAGATCATTGTAAAACAATGTCAATAAGATACTTGCAACTCACATCTGCAATCACACTCTGTCGACGTAGAATCTCTCAAACGACATCTGCATTCAAACTCTGTCGACATTGGATCTCTCAAATAACATCTGCATTCTCACTAAAAGTAGCAGCAAGGTGAGATACTGCCATAGCCATTATTCAGCTTCAACCGGTCCAACCCAGAACTCTGTCCAACCTTGACTGACCGTTTGGAGGAGACGCTTTGCTGTCTTAATGCAAAGCGTGAATCTGTGAACTAGCTGGATCTTCACGCTGACTTGCGTGAAGCTCTGTACTCTATCAACTCAGTACTCCATTACCTGATATAGGATAATGGCAAATACCATATTCACAACGTGCCTTAAGGTGTCCAAATGAGCTCTTTACTTATTTACGTCAGACAGAAGTATTGGAACTAAACCCTGCTCTAAGGTCCTATATATCTGTCTGTTTATTATTTGACATATGTTTAGTTGATATAAATTATGAAACTTATGGTATTATTTCAATGACTAAATACGAATTAACACCATATTCCATAGTTGTTGTTTCAGGTGGCTAATGAAGACACAAGTTTTAGTGGTATTAAGTTTTTCGTGCATAGAAGTACAAATGCTCCTACATTGAGACGATGTGGTCATTTGGATGTTCGAATTCCATTTTAATCACCATCCTATGTTATCCTATCTTGGACATGTAATAACAGTTGATGACAGAAGGGAAACATAAATCAAAAAGAGAAATGGAGTGGTCACAAATGCTTTCATCATCATGGAATTAGTATTAACATCTAGAGAGATTAACAATACATTAAGAATAAGAATTGTCAAATGTTATGTGTATTTAACACTACTATATGGCGCGGAAACCTGGACAAGGAACAAGCAATTAGAAAGTCTGAAAAAGGCCCTGGGGATCTGATATACAGAAGAATATGTCATATTTATGGAAATAAAAACCATCAAATACAGAGGTTCCAGAAAAGATGGGAATGAACAGAGGGTGGTGAAATAATAATAAAATAAATAGGCAAGTAAAATACAAGCGTATTTCAGCCACGTCAACAGACACAACACGCTTATGAAAACCATACTGGATGGTAAAATTTAAGGTAAGCCAGCAAGAGGCAGACAACGATACACGTGGGAAGATAACATCAAGAGGTGGACGAACATCAGCCTGACAGAATGTACAGTCAGGGCGAGAGATAGACAGTGTTTGAGATCCATTGCAACGAACCTTCATTGTGGAGACGGCATCTGATTGATTGATTGATTGATGAATCCCTGGAGCTGTCTGGTAGATAACTACAGTCTTCTTCAAGTTGATGCTGAGCTCAAAGTTGGCACAGGCATATGAGAAAGCTGGAACATTGTGTTGCATGTTTGCCTCTGAGTTGGCATATAGAGCGCAATTATCAGCAAACAGGAGCTCTCTGACGGTGTCGCTGTTAGTTTTGGTTTTAGCTTTCAGCCTTCTGAGATTGAACAACTTTCCATCCATGCGGTAGTTAATGTCCATTCCAATGTCGTTGTTCTCGAAGGCATTCGTCAGCATAGCTGAAAACATGAGGCTGAACAGTGTTGGTGTCAGGACACATCCTTGCTTCACTCCATTGGTGACAGGAAAGGGCTCAGACAGTTCACAATTTTCCTGTACTCTTACCTGCATACCATTAAATAGCCGCGCTGTTTGAACAAACTTTTGTGGACAGCCATATTTTGCCATAATCTTCCATAGACCTTCTCTGCTGACTGTATCAAGAGCTTGGTATGATCAATGAACGTGGGGAACATTTTAGAGTTCTGTTCCTGACATTTCTCTTGCAACTGCCTTGCAGCGAAAATCATGTCAACAGTTCCTCGTTCTTTTCTAAAGCCACATTGACTCTCAGGAAGAAGACCTTGGTCGAGATGGGCTGTGAAGCGATTGAGAAGAATCCTGGAGAGTATCTTTCTTGCAATTCAGAGCAAGGAGATGCCTCGGTGGTAGTCACGGGATTGGTGGTTTCCTTTACGTTGGTAAAGGTGGACTGTTGGAGCATCCTTGAAATCTTGTGGCATAGTCTAATTCACCCATATGTGTGTAAAGACTTGATGAAGCTCCTCTATTAGAATCGGCCCACATGTCTTGTATATCTCTGCCGGGATGTGATCAGGACCAAGCGCTTTGCCGTTGGAAAGTTGTTGAATGGCTTTATTTACTTCCACTATGGTTGGCAGGTCAACAAGTGTATCATTAGTGGGGACTTGAGGAAGGCAGTTGATGGTTTCATCATCGATGGAGGAGGTTGCATTTTAGATGTTGCTGGAATGCTATGCCCAACGTTGAAGGGTTTCTTTCTTATCGGTGACCTATGTTCCCCCATATGAACTGAGGAGGGGAGCTATGCCTGGTGATGTAGGACCATAGACCGCTTTCAGTGAGTCGTAGAAGTTTTTCATATCATGTCTGTCAGCAAAGCTTTGAATCTAATCAGCTTTGTAGCTCAGCCAGGAGCCCCGCATGTGCCGAGGTTTCTGCTGCACTACTCTACGGATGCTATTGAAGGCTTCGGGTCATTCAAATATGACTTGAGGAGAAGACGTTTCTTGGCCAGCAATTGGTTGATGTCTTCGGAATTTTCATCAAACCAATCTTTATGTTTCAGGGGGACTGGACCCAGGATTTCCATAGTAGTGTTGTAAATTATGTTCTTTAGGGTTCTACACTCTGTTTCCGCATCTGCAGCATTGTGCTTGAGGCGGTCTTCCAGCATGTCTTCAAATGACAACTGCATGGTTTTACTGCTTAGGCTGGTGGCATTTAGTTGTGTGTGTGTGTTTTTTTTTTTTTGCACTTTTACCCTTAGAGGACGTTGTAGTGGTTTAATGTGCATGCTTATTTTTGAGACAATTAGGCGATGGTCTGTCCACCATTCGGCACCACGCATGGATTTTGTCCCCCGAACATTTTGTCTATCACTCCTCCTGACTATGACATAGTCAATGAGGTGCCAGTGTTCCGAGCAAGGGTGCATCCACGATGTCCTATTTCTCTTGGGAAGACGCAAAATTGTGTTGGTAATCAGGAGATCGTGTTCAGCACAGGTCTGAATGAGGAGGAGTCAATTGCTGTTACAATTTCCGACTCCGTGCTTTCCAGTAATGCCACCCCAAGAGGAGGTGTCCATGCTTACTCTGGCATTGAAGTCCGCAATGAGTATAAGTTTGTCTCCCTTGGGAACAGATGTTAATACATTGTGCAGGTCCTAACAGAACTTGTTCTTGACGTCATCTTCATTGGTCATGTTTGGTGCTTAGACACTCACAATGGTTGCATGCTTCCTTCCGTCTAGGAGGGTCAACTTAATGGCCATAAGCCTGTTGTTTACAGCCTTCGGAAATCCAGCTATAGTTCGTCCAGAAATGAATGCCTTCATTCACGATAAATTATTTTGAAAACTGTCTGTTGCATCGTTATGAAATTTTTCCTGCCGTCTTATATTTACTCCCACACACGGAATATGTCTTTAAAATGTCCAAAAGCAACTTAAATCATGGAAAGCGGCGACATTTCTTTGATGTTTTGGTGAAAAACTAGAGATTTCTCGCTAACAAACTTGTTTTACAGTAATGCCCCGTTCCACTAAGCGAGGCTCTTGTCATAAGGCCAATCCCAAGTCCCACGAGGAAATTAACTATTCAACGCTAATGTTTCCGTGAGAAGACGTAATACATTTAATAATGTGCACTTCATCTCTGACATCGCATATAAACAAACTTTGAAATCTGCTGTACAATCTCCAGAACAAAATTTTTTTTTGTTGGGTGGACATAATGATAAGGTTATATGCTAAATCTCATAATTTTCCCTCAGCTGGTTACTGAGATATGTAATTGTATATTGGGGCAGACAAAAGTAAACCAAGGCCGTCTTAATGGCAAACCCCACACCGGACTGGCGTCTTCCTCACATTTCCTTCCACTCCAGAAGAATGTATAGCCGGCACCTACTTCACAGATTTGGCCTTCTTCTGCACGTCGATGTTGTACCTGCCGAACTCTCTCCCAATTAGTGCTGTTCGTCTCTCTGGGTCCGACGCGCCGCCTCTGTCAAGTAGGATGCACACATTCCAAGTTCCACTGGTGACGTGTATATGGTTTGCTTTTTTGTTTTTTGCGTTACCTGATTTTACTTTGGTTCTATGTCGATCGCAGTATAGGGTACCCACCAACTGCAGTTAGCTGGTTAGGTAATGATGAAGCAGACAGTGTTTAGGACACATTTTCTAACCCCTTCAACATACTATGGAGATAAGAAGCGATTTCCTATAGAGGGCTGCTCAGCCGCTCAAGGGGCTGCCGAATCCACTCCTGCTCCGTTCAGTAGAAGACGACAGTATGGTCTGAGCCTCCTGTTTGCATGTCTACGACTACGGCTGTCAGCGTACGTACGCCTGCCGCTTCGCCCCTCTCCCATCGCCACAGGGCTTGTAGGTGATAGATGAAGTTGGATGAAGAATCACTTGCGCGATTAATTTGATTAAAGTGAGGAAACGTTGTGCAATTCGTCGATACCACTCTCTCGCCTGAGTCCATCTGAGTCCAGTGGCAAGACAAGTCAAGACGACTGGAGACGAATTCAGGTGCAATGGATGACCATGCCGTGCTCATTACGATCCACAACGCTTTGCAGGTAAACGCCGTCTTGCCAGTTGAATCATCAATGATTCCTTCCGCGCAGCCTGCCAAATCCTGTCTTGTGCTGAGCTAGTTCACCGATTGGTTCGACGCCGAATCGATTTCCCCCGCTTGGTTTAGCCAGCCTGTCACAGTCGTTTTTTCTACTTCCTGCAGCTCCCTACATGCCCTCCCAATATTACTCATCTCAGTGCGTAATTCTCTTCTCCCGGTGTTTTTAGTTCTCACGCTCTTTCGTTTGCCTTGTGGATTGCAGACAGTCGTGTCTAGTTATATTGTCTTCAGGTTTTCTCGATGTGTGCCCTATCTACGGCCAGATTGTTCTCACCACCTGTTGGTTCACTGGGATTTGTTTAGTTCTCTCCATGAGCTCTGCATTTGGTCGTTCTACCATACCATTGTATTCCCACTATTCTGCGCAGACACCAATTAAGGAATGTTTGTAGTTTATTTGTAATTCTCTGAGATGTTCTCCTTGTTTCTGACCCATACAGAAGCACTGATTTAACATTTAGGAGTTAACAATTCTAAGTCTGGTGCTAAGTTTAACTTCCTTTCATGTCCAAACATTTTCTTATGCTATGAAAGCTCCTGTTGCCTTTTGTATTCTTATTGGTAATGACTTCCTCGAGAAAGCCCATGAAATGCTTGACTTTTTCCGCAGGCGGGCCTACCCAGAGAACATCTTGTCCACAGCGTTCTGTCGTATAACCCAAGCCTCTTGTGAAATGTCCCTTGTCTAACAAACGCGACCTCCTAACAATGAACCTAAGCTTATCCTCACCTTCCATCCACATGCCTATGCCATCAAGCACATTTTTCTCCGGCACTGGTATATCCTGGAATCCGATCCGGCCACTCGTAAGGTATTCTCTAATGGCCCTAGGGCAATTTTCCGCCGAAACCAGAGCCTCAGAGACCACCTTGTGCATAGTCGCTTCCCCACTGATACTTCATCTGTGGGCACATTCAAAGGCCACCGTAAGGACTGTCTGACATGCCCTTACGTTTTTCAGACACCGGCGATTGCATTCCCCCTAGGCACCTTCTCCCTGAAAGATTCTTTTACTTGCACATCCCGCAATCTCATATATGTTATCATCTGCAAACGATGTGACATGAAATACATTGGTCAAATTAAACAGACGCCTTGCCGAACGTTTTAGGAAACACCCCAGAGATAATGACCAGAGTGCTGATAAACCTGTCCCCAACCATTTTAATTCTTCCAACCATAATGGGGTCAACGATGTGTGTGTCAATGCATTGAAACACTGCTTCTCCAACAGTTCCATTAGGCTAAAAATTGAAAGCCAGTTAATAAACTCTCTGGGATGCGTCCATCCAGCAGGTATCAATACCGTTGTGGACGCCACTGTATAACTGTGCCATCTTCCCTCTATACATTCATATCCATATGTTCACACGCCTCCGTATATACATAGCCAACTGTTTACACTGTTTATAACTGTGCTGTTCCCCCCCCCCCCTCCCACATATTCATACCTAACTGTCTATATTCATATCGGACTGTTCGCATTTGTTTTTTTTGGCGACATAAACCCTATCTGGTCCTCTGGCAACCTAACTATACTTAAACTCTGTGGCCAAAGAGTGCCTTCTCAACCGGCACAAGCCGGTACTTATTTGTTATTTTATTATTTTATTTTATATATTTATTGATTACTACTGATTTTTGGATAAGTCACAATTTGGTTTTCACCTGTGTACGATGGATTTTCTTAACTTGTAAGTAGGTATGTGAATGTGCATTGTGTCTGTGTTTAGTAAGTCTCTTCTTTTCACAGGAGCAAAATATATCTAATTGTTTCCAGTTCAAATCTCTATCTATTCCCTCATTTATGTTTACATTGCTTCTCAAATAGGTGTATGATTTCGCCTCTTGAAGTGGGTTTCAAGGAGGAAGACATTGCTGTTTGATTGGTTTAATCTAATTATCTTTGCCTTACCTCTATGCATTTTAGTGATTTGACATAACGGTGTAGTCACCTGTGAAGCAAACAGGACTGCAAGAGCTGTGGCATAAAAAAGCTGGACGAAAAAGAAAAACGACAGGAGATATTCCTCCTGGCACGTCAGATATTCTTTGCCAACATTATCAAAGAACATTTCGAGCCAAAATAGGCCTTACCAGCCATCTTAGAACTCACGGCTCCAAACTTTCAACCCCACTGGATGAAATGAATGGTCATCATCATTCTTGATGGACAAACATCACAATGAATTTGTAGACCTAACAGTTGTGACATCTCTTCCAGCATGATTAGTTTATTCTGTATTTGATTACGTGTGTGTGTGACAGGTTTGATTACGTGTGTGTGTAACAGGAGCGCACTGTCGCTGGCAAAGTCCAAATCATTAAGATAGTGTTGTCTTCATAACGGGGTCAGTAAAAAATAATAATGGTGACAAAATACATCCATATCGTACTCCTGTTTTTATTCCAAATTCATCTGCCAGTTTTCTCGCATAAAGAACTCTACAAATAATAACTTCATATGTTGCCTTAATTAAGTTAATGTTTTTCTGTAGGATCCCATAGCACCTCATCATCCCCCAAAGGGATTCCCTATCAATGCTCTTAATAGCCTTTTCACAATCCACAAATCCAATATAAAGAGCCGAATACACTTCAGTTGTTCGCTTTATTATTATGTGTCATGTGACAATCTGGTCCGCGCAGGATCTGTTTGGTTGGAAGCCTGCCTGTTCATCCCTTGGCTGTTTGTCAATGGCATCTCTCTTAATCTCTCCAGAATGATCCTGTTTAATATGTTCAGAGGCACTAAAAATAACATTATTCCTCTATAATTGTCAGGCTTTTGTAGGTCCCCTTTCATGGGCAACCTAACCAGATATCCTTCTCTCGTCTGCTAGTATTTCTCTACATCTATATAATTATAATGCGTTATACTCAACATTAGACTCCCCAAGAGATATTATTATATAACCTGGTCGATTTAATCACTGGTTTAAATTGACTGTTTCTCCTTCGTATACAGTTACAACCGGTGGTATACCCAACACTGACCCCCATGAAATATTCTCGGTAACTTCACGTTTAACGCATGCTACTCCCTCGGTAACTATAGCATTCAATTTTCATGTTTTCTGGTGCATCCTCTGGTCTCTAATTATTTCCCCTACTTATATGTGCGCCGAACAATACGTGCGTATTTGTTTATGAACTGTCTTTGTGACCCCAAAGGGTCCTCCAATTGATGTTTATGTGTAATATGTGTGCAACATTGGACCCGACCAACCATTTCTCTTGTTTAAATGTTTGTGAATATACTGGACACAGACATACGGTCCCATGTGTTTGTATGTTTGTTATTAGGGCTTACGCTGGTGTAATATAAAATTCTGAGACATATGGTGCTATTTCAATTATTAGATACGAATTCTGTCCATATCCCAGTTGTGGGTTCATGTGGATGATAGACCTGGCTGACGAAGACACTTGATTAGGGGGGGGGGGGGGGGTCAAGTTTGTCGTGCGCCGAAGTACACTTGTTTCTGCAGCGAGGCGCTGTCGTCAATTGGAGGTGATAGTTTCGTATCCCGGTCGGTTACTGTAACTTTCAAATGTTATGCTGTCTGGTGTTTCCTCTGGTCTCTAATTCTTTACCATACTTCTATGAGCGCCAAACAATACTACTGTATTTATTTATGAATTATTCTAATATAATCTTGTCGCTTTAATCACTGGTTTAAATTGATTGTTTCTGCTTCGTGTACAAGTACAACCCCAACACTCAATCTCCCCCCCCCCCCCCCGCTCAAGCGCCCCCCCCCCCATCTCTTGGGGGGGGGGCGCTGAGTGGTCTCGAGGTATGGCGTCCGCTTCGAGTGCTGGAGGTCCCCAGTTCAAGCCCCGGTGAGGACCGGGATTTTTTCTCGTGGACTTCTAGTAATAAAATTTCCCCTGATCCCTGGGTAGTGAGATCTGACGCCCGTGTGTATTGTTGCGCACGTAAAAAATCCCTTGGCAGCTGGGAATCGAAAAAGAGTAGCCTAACGGCGCTGCCAGGGCAACATTTTGAGTTAAAAATCTACTCAAAGTATTTAAGGATCCTCGCCGGTGCTACGGCGTTCGTGCACTGAGCTGAGTGTCTCCGGACTCAGGCTTGAGTTAAGAGAAGAACGGAGCACTTATGGGTTACACCTGTGTGCCGTGATGTTGATCCGTCGACTAAACTAAACTAAATTAAACTAAACTAAACTAATACAAGTACAACCGGTAGTATACCCAATACTCACTACCAGAGAGATATTCTTATATAACATGGTCGCTTTAGTCCCTGGTTTAAAATTACTGTTTCTGCATTGTATGCAATTATAATCTGTGGCACACCCAACACTGATCCATGGAGATGTAATCCTATATAATCTGGTCGCATTAATCACTGGATTAAATTGATTGTTTCCGCTTTTTTACCGGTGGTATACCCAACACTGACTCCCAGAGATATATTCTTATATACTATGGTCTCTTTAATCACTGGTTTAAATTGATTGTTTCTGGATTTTATAAAATCACAACCTGTGGTATACCCACCACTGACTCACGGAAAGATGCTCTTATATAAAGTAGTCGCTTGACAAACACAATACACGGCGATTTAAAATTGTAGGTTCGTGTTGTAAAATTCATTGCGTGTATGTCTTATCATTCTATCAAGCAAGCGCATACTGCCAGAGCCCTCATCATATATTCATGACGTGGTTACGACCGGGCTCCCTTAAGTCAGTGTCTGACAGACCCATTCACCACCTGACCATTGGGTACTGCACAGAGCATACAATGAACCCATTTGTTCTGATTTGTAAGAGGATCACTTATACTGCACACAGATTCACCCACGTGTGCTTCAGTCTCCCATAGATCATATTTAGGAGAAATTCAAGACCGTAAACAAACTCTGCAATGCTGGCTTTTACTTACTGTGATTTACCAGAAATATATATTAATGATGAAAATTGGAAGTGGTGGAAAATTTCAAATATCTTGGGTCATTGATTACCAACAATGGTGACACAAGGAAAGAAATTAAAAGACGAATGTCTATTGCTCTTCAAAGACTAAAACAACTGAATAAATTATGGAATGGGACAGAAGTACAAAAATTAGATTGTTAAGGGCATGCATCTTTCCCATTGCAACATACGCTTGTGAGACATGGACACTAACTAAACAAGAGGAAAAGCGCAAAAGTGCCGTTGAATATAAATGTTATAGACGAGTAAAGGCAAGAACAAATGCATCCATACTCCAAGAGCTGAATATTGAAGACTGTTGGCTATTAAAGTTGAGTTGAGTTGAGTTAAGAACCGACATCACAGCACTCAGGACATTCCCGTACGTGCTCCGTCCCCTCGTTCAACAGCCAGCGAAGAGTCATACTACTAATCGTTCCCACCGCTATCTGATTAAAAGTTCTCCTGGTCTTCACACTCAGTTTTGAGATTCTTCCAGAACCGCTGGCGATCCCCCGCAATCTCATTCTTTCCACATATGGGTTCTCAATCTGTTCCTCCGCCTTCTTCACCTGGTCCCACAAGCGCACGACCACCTCCCCCTTGTCCTTAGGCAAAATGCCGCCAAGAGGCGCATTCCCTGCTAGTTTATCAGTCTGTTCATTCCCCCGTACACCCGCAGCCAGGGCAAGGGCAAAATATCCATACATTTCTCAAAATCTGTGACCTCTGAAGCGACGAGAGATGGTCTCTAGATCACACACCTGACGTATATATATATATATATATATATATATATATATATATATATATATATATATATATATATATATATATATATATATGTCTGTCTGTGCCATCCAGGACCTGCCTCGTCTTAGTCTATGTCCCTTGACCATATCCATTGTTGCATGCATCGGGTGATCCCTGTATGAGGCAACTCTCAGGTACCATTTGGCCTGAAAGACCCTATGCCTATCCGTCATTGTTGGTAGCGTCAGGATATGCCTCATGCATATAATTGGTGTGTCCTTTATGCACCCCAGGATTAACCGCATGGCATCATTCTATATGAGCTCCAACCTTTCAAGCTGGCTCTTTGATACTGTCAGCAGCCCCAAACCATATTCAATGACAGAAATTAGTAACTGCTGAAAGAGTCTGTACAGCATCCTCTGATCTACCCCAGTTGCTGCCATAGCCCTCAATGCATTAAGTCCCCTACCAGCCTTCACCACCAAAGCCTCCACATGATCCTTAAAAGACAAACACCTGTCAAAGGTGATACCCAAGTACTTCAATTTACTCTCTCGACTAAGAGGACATCCATTCAACATAATACCTGGGACGATAAAACAAAGAAAACTGATATATTTTGGTCACTTGAAACGTCATGAGAGGTTGGAGAGAACAATAATGGAGGGGTATATGCCTGGAAAGAGAGGAAGAGGAAGGCGAAAGAGAAGATGGGTGCAGGATGCGGCGGATGATCTTCATATGGGTGGACATCTTGCTTATATCTGAGAGGTTTCCCGGAAGGTTGTTATGGGAGCGAGGTTCTGCAAAGGACATGCTGCTGAATAAATGAATGAATGAATGAATTTACCAGAGGCTTACCCGATCTGTATTTGTTTATAATTTGCAGCTAATGAGCTTTTATTTTAACGTACAAAAAGTGCTTAATAAGCTACTGAGCGTAATCTTGCCAAGAAATCAACAATAGCGGTAAAATGCTGGTGTTGACAGCGATGTCCTGTAAAGGATATGCGGGAAAAATAATTACAGCTTTACAGAACAAAGGACGTTGCAGCGATAAGCCATTACCAGCAAATAAAAACAAAACACAAATTATGAACACGGGGCAAACACTACCAGCCCGGGATTTTGAGATAAATGGCACATTTTGTTTATTTGCTCATTTTCTGCTCATTGTTCTAAATTGTTTCGCCTTTCCATTGTTCTCGTTCAATTAACATTCCTTAATGTTATCACTGTAGTGTCTTCCTCGTTGTTATATGTTGTGTTTTAGGTATTTCTTTGCTGACGAAGGCTAGTCGCCGCCATGTCCTTTGTTTTCCATAAATATGTTAGTAAAGCTGCATTGCTTTGTGTTATTTTATAACGTTTAATGTCTTCCTAGTTTTTGCTCTTATCGAAGAAGACCAGACGTCTATCTACTAGCCACCCATATGATCAAGCGGGGGGTGGGAGGGGGGGGGGAGAAGGTGGAGTGTCAACAACATGGAGTTTCTTGTTTTCGAGAAGTCTCCAACATCACCTGTATCACGTCTGCTCAGGTTACAACGTGGAGTTTCTTGTTTATGTGAGGGATCTGGTACATAACCAATTAAAACAAACCGAGAAGGACATATTTGCCACTCTAATTGGTATTGTTGTGCTCGCTATATTCTACAATAACATGATTACACTTCAGAAATGAAGTTGCAGCACTGTTCTTAAGTATATCTTAAATAGTTACTCCATTTACACACCGTTCTATAGAGGGTATGTGGCATTTAACCAATATTTAAGGGGGGAAAAACTGAAAAAGAAACATTTGCCACTATAATTGGTATTGTAGTGCTCTCTCTATTCCATAATGCTATGATTACACTTCAGAAGTGAAATTGCAGTATCGTTCTTGCATACCCCATGTTTACCGGACACGGAGATGGGAAGTAAAGCTCTGCATTAACAATTAGGGTTGTGTTTAGAATTATGCTCTGCTAAATGAGAGTGAATCTTGGAAAGTCAACGAAAAAATTGGGAAGGGCTTGAAAGGAACAAAGCTGTGGCTTCTGAGATGAATGTTTCGAATGAATACCTTGCACCGCCATTTGCTGTACCTCCTTTTACTGGACATGGAGAAGGGCAGGATATCTCTGCTACACAATCAGCGTGTAGGTGGTACATTCATACCGGGGTTGGAAATAAGTGTCTACATCAACGGAATGACCCTTTGTCTGTAATATAACAGAACAAAAGCGCTAACACGGTTAGTGTAACGCCGGCCACTTTGACTTTTCGTGCGAAGTCTCATTTGGTAGTTTTTGGGTAAGTAAGAAAAGTAAAGGTCCCCTTGTCCCTGAGAGATTGGACGCATGATGTGGTCAATATCATGCCGTCCGACTTCACTTTCCCAAGACATTTCCCGATACATATTTTAGGCTGGGTCGATATGGGATGCCATGTTAGTGTTAAACATTCTTCTTGGTGTGGGTTCGAACCCGGCAGGCAATCGTCTAGCAACTGCACTACCGCCGCTCCCAAAACGTAAGTAACAAGTGGAATATTAATTCCTGGCTGGTGAATTATCTGGGAGATTGAGACTGAAATCTCAAGTCCGATGCAATAACGTTCCGGTTGTCTCAGGTCTGCTACACGGCTTTCATAGAGCGGAGTGAGGTTGTCTCAGGTCTGATACACGGCTTTCATAGAGCGGAGTGAGGTTGTCTCAGGTCTGATACACGGCTTTCATAGAGCGGAGTGAGGTTGTCTCAGCTCTGATACACAGCTTGCATGGAGCGGAGTGAGGTTGTCTCAGCTCTGATACACAGCTTGCATGGAGCGGAGTGAGGTTGTCTCAGCTCTGATACACAGCTTGCATGGAGCGGAGTGAGGTTGTCTCAGCTCTGATACACAGCTTGCATGGAGCGGAGTGAGGTTGTCTCAGTTCTGATCCACAGCTTGCATGGAGCGGAGTGAGGTTGTCTCAGCTCTGATCCACAGCTTGCATAGAGCAGAGTGAGGTTGTCTCAGCTCTGATCCACAGCTTGCATAGAGCAGAGTGAGGTTGTCTCAGTTCTGATCCACAGTTTGCATGGAGCAGAGTGAGGTTGTCTTAGCTCTGATCCACGGCTTACATGGAGCAGAGTGAGGTTGTCTCAGCTCTGATCCACGGCTTGCATGGAGCAGAGTGAGGTTGTCTCAGCTCTGATCCACGGCTTGCATGGAGCGGAGTGAGGTTGTCTCAGCTCTGATACACAGCTTGCATGGAGCGGAGTGAGGTTGTCTCAGCTCTGATACACAGCTTGCATGGAGCGGAGTGAGGTTGTCTCAGCTCTGATACACAGCTTACATGGAGCGGAGTGAGGTTGTCTCAGCTCTGATACACAGCTTACATGGAGCGGAGTGAGGTTGTCTCAGCTCTGATACACAGCTTGCATGGAGCGGAGTGAGGTTGTCTCAGCTCTGATACACAGCTTGCATCGCGCGGAGTGAGGTTGTCTCAGTTCTGATCCACAGCTTACATGGAGCGGAGTGAGGTTGTCTCAGCTCTGATACACAGCTTGCATGGAGCGGAGTGAGGTTGTCTCAGTTCTGATCCACGGCTTGCATGGAGCGGAGTGAGGTTGTCTCAGCTCTGATACACAGCTTACATGGAGCAGAGTGAGGTTGTCTCAGCTCTGATACACAGCTTGCATGGAGCAGAGTGAGGTTGTCTCAGCTCTGATACACGGCTTACATGGAGCGGAGTGAGGTTGTCTCAGCTCTGATACACAGCTTGCATGGAGCGGAGTGAGGTTGTCTCAGCTCTGATACACGGCTTGCATGGAGCGGAGTGAGGTTGTCTCAGCTCTGATACACAGCTTACATGGAGCGGAGTGAGGTTGTCTCAGCTCTGATACACAGCTTACATGGAGCAGAGTGAGGTTGTCTCAGCTCTGATCCACAGCTTGCATAGAGCAGATTGAGGTTGTCTCAGCTCTGATCCACAGCTTGCATAGAGCAGAGTGAGGTTGTCTCAGCTCTGATCCACAGTTTGCATAGAGCAGAGTGAGGTTGTCTCCGCTCTGATCCACAGCTTGCATAGAGCAGAGTGAGGTTGTCTCAGTTCTGATCCACAGCTTGCATAGAGCAGAGTGAGGTTGTCTCAGCTCTGATCCACAGCTTGCATAGAGCAGAGTGAGGTTGTCTCAGTTCTGATCCACAGCTTGCATAGAGCAGAGTGAGGTTGTCTCAGCTCTGATCCACAGCTTGCATAGAGCAGAGTGAGGTTGTCTCAGCTCTGATCCACAGCTTGCATAGAGCAGAGTGAGGTTGTCTCAGTTCTGATCCACAGCTTGCATAGAGCAGAGTGAGGTTTCTGTACAGTCTCTTCGCTACGGAGATCCCCGGACTCCGTTATTGTGTTAAAGAGTGTAAGTTTGTTTTTGGAGACGCCTGGGGGTCGAATCGGGAACTACCCAGTTCGTGCTGTGCGCGAAACGTTCGGTACACCGCTCTGTGGAAAGAAAACTGAATCTTATGAGATAGAACCCATTGCAATGAAGTCGATCATCTTGCATTTAATCCCTGCAACTTTCTCTCAACCCAGTACCGAAGTGATGATTTAGTACAGCACCGACTGACTGGCTGGACGTAAGCCTAGGTTGGTGTCATCTCCATGGGGTTTGGGTATGTTATTGTCAACAGACTCCAACCAATGCCTAGAGGGAATCAATCAATCAAACAGGTGTTATCTCCACAGTGAAGCTGCCTGCAATGGATCTCCAACACATCTGGCTCTCACCCTGACTGTACATTCTGTCACATTGCAGAGGGAATATAGATGATTAGAGCTACGACGTATCGAAGCATTACTAGAGGAACACCTGGAGCATAAATAGTTAAAGCAACAACTTACATTAACAGAGTAAATGATAAGACATGTTGACATCTCAGCAACGAAGAACAGTTGCAACTGATCTCTAGTCTTTTCTGTCTCCATGACGGTGGTCTAACAACATCTCTCATCTATCTTATGATGCCATCTTCACATAAAAGCAGTTGGCATCTTCTTGTACGGAGCGACGGAAACCCAGTGGTTAGCACACTTACCTGCCAGCCTGGTAGTCACCTGGTCAAATCCCGTTCTAGGCGAGGAGTGATGGGGATCATTGAGACGTCCTGTAAAGGATATGCACCTGACTTTGTTGTTACTAATTGTCCAGGACTCACAGCCATACGTTAAAATTGGTTCTGTGTAACATGCACAATTCTTGTTCTAAATTCAAATGACAAGGATTTATTGCATAAGATGTTTGTATCTGTTAACTGGGTCATGAAGGGGTTAGGTTGTATTCATAAAATTACAGTGTTGGATGAAAATATTCGCTATAAAACCTTGCACAAGAGCATGGCTTGTGGGAATATTGATCACATGCTAGACATTTCATGCCAATGCTGTGACGCCACGGAGAAGCTCAGTTTTGTGTGTAATAAGGAATTGACGTTTAGCACTGGAGTATAATTGTATATTCATTTTTGTGTCTGCATGCTTTGGCCACTTTAACTCTTAGTATACATGCTATGAAATCGTAATTCACATACCGGTTTAGTGGAGATCATTCAGGGTTTGGCCGATGTGGCAGTTTTCATTGTTAAAACAACGAACATGACCATGTATCTGCTTCCAGAACTTGGCTGATGCGGCAGTTTTCATCGTTAAAACAACGAACATTACCATGTATCTGCTTCCAGAACTTGGCTGATCTGGCAGTTTTCATCGTTAAAACAACGAACATCATCGTCTTGTACCAGTCACGCAGCAGAACGTAGCTTGGTCATTGTTAGTTCTCCTGTCTCATGCACTTTCAGGTGTCAGCATTTTATGTGTCTCATCTTAGTGTTGTTCGTACTTTGCCTCTTCTTCTGACATTACATCGGTGTTTTTTTTTCCAAACCACTGAAACGTTTAATATGCCAAAGTAATTCAAATTTTGATTCGTGATATTGTTTATGAGCTAGTTTTCTTCAGTATTCAGATCTTGTAAAATGTTAGCATGTTTTTTAGTTCATGATATTCTAAGAACCGTTCTGTAACATTTCAGTCCAAACGCCCCGACTTTATTCTGTCATGATGACGAAATGGTCCACTACTCACTGAATATATGTTGCCACAGAAATAATGCATGTCATGAAACACTGAATATATGTTGCCACAGAAATAATGCATGTCATGAAACACTGAATATATGTTGCCACAGAAATAATGCATGTCATGAAACACTGAATATATGTTGCCACAGAAATAATGCATGTCATGAAACACTGAATATATGTTGCCACAGAAATAATGCATGTCATGAAACACTGAATATATGTTGCCACAGAAATAATGCATGTCATGAAACACTGAATATATGTTGCCACAGAAATAATGCATGTCATGAAACACTGAATATATGTTGCCACAGAAATAATGCATGTCATGAAACACTGAATATATGTTGCCACAGAAATAATGCATGTCATGAAACATTCTAATTTTATGTATTTGCTACTGTTGACCCAACTGTGTTTAATACTGTTTAATCTTTGCACTACTATGACGAGTCTTTTGTATATTCTGACTAAATTACAGAGCAGAATACGTGATGAATGACATTCACATGGAAGAGCACATACTGAACTAGGAGTACTGAGGTCAGGTGCTCATGCCACAAGGGAGGTCATAGAAGCAATCAAAAGGGTTACTGGTGCTTATGATACTGAGTCTGATCAATACACTCCGTTGAGTCTAAACTCAGCATCACAAAAATTGCTCATAAATAAACACACATGTGCTGCTAGGCGATCATAGAAGTAGATGACAGAAGTACAGACTAAAAGAAATAACATACACATTGATAGCTGTAGTAAGCGACCGGGATTCGAATCTGTCACCTCCAAATGACGACAGCGCCTCGCAGCAAGAACAAGTGGGCTTTGACACATCACCAACTAGACACATATCATAAGAAGAATAAACATTAAAAAAAATTAGTTGCATAACCGTTGCAGGACGTCGCAGTCAACCCCAGCATGTTTGGCTGTTTGTGATTCCTGAGCAAGTTTACCTGAAGTAGTTTGTCATTACTTTCTGAACTACCGGCACTCATGCCATTGTATGGAAATCAATTCAGGACGGTCTGCTTACAAATCGCCCGCAGCTGTGTTTCGAACGCGGTATGCGAGAATACGAATTGCATTTATAACCTCCTGAACACAGATCCGACAGAGCTCAATAAACAACAACGTTCAGATGTATGTTTGGTCAGGAGAAGCATTAAAGCATCACTGAAGGGAAACGAGCATACGGCCGTTATGTTCAGCTGCGCTGAATATTCAGACCAGGAGAACTTAATGCTTATATGGTTAATATTTTTTTGTTTGTTTGCACATCCTATGTTTACAGGACATCGCAGTCAACACCAGCATTTCTGCCACTGTGATCTCTTGGCATGCTTACGTTCAGTAGTTTGCCATTGCTTTCTAGACGACCGGCACCGATACCAACGCAAAACCAGCGCAACGCGGTCTGCTGCTAAATCGTGCACAGCTGCGTTTCGAACGCGGGTATAGGGATTGCGAACCACGTCCGTAAGTCCTATTCCATGGAGACTGGTAAGGGGAAGATTACTTTGTTCTTATATAGGTTCCAATTGATACGTTGGGAATAACATAGGAGGAACCAGGTCTGTTTAAATTAACGGGTAGGTAAAGCAAACGATCCCTTTTCACGACATGAGGCGTGTCAGATATTATCATCATCATTACCACGTGCCATGTCGATAGGAGTGAAGGTCATGTTTCGCCATCTCACAAGATCATAAGAGTCGTGTATTAGCTTCGTGTTGTTGTCTCGACCATGCCACGTAGCTAAGCCCTCCAGATATTTACCTCTCTCTCTTCCCCGTGTTCTTTTCCCTCTTATTTTGCCTGTTGCCACCAAGTTGTCCAATTTATTTCTTTTCATAACGTGTCCAAAAATTGTGACTGTCTACGTCTAATTTATCTAATCAGTTGACGGGTTTCATTTGTTTCTTGTAGAACTTGCTCAATGGTGTTTCTGTCTGTCCATGGTATTATTTGCATTTTCCACACTTCCACTGCCATTTGATATTTTCAAGCTTGTCTGCTCATTGTCCACGTTTCACATACATACAAAAGTTACAAGTTCTGTGTAGCACTTCAACACTCTTTTTCTCGTTGCAATGTGTCAGATATCTATGGTGCTAAACCCATATTTCTAGAGCATTCGGCACTCGAAGGGTGAGTCGTCAGTATCAACTGGCCGCGGTTTACTTCCAATGTATTTTCATGTGTGCCTATTTTGGCTGGTTCGACACTGTAGTCCACGTCAGTGAAAAAACTCCCTTCCTCGATGGGGATTCGAACAGATAACCACGTGACTAGCATTTCCCGTGTGATAATTACATCGTGACAGAGCGCGTGGCGCACAGGGGTGTGCCCTATCAAAGGAGAAGTAAGGTATCTCCTTCCCCCCGTTAGCCTACAGGGCACCCTTGGACAAGTGCCCGCTTAGCCCCCCCCCCCCCGTGATCAGGGCTACGTGAAGCCATGGGTGAAGGTGGTGGATGAAGTTGAAGAGCAGCCACAGATAGTTGTAGGTTGTTTTCTCCAACGTCTCGACGGTAGGCAGAGGATCTCTTTTTTGGAAGGCATTGGCTACTGTCACCAACAGGTATGGTCACTGCTAAGAAGAAAAGTAATGGAACACTATCTTATGTACACATGCCACGAAAATCATGTTTTGCAATCTCAGAGAAATGAGTGAAACAGCGAAAATGGGTGCACCATAGGAGCAGCCTCACCCCTGAGTGCAAAAGAGTATCAACATTGAAAGTGGGAAGTTGAAATGTAATGACTATGTGTTGGGATGGAAAATTTGATAACATTAAGAATGAAACGAGAAAACTAAACATTAACATGTTAGGTGAGACCAGATGGAAAGGAATGGGCATTATAACATCTAAGGAATAATCCATTCTGGTGGAGAGAAAAAACCGCGAGGGGTAGAATTATAATGGAAATAGTGAGATCAATATCGACCGAAGAAAATTGAATTGTATCAGACACAGTGTTACGGGTGAATTTGAGCGGAAGACATTTTGATGTCAACGTCATAAAAGTTTATGCACCAAATGCAGACAGCAGTGATTACAGCATCGATGGATTTTATAACGATTTGGAAAATGCCTTCAAGAAATGCAAGAAGTCAATTAAATATCATACTGGATGACTTGAATGCCAAAGATGGAAATCAACAGGACGGATGCATAGTAGGCAAGTATGGACTACGGGAACAGAATGAAAGAGGTTGCAGACTTGTACAGTGGGCAAAAGAGCATAATATGATCATTGGAAACACCCGGTATCAACGTCACCTAAGAAGATTATGGACTTGGAGGAGTCCTGATCATAAGATCAGAAATCATATTGATTACATTCTTATTAACATTCGAAACTCTTATTTTTTTTTTTAAAAATTCGCATATCTTTTACATTAAGCATTCGAAATGCCTTAAAAATCGCAAAAAGCTATATCAAGCTCAGACTTGTATCTATATGCAAAAAACTATATCAAGCTACAGCGACCATAGATTAATCTTAAGTAATTTACATATACAATTAAAGAAAGTCAAATATTCACCACCAAGAAACACAAAATTTGATCTACAGGCACTGAAGAGTGAGGTAATAAAATTTAAATTCAACGTAGAGGTAAAGAACAGATTCGATGCATTGTCCAATATGGAAATATTATTTCAAGACGTCAGCGACCAGTGGGAAATATTAAAGAAATCAGTCGACCAAACTGCAGAAACAACCATCCCAAAAATAAAGACGATTGGAGGTAAGAAATAGATAACGGAATACATACTAAAACTGATGGAAATAAGAAGAAATAAAAAAACAAAGCATGACAAATATGAAAAGATTCAGCGGAAAAATAGAAAACAACGCGAAGAGGCAAAAGAAGCATGGTTTGAGGAAACTTGCAGGAAAATTAAAAACCAACACAATATACGGAATACCAAAATAATGCACAAAAGATTTAATGGCATCACTAACAAGTATAACACAAGCATAAACGGGTCGCTTACAAGCCAAAGATGGCAAAATAATAGAAAAAGAATAGATTTTACATGAGTGGTCAGATTATGAAAGACCTTATGATGATACAAGAGAAGAACAGTATGATATTCGTAATAATAATGAAGGACCATCAATTTTGGATATGGAAGTTCAGAATACTCTTACCCAGGGGTGGGCAAACTACGGCTCGCGGGCCGCATCCGGCCCGCAAAGAGATTTTATGCGGCCCGCGAGGGCATTAAGAAATAAAAAAATTTAATTCGTTTTTAAGTTATTTTGTTGAATTTTACAAATTTTCATGTACCGTTATGATGAGTGTCAATAACAAACGTAAGATTGAAGATGAATGCCGTGATTTTAATGATGAATGGACAACTTAGTACTGTTTTATAAAAGTTGGTAGCAAATCAGTTTGCTTGTTGTGTCGTGAGTCAGTGGCAGTCTTCAAAGAGTACAATTTAAAAAGACATTATCAAACAAAACATTCCGATTTCGGATACAATTTAACGACCGAAAAGAAGGAAAGGAAATGCCTTGAGTTGGTGAAAAATTTGGAGAAACAGCAAACTGTTTTCACTAAACAGTCTTCAATTCAAGATTCTGCAACTGAATCTAGTCTTGTGCTGTCACACAGAATTGTAAAACAGAACAAGCCATTTTGTGATGGCGAGTTCATCAAGGAATGTTTGCTAGATGCAGCAAACATTATGTGTCCAGAACAAAAAAAAAAACAAACAACAGATTTGACAACTTTACTTTATCAAGGAGAACTGTGGTCAGACGTGTTGACAAGATCAGTGACAATTTGATGTATAAACTTCAAGATGCAAGTAAACAGTTTTTGTGGTACTCTCTTGCATTGGATGAGAGTACCGATGTACATGGTACTGCCCAATTATTGATATTTATACGTGGAATAAACATTTCTTTCAAACTCACTGAAGAGTTACTGAGTGTTGAGTCACTCAAAGACACAACCACGGGCCATGATATATTCAATGCTGTTACTAACTGTATTGAAAGAACTGGGTTGGTTTGGAACAAGATGGCAAGTGTTACAACTGACGGAGCTCGTGCTTTGACTGGAAAAAATGTAGTCTGGTAAAGTTGATAAGTGATAAGATTAAAGCAGAATATCCAGACCACACATTATTACCACTTCACTGTGTGATTCATCAAGAAAGTCTGTGTAAAACTGTTTTAAATATCAAGCATGTTATTGACCATGTTGTCAGTGTTATCAACCTGATCAGATCAAGAGGACTTAATCACAGACAGTTCAAGTCATTACTTGACGATTTGGAAACTGAACATTCCGATGTCCTGAACCACACCAATGTTTGATGGCTGAGTCTCGGCAAGGTGTTGAGGAGAGTGTGGGAACTCAGAGAAGAAATAGTGATGTTCATAGAGATGAAGGGCATTGCATGTGACTTTAATACTAACATTGTCAATAAAAAGTGGCAGTTAGACTTTATGTTTGCCATTGAAATTATGGAAAAGCTAAATGAACTGAATGTCAAACTTCAGGGCAATGGTCTGTTTGCACATGAATTGTATGTATATGTAAAATCATTTCAGGCAAAACTCTCACTGTTCTCCAGAAAAGCAAGTGAAAAAGGATTTTGTCCCTTCCCTTTGCTGAAACAAGAAACCATTTCTGGTGAAATGACTGAAAAATATAAAGCCCAATTAGATGCATTGATTGAAGAATTTGGATGGAGATTCCAAGATTTCAAGAAATTAGAGCCATAGTTCAATATTCTCAGTTCACTTTTTAGTGCAGAAGCTGATACAGCCACAGAGGACATACAGTTGGAGCTGCTTGACCTACAAGCAGATCATGACCTGAAAGAGAAATTCATGACAGATGGTTTGCTGGATTTCTATGGGTCTTTATCACAAGAATCATATCCCAACTTGAAAAACTTTGCAGCTAAACTTTTATCATTATTTGGATCAACATACATTTGCGAACAAGAATTCTCTTGCTTGAAGATCAACAAATCTAAGAATAGGTATTTACTGTCGGACTTCAACTTGCATGCTGTCATGCGAATTTCAACAAGTAAACTTGCTCCAGATTTCAAGAATATTATCAAAAATTGCGAGCAGTTACATACATCTCATTAGAAATCAACAACTGTAGTGACAATGCAGTTGCTGTGTGTCTAAATTAAAGCCATTGATAGATAATAATGAATATTTGTTATAATAACACGTTGTAAAATCGTGTTAACAAATTAGTAAAAGTTTTTGTCCATATTGTCAAATATAATGTATAAGTGTATAAGTAAAATAAAATTGCAATAATTAGATATTTATACTGCTTAATAACCTATAAATAATTAATAATTACTTATTGTGATAAGTTGCTGTAAACAAAATGGATATATATATATATATATATATATATATATATATATATATATATATATATATATATATATATATATATATATACATACATACATACATTGGCACCTTTCCGTCTTGACAGACGATAGTTTGGTACATTGTGCTTCAAAAAGGCTTAATAACTACGACCCATGGCGGTGGCGAGTGTGGCTGGTAAGGCCAATTCTTGCTGCAAATGTTTGCCCACAGTAGATGCATGTGAAAACATGGTCATTTCCACCATTGTGCACCATCTTACGTCTCTCACGCTCTGTGTGTGCTTTATCTGCAATCATTTTCTCTTTTGTCTTTATTCCATTTCTGATGTTTGCCCTCCATGCAACACGTTCAGCGGCGACTTGCTCCCAATGTGCATTATCTATGCCTGTATCAATCATGTCCCGCTTACACACATCTTTGTACCGTAGTAGAGGCCGACCCTAAGATCTCCTACCCGTCTGTAATTCACAAAAAAAGATGTCCTTTGGTATTCTACCATCATCCATCCTCCTAACATGTCCTATCCATCTAAGTCTACGAAGACTGAGCATGGAATACACCGTCACACAACCTGATCTTTCCAATACTTCAGTATTTGTGATTTTGTCTTGCCACTTAATACCAAGTATTCTTCGCAGACACCGCATATGAAAGCTGTTTAAACGTTTCTCTTGGCGTGAGTAAGTTGTCCAGGTTTCACTGCCATAAAGAAGAGTACTAAGGACACAGGCTTAGTAGACGAGGACTTTTGTTTTGGCAGTAAGCTTCCTGTTCTCCCAGACTCTTTTTGCTAACATGTTCATTGTTGTTGCTGCCTTGCCAATCCTGATGTTGATTTCCTGATCGAGGGATAATTTGCTATTTACCTCTGATCCTAGATATGTAAAATGGTCTACTATCTCCAGTTCGGCGTCGTCAATAAAGATTGATGGTACACCATGTGCACCTTGTGACATAATCTGTGTCTTCTTTTTGTTAATTGTTAAACCAAATTCAGAACAAGCATTGGAGAATGCAGATAGTAGATGTTGTAATTCTTCCTCAGAGTGGGTCGTAATCGCAGCATCATCCGCAAAAAGCAACTCTCTGATTAGTACCCTCCTAATTTTGGTCTTGGCCTTCAATCTCTGAGCATTATAAAGGCCACCATCTGAGCGTGAGTGAATGTATATACCGTCATCCTGATCACGAAAGGCATATTTCAGTAGAAGTGAAAAGTATATCCCAAAGAGAGTGGGGGGCTAGTACACAACCTTGCTTAACTCCACTCTTGATTTCAAACTCTTCTGAAGTTGAGCCATAAAACTTGATTATACCCTTCATGCCTGTGTGGAACGATTCCACAATGGACAGAAGAGTTGGTGGGCAGCCAATCTTCTTTAGTGCTTTGAACAGACCCTCACGACTGACCAAATCGAATGCCTTAGTGAGGTCGATGAAGGCAATAAACAGTGGCTGATTTTGTTCCCGGCATTTTTCTTGCATCTGTCGCAATGAGAATATCATATCAATGGTAGACCGGTTCTGACGGAAGCCGCACTGTGATTCGGGGTAGACTTGATCTCCCAGGACTTGAAGTCTGCGCAGGAAAATTCTGGCAAATACTTTCCCAACAATACACAGAAGTGAGATACCCCTATAGTTGTTACAGTCGCTCCGATCGCCCTTGTTCTTGTACAGCGTTATGATGTTTGAATCATTGAAATCCTGTGGGACTTGTCCTTCTCGCCAGCATAGCTCTATTAGCTGGTGGATCTGTAGAGTGAGTGTGTCTTGCCCACTCCTGATTACCTCTATTGGAATCCCATCCTTACCTGGAGCCTTGCCAGATGCAAGTTCATTTATAGCACACTTAACTTCTGTTATGGTGGGAAGTGTGTCCAGGTGGTCAAGAGTTGGTAGGGCCTCTATGGCGTTGAGGGCATCATCCGCTAGCTTGGTCTCACTTGAGTAAAGCTCTAAATAGTGCTCTACCCATCTGTCCATCTGCTGTTTCTTATCAGTGATGATTTCTCCAGTCAAGGTTTTTAGCGGTGCACTTCTTTTGATCATTGGACCACAGGCTTTCTTTATCCCTTCATACATGCTTCTGATGTTTCCCTTATCACTTGCGATTTGAATGGACTCACATAACTTGATCCAATAGTCATTCGCACACTGCCTGGCAGCCTTTTGTACATCCTTCCTCGCTTGCTTCAGCTCACTCAGAGTGTTACGCGTTGGTCTTTCCTTGTTTCTTAAGAGAGCTATCTTCTTTTTATCAATCAAGGGCTGCAGTATCTGGCTGTTGCCGCAAACCAGTCCTGCCTCTTATGATCCACAGTGCCGTAAACCCCTACCGCTGTTTTATAAATAGTTTCCTTAAGTTTACTCCATTTATCATTTACTATACAATTTTCTGATGTATCATTGAAAGCGTCTTCAAGTTGCTGTTGAAATTCAAAGCACTTTCCAGGATCGTGAGTGTTAATAATATTAATCCTGGGGCTAGACTTGTGTTTAGCTGTGTAGATTCTCTTTGGTCTCAGTCTAACCCTTGCAACAACCAAAGAATGATCTGTATCACAGTCAGCACTGTGGTAACTTCGAGTTAATGATGTATGGTTCAGATGTTGTCTCCGTGTGATAATGAAGTCCAGCTGGTGCCAATGGCCGGATCTTGGATGTTTCCATGTGACCTTATGCAGCTCTTTTGTTTTAAAAAAGGAGTTTGTAATACATAGGTCATTTCTAGTGCAATGCTCCAGCAGCCTTTGCCCATTATCATTCATGCGACCGATGTTGTATTTTCCAAGGCACACTGACCATGAACTCGAGTCCTTGCCCACACGAGCATTGAAATCACCGAGCATATAAATGTAGTCAGATTTTGGAACTGCCTTGATCGCAGAGTCTAGCTGCTCATAGAATGTATCCTTCACATCATCAGAGGAAGCAAGTGTCGGTGCATATGCAGTGAGAATGGTGGCAAATCCACAAGAGGTTGCCAAGCGCAGTGATAATAATCTTTCATTACCTCCAGCTGGGATATCAATCATTCCCAGTATCGAATTCTTCACTGCATAGCCCACACCATGTTGCCTTTTTTCTGCCTGCCCTCTTCCCTTCCAAAAAAAGGTGTAATTGTTTTCCCTGAGTGACCCTTCCTCAGCGAGGCGAGTCTCCTGCAGGCCATATATATATATATATATATATATATATATATATATATATATATATATATATATATATATATATATATATATATATATATATATATACATATATATAATGCGGCCCGCCAATAGCTTTACATTTGTCAATGCGGCCCTCCGAACGAAAAGTTTGCCAACCCCTGCTCTTACCCATATGAAAACTGGCAAAACCCAGGGTCCGGATAACATAACAACATAAACTGTCAATGACTTAGAAGTATATGGAATAGATCAGGACATTAGACTGCTGAGCGCAATATATGATACTTGAGATATACCTCCTGAATTATGTAATTTTATATTTATTGCATTTCCGAAGAAATCAGGAGCCTTGGAATGTGATAAACATCGAACAATTAGTATAATGAGTCACATCACGAAGACTTTGCTAAGAATGATCATGCAAAGATTTAGGAAGAAAATACAACCTGAAATAGGAGAAGAACAATGCGGGTTTGTAGAAGGCAAGTGCACAGTAAATGCGGTGTATATACCGAGAGTATTAATTGAACGTTCTACAGAAGTAAACAGAAGTATACTCTGACTACACAAAGGCTTTCCATAAAGTAAGACATGTCAATATGATGAAGATGCTTGCAGATCTAGAAATTGATGGGTTTTCCCCTGTACAGTGAACATATTTTCAGAAATGTAGAAGATATGGAAGGAATCATCGTTGGAGGACGAAACATCAATAACATTAGATATGCGGCTGATACAGTATTGATTGCAGACAATAAGCAGGATCTGCGACATTTAGTAGATGCGGAAGTTGCACACAGTGAACAACTAGGGGTAGAATTAAATTGTAAGAAGACACAGATTATGGTCGTCACCAGGGATAAGGAAATACCACAGTGTAATATACAAGTAAATGGGAATATTCTTTTGTTTCTCCCCATTGTTACTCTCACCCTTTCTCTCCATAACTCTCTTTTTATAATTCTCTCTCTCTCTCTCTCTCTCTCTCTCTCTCTCTCTCTCTCTCTCTCTCTCTCTCTCTCTCTCTCTCTCTCTCTCTCTCTCTTTTTTTTTTTTTCTCGCTTCTCTCTCTCTCTCCCTCTCTCATACACACAGACATAACTATACATATAAGTGTGCTTGTGTGCGTGTCGCAACATACATACCACCACCAGTGGATGCCACATGCCACAAAGCTACAGGCAAACACTAGCAAATTATATGCAATTATCTCCAGCATCAATGTGCGAGGTAACAATTGTGTGCACCACCGCCTGTATGTTCCTCCACTCTACCAGCGGTTTTTATAGCAGCCGTCCGTGTGTGCAAGGCATCACTCAATTGTTCAATAGGTCTGGATATCGTATGCATATTATATATGTATCACCGGCGTTAGAAACTGATTAGATGCTGAAGTGTTTAACTATCTTCCTATACTAGGCGTCGGCAACCTAAGGCCCGAGTGCCAGTTGTGGCACGGCACGTGGAACGATTTTTATTTTGCGCCCGCTCGCTTTGAAATCAAGCGTAGTCCACACACACACTAGTTCTAGTATAGCTGGGCTGTATTTTGCATGTGGATTAGCTTTCCCTATTAAGAGTGTCCCTCACCATCAGGTGAACCCACTCCGACTTCAGAGGTACTTGTAATTTATGTCCCCAAGTCAACGACGATAGGTCAACATTTTAGCCCAGTTGTCCGGTGTAGGGGTTGAACCCTTTACCTCGGCATCAGCACACCGGCTGTGTAAGAACACATGTTCTTACCCATTCGACCATGCTGACCTACGAACGATTTTAAATAGCTTGATTTTTCAATTAAAGTATATTATTTGATATTTTTCCTAAATTGAATTGTTAAAAGAATAGAAGCAAGCATATAATTCTTTTAGAGATGTTCCTGTTATTATACCCTTTCTAAACGAAAGTTATCGGGTATTGGAGTTACGAATGTTCAGTCTGATGCAAACTAACTGAGTAAGTTCTGTTCCCGTCCTATCCTTTATCTTTCTCCCGATCACCTCTGAAGTCGGAGTGAATTCTCCTGATGGTAATAGAACAACACTGGTAATAGAAAAAGCTAATGCACACGCAAACATCAGTCCTGTGGTCTCCCCTGTAGTGGCAACTACTAGAAGTAATAGCACGTGTATAAGCTACGATTGAATTTAAAGCGAGCCAAACCACCACCACAAACAGTACAATTCTCTCGGCGGTCTTATACAGGGTGTATTTTTAATGACTGTGTGTTTTTTTTTAAAAATAACTTGACTGTGGGGTTTTTGAAAATATTGCCGTTCCAAGTTTTATATTTACCTATTATGTTGCATGAACTCAACAAAGGGTGAATACAAAACTTGGAACGGTAATATTTTGAAAATCCTCACAGTCATTACAGTTACACCCTATACTCATGCTAGTACAGTCCGTAGATCGTAGCACAAAATTCGGTGTTGTTATAAAGTAAGATAACGCCGTTAAAATTAATCAAACAAAAAGCAGAATCTTCATATAACCTCATCACTAGACTTTAAGACAAACAAATATGAATTAGACCATTCTAGACTTAGATTGCCTACTCCCTGGCGAAGAGGTTAAGGACGCTGTTCGTAATCCCGTATACCCACGTACGAAACACAGCTGTGCGAGATTCGGCAGCGGATCGCGTCGCATTGGTTCCTTACGGTAAGGTATGTGAGTCGGTCGTTCAGGAAGCAATGGCAAACTATTGAACGTAAAACTTGGCAAAATATCAACAGCAGCTGAAAAATGCCGGTGTTGACGTTAATGTCCTGTAAAAAAAAAGGATATGCAAAAAAAAAAAAACAATTATTGGCACAGTGGGTGACCTTGTAACATTACTTCAGCACAAGACTACAAACAGGTTTCCGACCCGCGCTTTATGCTGTAAGTAAAGAAAACCACAGGGCCATTTACACGCCTTAAGAGGGTCTATGATGACAATCTCATATTTGTTTAGACCATTGGTCACTCAATGGACGATGTGGTCAATATGACGCTGGCAGCCATTACTTCCTAGGTGCTCACTTAGACTGGGTCAACCTGGGAGTACTAAAGCGTTCAACACTTGAAGTAGCTGAGAAATGACACTACAAATGGCTGAGAAATCGCACTTGAAACAGCTGAGAAATGACACTTACAATAGCTGAAAAATGACACTTGAAATAGTAGATAAATAACATGTGATATAGCTGGGAATATATTCTTGAAATAGCTGAGAAGTGACACTTGAAATAGCTGAGAAATGGCACTTGAAATGGCTGAGAAATGACACATGAAATAGATGAGAAATGACACGTGAAATACTTGAGAAATGACACGTGAAATAGCTGAGAAGTGACACTTGAAATAGTTGAGAAATAGTATTTGAAATAACTGAGAAATGGCACATGAAATAGCTGAGAAGTGACGCGTGAAATAGTTGAAAAATGAAACTTGAAATAGCTGAGAAATGACGACAGTTGAGAAATGAAACCTGAAACAGCTTAGAAATGACACTTACAATAGCTGAAAAATGACACTTGAAATAGTAGATAAATAACATGTGATATAGCTGGGAATATATTCTTGAAATAGCTGAGAAGTGACACTTGAAATAGCTGAGAAATGGCACTTGAAATGGCTGAGAAATGACACATGAAATAGATGAGAAATGACACGTGAAATACTTGAGAAATGACACGTGAAATAGCTGAGAAGTGACACTTGAAATAGTTGAGAAATAGTATTTGAAATAACTGAGAAATGGCACATGAAATAGCTGAGAAGTGACGCGTGAAATAGTTGAAAAATGAAACTTGAAATAGTTGAGAAATGACGACAGTTGAGAAATGAAACCTGAAATGGCTGAGAAATGACAACAAATTTACCAAACTCCACTAGAGTCGCTACAGTATTTTAGACACACCATGACCAGATCAGCAACACACAAAACACATATTCTTCGTGTTACTCCTCGTAATCTGTATGTTGATATGTGGTTGATTTTTCGATATGAACCAATGAGCTTAAAATTACTTTCACCAACCATGGTCCGAAATATTACTCTAAGAATGACCTTCTGAAAAGAGCCAGTTTTTTAACACGTAAAGCAAGAGTTAATGTAAACAAAGATGGGGGAACAGACGGAGATATCGAAATAGGCACACTAAAAATGAGAGGAGGTTTCTTAACAGTAGGATATTTTTGGTAAGTCACAAGAAACTTAACTTAGCACCAAAAGGAGAATATCCAATTCTTACGCTAAATCATTACTACTGTGCGAACAAAGAATACCACCAAGAAAATAAATAAACTACACATACTGTTTACGTGACTGTTGTTGATGTTGCTGTTGTTGTTGTTTGTCCCTCACTTTTTTTGTTGTTACACGTCTTGGGGAGGAGTAATTTTAATTCCAGCGACTGTATTTAACGGGTTTCCTTCCATTTCCTGTGTAGTTTCGTGAGCATTATTGTTTAGGATTAAATAATTTCCCTAATGGTTTGCTAGACATGTTGTAGGTTGTTTAATTGGTGCTTGCGCAAAATGATAGGAGTAAAATGGTTTTACAGAATCACAAATGTGGAGAGAACTGAACACGTACAAGTGTGGAGATTATGGAGAGAACTGAACAAGTGTCAGTGTGTAGGCAAGGAGAGAACTGAACAAGTGTCAGTGTGGAGATTATGGAGAGAACTGAACACGTACCAGTGTGGAGATTATGGAGAGAACTGAACACGTACCAGTGTGGAGATTATGGAGAGAACTGAACACGTACCAGTGTGGAGACTATGGAGAGAACTGAACACGTACCAGTGTGGAGACTATGGAGAGAACTGAACAAGTGTCAGTGTGGAGATTATGGAGAGAACTGAACACGTACCAGTGTGGAGATTATGGAGAGAACTGAACAAGTGTCAGTGTGGAGATTATGGAGAGAACTGAACACGTACCAGTGTGGAGATTATGGAGAGAACTGAACAAGTGTCAGAGTAGAGATCATGGATAGAACTGAACAAGTGCCAGAGTGTGTAGACAAGGAGAGAACTGAACACGTACCAGTGTGGAGACTATGGAGAGAACTGAATAAGTGTCAGAGTGGAGATCATGGATAGAACTGAACAAGTGTCAGAGTAGAGATCATGGATAGAACTGAACAAGTACCAGTGTGTAGACAAGGAGAAAACTGAACACGTACCAGTGTGGAGACTATGGAGAGAACTGAATAAGTGTCAGTGTGGAGATCATGGATAGAACTGAACAAGTACCAGTGTGTAGACAAGGAGAGAACTGAACACGTACCAGTGTGGAGACTATGGAGAGAACTGAACACGTACCAGTGTGGAGACTATGGAGAGAACTGAATAAGTGTCAGAGTGAAGATCATGGATAGAACTGAACAAGTGTCAGAGTAGAGATCATGGATAGAACTGAACAAGTACCAGTGTGTAGGCAAGGAGAGAACTGAACAAGTGTCAGAATGTGTAGACAAGGAGAGAACTGAACAAGTGTCAGAGTGTGTAGACAAGGAGAGAACTGAACAAGTGTCAGAATGTGTAGACAAGGAGAGAACTGAACAAGTGTCAGAGTGTGTAGACAAGGAGAGAATTGAACACGTGTCATAGTGTGTAGACAAGGAGAGAATGGAACAAGTGTCAGAGTGGAGATCATGGCGAGAACTGAACAAGTGTCAGAGTGTGTAGGCAAGGAGAGAACTAAACAAGTGTCAGAATGTGTAGACAAGGAGAGAACTGAACAAGTGTCAGAGTGTGTAGACAAGGAGAGAATTGAACAAGTGCCAGTATGTAGACACGGAGAGAACTGAACAAGTGTCAGAGTGGAGATCATGGAGAGAACTGAATAAGTGTCAGTGTGTAGACAAGGAGAGAATTGAACAAGTGTCAGTGTAGAGATCATGGAGAGAACTGAACAAGTGTCAGTGTGGAGCTCATGGCGAGAACTGAAAAAGTGCGAGTGTGTAGGCAAGGAGAGAACTGAACAAGTGTCAGAGTGTGTAGGCTAGGAGAGAACTGAACAAGTGTCAGAGTAGAGATCATGGAGAGAACTGAACAAGTGTCAGTGTGGAGCTCATGGAGAGAACTGAACAATTACCAGTGTGTAGACAAGGAGAGAACTGAACAAGTGTCAGTGTGGAGCTCATGGCGAGAACTGAACAAGTGTCAGTGTGGAGCTCATGGCGAGAACTGAACAAGTGCCAGTGTATTGACAAGGAGAGAACTGAACAAGTGTCAGAGTGGAGATCATGGAGAGAACTGAACAAGTGTCAGTGTGTAGACAAGGAGAGAATTGAACAAGTGCCAGTGTGGAGACTATGGAGAGAACTGAACAAGTACCAGTGTGTAGACAAGGAGAGAACTGAACAAGTGTCAGTGTGGAGCTCATGGCGAGAACTGAACAAGTGCGAGTGTGTAGGCAAGGAGAGAACTGAACAGGTACCAGTGTGAAGCTCATGGAGAGAACTGAACAAGTGCCAGTGAACCAATAAGTGAAGTTAAATTACGCTGGTGCTGATGGAACATCTGTCAAACTGCCATCTAAGGCCTATAGTACCTTGTGGTGTAGGACGAGGGGGGGGGGAGTGTCTTGAGCTTGAGGTATTAAGGCCGCCTGGCTAGTACAGTCGCCGCTAACTGTCCAGGTTAGCGTTTTTCCCCCAATAGAAAAAAAAATTCCACCATACCGAGGATTTCGAAAATCCGGGTCTCCTGAATGATAACCAGGCGTTCTAGCAACCCGACCAGCCACTCAGTTGACATAAACCTGAGAATAGTATAATTAAAGATCCCCAAGGCACAAGAAATAGAGGAAAACCTGATCATTACATGGAGAAGAGAAGTAGAAACAGAAATGAATTATAATAAATGTAGGACATTGGCAGAGCTTCGTGGGGTAGTTGAGCATTGGAGTTCTTGGAGTGAGTTGCTTGAGGGCTGATGCCTCAATGGGAGATAAAGATGAAAGAAGAAGAAAACTAACTGTGAGTGTTCGCACAAGTTCATTTTTAGACATACATTCTTAGTCGTTACTGGTAGTAGTAATTTCTCCCATGCCGTGTGGCCATAATCATGATCATCATTGTCATGTGTCATGCCGTCATGTTTCGCGATTTCACACTATCACCAGAGTCGCGGATAGGCTGTTTTCTTGTCTCGACTATCCACGTGGCCAAGCCAGCCAGGTATTTAATTATCTACCTTCCCCTTGTTCTTTTCCCCTCAGTCTTGCCACTTGTCACAAAGGTCTCCAATTTATTTCTTCTCATAACGTGTCCAAAAAATTGTGACTTGTCTACGTCTAATTTCTCTATTGTAGGACTTAGTCTTTGGTTTTTCTGTCAGTCCATGGTATTCTTTGCATTTCCCTCAGAAACCACATTTCCACGGCCATCAAATGTTTTGCAGCTTGTCTGCTCATTGTCATATGATGATAATGACCGTCCAAAGCCTTATGTCTCTTGTACTGCCAATCATTTCTGATACCGATGTTCCTTGACGTCTTGATGTCAAACTATCCTGCACCTTCTCTTTTGGTCTCCCTTGCGTCTCCTCCCCTCCCATGGTAACGACATACTCCAGTTTTTCCTCTTCTAATGACATGCCCAAAGAATATGAATTGACATCTTCTGAAGCGAGTAAGTAGTTCTTTTTCTGAATTAACTTCTTTCAACATATCTTCATTTTTCTTTCTATCCGTCCACTGTGGTTTCATCAAATATTAAAATCGTATCTACGCAACTTCCACATACTTCTTCATTTATCTGTTAATTCTCCACGATTCGCTTCTGTACACCAGGATTGGGGTAATATAGCTTTTAAGAACTCTTTTCCTCATCTCGATTGACACAGATAAAGTGCAGATAACATTCATCATCTTGTGAAATGCTGCCCGTGCTTGGACTATTCTACATGTAACTAACACTTAACAACATTGACTTGTTTCAGGACACTCTTCTTGACATCTTTAACAAGAACATTGACAAGTTACAAGACAATGACAGGGTTATTGTTATTTCTATCACAATTTTAAGGTTTTCGTTTGAAGCCCCTTCGTACACGACAGAGACAAAGAAAGCTCCTTGGTCATATAATGAGGAGAGAGGTATCGGAAAACATTGGGACCACTGGAGAGATCACTGGGAGAAGCAGCCGAGACAAATCAAGAGACATGATTCTGGATGAACTGAGACGGTGGCATGGAGACGTGGTTCAAAGAACCGGTGATCGAGATCAGTTGACAGACACGAACTTCTAAACCACCTAGCAAGGCACATAATGATGATGGTGGTGATGATGATGATGATGATGATGAGGAGGAGGAGGAGGATGATGATGATGGCGATGATAGTGGTGGTGATGATGATGATGATGATGATGATGATGATGGTGGTGGTGATGATGATGATGATGATGATGATGATGATGATGATGATGATGATGATGATGCTGATGATGATGATGAAAATAAAGCACTCTGTGTTACATCAACTTCTAACTGAAAATTTCATCAGAATTACAAGAAGTACTGCAGGCAAAAAGTCCCCTTTTTCGAGTCCTAACGTGTGTTTGGTATATCGTGCTATACGTTATGTATCAACTGTCTCTCGACGAGTGGAGCGGGTAGTGTCACACCAACCGTCTTTACTTCTCATCACATTCCCTAGCACACATTTTGGACTGGATCGACCTGGAAGTCCAAGTCATTTGTTAAATATCTGTCTCGATGAGGATTCGAACATATCACCTTCAGGCGGGCAAGCCAGAGGATTAGCCACTGATTGCCAGATGATTAGCCAGCGATGGCCAGAGGGTTAGCCACTGATTGCCAGAGGTAGTCTGATGATTTATGTGCTTCTTTGCTAGTGTGTGTGTGTGTGTGTGTGTGTGTGTGTGTGTGTTGTGTGTGCTGATTTATTACTTGGGATCAGATGCTTTCATTTTAGTCTTTCTCACTCCTTAAACGTGATCTTCAAATAACAAACAAACAACATAAAATATTTGCCTGTATGTCCGCTAGGATAAAACTGCCAGCACAAAAGGGAGAGGAAAAAAAGTGGTAGGACAAACGTACCAGGAGAAACCTGCGAGGACAAAACTAAGAAAAAAGTGCCAGGACAGAACTGGCAGGACAAAACCACTAGGACAAAACTTCCGGGAAAGAACTACCAGGACAAAACTACCAAGACAACACTGTTAGGACAAAACTGCCAGAACAAAACTGCCACAACAAAACTGCTAGGACAAAACTGCCAGAACAAAACTACTTGGAAAAACTGTCAGGACAGAACTACCAATACAAAACTGCCATGACAAAACTGTTAGGAAACACTGCTAAGAACAATCTACCAGGACAAAATAAGCATGAAACTGCAATGAACGTGTACCGAAAACTAGAACGGATTGACTAAACGCTGATACAACACGCACATTCCTGGGAGAGCAAATATCACCGAGTAATTGCCGTGATAAGTGAAACTTTCACCATTCAGCATTGCACACAAATTTCGATTTCTCTGTTCAAAGTCGATGTCAGAACGCGTTCCAATTTGCATCTGAAACAGAGGGCAAGCATAATTTTTTTTTTTTCTAAAGAAAATCAATGGGAATTTGAAAATAGAAACGTACAGTAAAATAGATTGCTTCGCTATTGTCCTCTCTGGCAGTTAATAATTGTGATAGGGGAAAATAAAACATAGGGATATTTATAGACTACTGTTTGATTTTAGCGCTGGAATTAGCAGTATAGCTCTATTTCCGTCCATGAAATGTTTGGCTGGCGTTAACCGATGTGATTTCTCATCGATGTATGTATGACCTTGTCCTTGATTCAATTTACACCCGGGACCATTCAGTCGTCACTGAGTCGTTAACCCATTCTGTACTAAGAAACTCACTATACGTTGATCTCTAATATCTAATATCACAACATGTTCAGTACTGTGTACCCCTGGAGGTATACTACAGATATGATCGTTTATCACTTTGATCTACTTGTCACTGTTAATACTTGAACTCTATCAGTTATCACCTCGCTTCTACAGTTACAGTCAATTGTTACTTTAGCAACTTCGGGGTACTCAGAGTACTGCTACTTATAATCATCATCATTATCGTGTGCCATGTCAGCATTTAATGTCGGCTAAAATGAATCAGCAACATATCCGCCCTATGTCTTCACCGCGCATTCATACATCCTTCTCCTACATCCTACTGGTGTATTGTGTTTTTATTTCGCTCGCATTGAACAAATGGATAGTTGTAAATACCTAGGGGCATTTATAACATCAGATGGAAGATGCACAACGGAGATTAAGAGCAGAATAGGGCAAGCAAAGGCTGCAATTAAAAAAATGGAGACTATCTTATGCAATAAGTCGCAATGATTGAATGTAAGAAAGAGAGCGATGAAGTGCTACACAGAACCTATTTTGCTGTATGGCTGTGAATCTTGGAATGTAAATGAACAAATTAGGAAGAAATTGGAAGCAAAAGAGATGTGGTTCTTGAGACGAATGTTGCGAATTCCTCGGACTGCCACAGTAACTAACAACGACTGCCCGAAATAGGCTAATGAAACTAGAATATTATATACAACAATTAGAGAGAGGCAAACAGCTTTTTTTGGTCATGTGATGAGAAGAGAGGCATTAGAAAACATCGTGACATCTGGAAAGATCAAGGAGAAGAGAAGCAGAGGCAGACCAAGAGAAATTATGCTGGATGGATTAAGACGGTGACATGGAGGAATATATACAATGGAGATGCTCCAGAAAACAAAAGACCGAGATCTGTGGAGAGTCATAAACGCCTGCGCCAGCCAGCATAGCACTTGATGATTAATGAACAATTTGCGAACTCCACATACGTGCTATTATACCAGTTGCGGCCACTGCCAGTTAGTACTAAAATATTATTTTGCGAGTGGTTAAACTTGCCTTGTTACAAGAATTCCGCTGTCATCAGGCGAACCCTCTCCCAATTCTGAGGTACTTGTAATTTACATCCCCAAGTCAAGGACGAGAAGTCAGCACTTACGTCTAGCTGACCGGCCCGTGAAACGAACCCACTACCTCGCGATCAATAGAGAAAGTGAATTAAAAAAAGACAGTTAAGTCCACACAAGAGACAACATTGCTATTATAGACACATTTCAAGCGAACGAAAGAAGAAAGAAGAAAAAGTAGAGAAAGTTTCAGCGGCACTAGCACTGTAATTATGGAGCCGCGGCGGCGCACTGGCTAGCACGCCTGCCTGCAGGTCCGGTAGAGATGTCATCGAATCCCCACCGGGACGGAATTTTGTTTAATCGACCCTGGGCTACCAGGTCGCACCAGTTTAAAATGGAAGAATCACTAAAACACGAGAAGTAGAATCGGTAAGCTTCACTAGAACATGATCACAGGTAACAAAATGGACATTCCGGCCGAAGCCTTCGTCAACAAACAACAAACACACACACCGATATAATTACATGAAAAACTACATAAAATATAAATATATAATAAACGTTACTCATGGGTTTCTGTGTTATGGATTTGACACGCAGGTTATCGAGTACCGCTTGTATGGTATTGGATCATTCCAGTCTTAAATGGATATCAGAACCGCCGGTGTTGTATTGACAACATCAAGTGCTGTGTGTGAGAGAGAGAGAGAGAGAGAGAGAGAGAGAGAGAGAGAGAGAGAGAGAGAGAGAGGAGAGAGAGAGAGAGAGAGAGAGAGAGAGAGAGAGAGAGAGAGAGAGAAAGAGAGAAGACGGGGAGGGGGCGCAAAGTAGATGTAAATTTGTCAGTTCAATCGCCTTAGGTTCAAATCCCCCTAGATGGAGATTTTGCTCGTTATTATCGGTCTCCAGGGCTGGCTCGGCTTCATAAAATATGTATCCGAACAGTAAACATAAGGTTTGTTAGTCAGCTTGTTACACATCGCATTGCATAAAGGATACCGTTCGGTTAATAAAATACAGGCCTAGAACTGCAACCCAATCCTCCAGATATCCGACCTACAGAAGTGGAGATGGATATTAACTGTGAGAAACCATCTAAATAGGATATCAGACAAGCCATGAAACTTCTGAAGGATGTGAAAGCTGTTAGTTCAGAAGGTGTCCCAGCAAAAGCTAGTAAACCCAGTATAAACACTTTAAGTTAATTACTTAACCAGTTAGACAGTAGAATCCGGATGTTCGAAGAAATACCAACAGGCTGGACAGAAGGATATCTGGAGACGCCACCAAAGACAGTGGAACTGCAGAGGAACCAAACTTATAGGATAAAGTAAGTAAAGGACCCTTTTATACACACACAGAAGCCAAAACTATAGGATAAAGTAAGTAAAGGACTCTTTCACACATACTAAGGCGTACTGGGTATATGGTGCTAGACCCATCTTTTTATATCAATCGACACTCGATGGGTGATGATTGCCATGATCCTATAATAGGTCATGGAATAGTCAATTGATAGAATATATAGCTGCACGTAATTCAGCGGGAAGATCGAGCGGCTAGAGATTTACGCCTTGCACGACACGGCAAAGTGTATGATAAGCGAAGGGACAGCGTCTCCTCGAGGTAATCAGTTGGGCTTGAGCCACGTTCCAATTCGGACCTGGTTCTTGTTTCAAGTAGCACGGCCACACATTGAGCCGCTACTAGAATGTTGTTAGGAATTGTGGTTGCCGAATTGTTCTGTTAACTGGTAACGTTGAGTAATTGCGCTAAATAAATGAAGTGTAATTTGTGATTAGCCAATAGATTGTGAAAAACCAAATTGCGTTGAGTTTTTAAGCTTGCGTTCTACTTGTGCACAATGTGAGTGGTTCAGAGGTAAAGAAAGAACATTTGTATATAATCAAATGTAACATTGAGATGGGAACATCAGAGAGTTGTGTTACTCAAATATAATGGCTAACATTCAAGATAGCGTTTATGTGGAGCTGTGCTCAAGAGAAAGAAGTCACATCTGTAATCAAAATGAATTATATCAGCTCCAAACGACACTGTCCGTCGGTGTCGACGATGTGCGACTCCATCATGCCCCTATGACAGTAACACTGACTTCATTAACAAACACCAAAATAAAACCACGGAGTTCAGCTGCAGTTTCAACAGCAAAAAATAATCATTATACTAAGCTGACTCGTGGCAACTATGGGGGAACGAGACAGAGGAACTTGAAATTTCGAGAAGATGTTATTCAAGAAAAGCAGAAATTATGAAAGTATCAACGGCCCTAACAGAAGGTCAAGTAACAAGCGTTTAAACCGCGAAATGTATGGTAACAGAAGAATTACAGTGAAACTATATTATACTAAAGCAGAGAACTGTTAACAATCTATCTTTGTGGATGTTAAAATTATATGCAAAGAACATAAACATTTTACGAAAGTGCTAAAGAATTAAGAATTCGTGAAGAACTGGTTTCATATACACGATTTGCTTGTGTTCGAGGAAATCCCGTAAAAGATTTCACGAATAATATAGTTTGACCTAGTGTCATGTTTGAACTATTGGCCTAATTGTGAAGAAAATAAATGTGTCACCGGTTACATCGAAAGATAAACATTATTGCGGACTGATTGACCTTAGTGGCTGTGAGAATGAGGAGATTGTGATATCGAGATGACTAAGAAGAATATATACACTTTGACAATAAATTATGAGAGTGGTTATTGGACGTCAACATAATGTCAACACAAGATGCGTGGAATAAAGAACTGACGCACCGAAGGCGAAAGGTCACAGGCTGGACAGCGGCATATAGGCCAGACGGTCAATACGGAGATCGCAATTGGCAGACACCAGTAGCAGATCTTGACGTACACGGGCGGTCAGCACATCGAAACGTGACGACCTGAGGACCAGTCGGAGATAAACATGGCGTGATTCTGGAAAACTTGACAGACTGGACAGAAATAAATTAACAACGAAGCCTTCGTATGAAATGCTGTGTATTTACAAGGGGATGTTGTAAAAGGAACGGTGTTAGAAATTAAAACAATGAGAACATTTGTGCTTATTAGAGACTCAGACTGCAATAAAATAGATTGCTTTATAGATAAGAACAACGTAAATTATTTAGTAAAAACATTGCGCATAAGATTCCGGACATCTCGAATAGGAATGTGTTTACAAAAAATTGTGCGATATTATAGACACTTTAATTTAAAAGAACAGTGCGAGACATATATGGGCATTTTAAATTATTAATGCTATGAACAGTAACTTATAGACAAGTGTGTAGTTATCGATCGTGTTTACATTTTTTGATGTCAGCGATAAGTTAGTTCATCGCCTTCTAACAGGTTGGTTTCTAAGCTGGTCGTGCATCTAAGAAGAATCTTTGTCGTCATATGGAAGTGCAAGATTCGAATCCATATGTGCCTTTAGCTGTCAAATATTATATTGTCGGGAGTAGCGATGGTCAGCACACTTGCCGGTCTGGTGTTCATGTGTTCGCATCCCCTTCACGGCAGGAACTCTTGATAATTATTCAGGGTTGCCAGGATGGCACTGCTAATATGGGAGCTAAGACATGTTATGGCAACGTAAATGTGTAAATTGACCACATCACTTCTCGACAGCCAATTGGTCTCTAAAACAGATACATTTAAAACCATATAAACAGTACTCTTAGGGTGTATAAAATAGTAATTTATTATACATACAGCATACATCAAGGCGTGGAAAATAATACTGCACTTTACTATATTCACCTTCATTTCATCAGTCTCATCTCGTTTCTCTTGTAACTTACGGTATCGAGGTGAAGCATACACAGCGGGAGAGTGCCCGTTTATGGGCTTCATGTATCGATATTCCCACGGACTCTGTTATTCCCTCTGTCCATCGCTTACATGGTCGGTCTTTTCTTCTGCTTCCATTTCGTCTGTTCACCATTGCTTGTTGTGGTATACTGTTAGTAGGTAGCCTAGTTATTTGCCCTATCCATTTAACTCGCTCCCCCGATGGTGTTTCCACCTTGTCGTGGTGGGGGAGCTTGAGTTTCTCAATGACCCTGAGAGCTATGCCGGCGGTAGCTTAGCTACCAGCAGGGCCTCCCAAGCCGGACAGGTCAAAGGGTAGAGAACAGACAAAGAGAAACACCCTGGTCCTCCAGGTTGGGGGTTGAAGCGTGGGGTTAACATCCCCACCTTTGTAAAAACCTTTCTTTGTTACGAAACAAATACACGAGCCTCGATATCGGACTGACTTATCTGGACAACGACCTTGGAACGTTAAAGGACTTTTGAGATTTGGAACATGGAATGTACGGACACTATATCGAGCTGGAGCGGCCGAAGAACTAACCCGGGAGCTGGTTGAATATCAAATGGATATAACAGCAATTCAAGAAATAAGGTGGCCAGGAGAGGGTACTTTAGAGCAAAATGGAATGATTATAATATATGGAGGAAACACCCAAAATAAACATGAATTAGGAACAGGATTTGTCATCAAAAAAGAGTTATGGGGGAACGTTTTAAACTTTAAAGCTTTTAATGACAGGATTAGTAAATTACGAATAAAAGGTAAATGGAAAAATATAACGATGATTAATGTACATGCACCTACTGAAGAGAAAGAAGATGATATTAAAGAAGACTTTTATAATGATCTGGAAGATGTCATAGAAGAAACCCCCAAACAGGACATCCTGATTGTGCTGGGAGACTTCAATGCAAAAATAGGTAGAGAGCAAACTAATAAAAAAGTGGCCGGTATGGAAAGCCTACATACAACTTCAAATGATAATGGATGGAGAGTCATCAACCTGGCAGAAGCCAAAGGACTGCAGATTAGCAGTACCAGACTACAAAGAAAGGATATACACAAACAAACTTGGAAATCATGTGACAAGAGAACCTATAATCAAATAGATCACATTTTAATTAACAACAGAAATGCATCAAACATACAGCAAGTCAGAAGTTATAGAGGAGCTGAGTGCCACAGTGACCACTTCCTCGTTGGAGCAAAATTTAAAATAAAACTTAAGAGAGCTTTCTATACTAAATTACAAAGATTACACCCAACATATAACAGAGAAAAACTACAAGACATTACAGTCAAAGAGAAATTTACAGATGAAATAAAATGTAAACTTGAAACTCTGCAAAACCCTTCGGAGGAAAGCGTTGACCAAACTTGGTTGAACATCAAGAATACAATTCAATCTACCGCAGAAGAATGTCTCGGTGTGTTAACCACGCATAGAAAGAACAGATGGTTCAATCAAAAATGTGAAGAAGCAGTCATTAGGAAGAAGAATGCCAGACATGTATGGTTAAATGATATCAATAACATCCAAAAGGAAGAGCATTATAGAAATGAATGTAAAGAGGCTACAAATATAGTCAGACAGCAGAAGCGAGAATATATGAGTAATATAATCAAAGATATGGAAACTAATCACCAGAAAAATGAATCCAGAAAATTTTTTAAAGAACTGAAGTCAATGAAACGAGGGCACCAACAAAACACATATGGTTTAAAAGACAAAAATGGGAATATGATAAATACCAATGAGGAAATGTGCAACACATGGAAAGAATATTTTATTGAATTACTAAATTGTGAAACTTCAAGTAACATTTTCCCACAGGAAGAGGTTCTAACATGCGAACCACAAATTGAAGAACCTACATTTGAAGAAATCCTATATGTAATCACACGACTTAAAAACAATAAGGCAACTGGGACTGATGGAATTGCTGCTGAATTTATAAAGGCAGGTGGCAATGCATTACATCTAAAGCTATACGAACTAATTTGCAGAAGAAGGCCAAATCTGTGAAATTGGTGCCGGCTACACATTTTTCTGTATCCTTTCCATCCTTTCTATCTGCTTATGGCTGAGAGTCAGGATTGCCATTGCATACTCCAAAACAGACATGGCCAGCCCCTCGTACAGAAGACATAGATGGCGCTGCTCACAGTTTGCTGCCGCCATCACCCGCATCGCTGCCAAGCCCCGCTTGGCCTTTGTTATCACCTGGTCTATGTGCACATTATAAGCAAGGCTTCGATCAAACCGTATCCCCAGGTAATTCATTGCCTGCGTTCTTTCCACCGTCTCTGAACACAGCATTACAGTTGGTGTTGGATTGTTGACAATATGATTATTCAACGAGAACCAAGTCACTGTTGCCTTTGTTGGGTTGACCATTGCCCCAGCTTCATCACACCAAGTACTTATGCGATTGAGTTCGGTTTGTAGTTCCACAGCAACCTCCTCTCTATCCTTACCCTGACGATACACTAAAACATCATCGGCATATGACAATGTCCTGCCAGGTCCAGTGATCTGCTCACTGGTGATTCTCACTGTGTAGGCGTTGAACAGTACCGGAGATAATGGTGATCCCTGTGGTAGGCCAGGATATATTGTTGTTGGTTCCGAAGTCCAACTGCCACATCTAAAAACTACTTTCCGTTGGAAGAGGGCTGCAGCGATCCAACTAAGGAGGAATGGACTTACGTTTAGTTCAAGAAGCTGAAACATTAAAAAATCCAGTGGTACTCTGTTGTATGCGTCCTCAAGATCAATCGCTGCAGCAACAGTTTCAGTGCCTGAGTGGAAACCTTCATAGACATCATGGGCAAAGACTGCTGCATTGGTCCAGGTTTCTCTTTTTGGACGGTACCCACCCAGGGTAGGTGGGAAAACACCTTGCCTCTCTAGTTGGCTTGATATTTTCCTGGCAATTACCTTCTCCAGCAGCTTGCCTACTGTATTCTGCATGGTTATAATTCGATATCCCTGAATTTTTTTGTGGTCTTTGTCAGGCTTCGGCAAGGGAATCAGATAGCTATGTAACCATTCCTCCTTGATGCTAGCACTCCCTATACTGTTGTTGTACATGTCTGCTAGTTTCTCTAGCTCATTGTCGTACACCTATTTATGTCGTCGTATCTTATGCCATCAGGACCTGGAGCACTGTTTTTTGATCGTCAAAGCACAGCCTTGATTTCTTTCACTGTCACTGTGTCTTCATCCGAAGTGTTCTGGGCCTTGCATCTGTCTGAGGTGACCTCCTTGGCCAGATTCCGGCCTCCCATGTCTGTCTGGTTGCTCTGCTCAAGGTAGCGTTCAAAGAGGGCTTTGCCCTTGTCCTCATCAGTCCTCTGCCAGATGAGGTCAGCACCTTGGAAGTCAGAAATGCTCTTATTCTTGACTACCCCACTCATGCTTTTATGTAGTCGCCAGAACAATTTCAGTGACTTGTCTGTGCCTGAAAGGATACAGAATGAAGCTATGCGCATTATTCTTGGATGTACAAGAGATACAGCATGCAGGGCGATGCGCTACCTTCTTGATTTTCCAACCATTGAAGAGAGAATGCAAGTTTGCAGGGCACGCGCCTACCTCAGAATTAACGCTAACACACAGCATCCACTGCATAGTGAAATTAGGAAGGTGAAGGGCAGCAGGTTTAAAAGAGGACGGTCGTGGATGGGTCAAGCCGAAGACATTCTTCAACAGGTGTGTTCACTTGAGGACTTAGAACCTGGCGAGGAGTGGGTGCAAGTGCCAACAGACTTCTGCACATCCTTTTCAGTTTGCATCCAACTAGATAGAAAATGCAGACAAGAAAATCCGGCTGCTGTGGAGGCTGAAGTACAAGCGTTGATTTTCGAGAATTCGCTAGACAGTGACGCGGTCATCTACACAGATGGGTCGGTCGTCCGACATGTGAGAAGCTCATGGGCCTTTACAGCTCGGGCCGGAGGGATAATTGTGAAGGAGGACTCTGGTGCTTTCACTGAAACCACAAGTAGCCTGACCATGGAAGTCATGGCAGTAAGTAAAGCAATAACATGGCTCGAGACACAGACATTCACTAGGGCTTGTTTCCTTAGCGACTCAATGAACATGATCAAGAGGATAGAGGAGGGGTCGATCCGAAGAGAATGGTTGCTGCCTCTGGAGCGGTCTCGGCTGGCAAAGATTAGTTTCATCTTCGTGCCAGGTCATGCGGGAGTACAAGGAAATGAGCGGGCTGACAAGCTCGCAGGTGAGGCTACTGTGGAGGGCGGACGCGCCATGGACCAGGCTGACATTCTGAATGCTCTACGAGAAGTGAGACTTTTGCAAGAACCAAGTGATGACTGGGAATCTACAACAATGGCCAGACTGCGAGAGCAGCAAATTAAAAGAGGTGTGGCTAAACAAGAACACTACGCAGGAAGCCAAAGAAGATTGATAAACCAACACAGAACTGGCGTCGTTAGCCGCTACACGCTGCGGGATTTGCTGAGGAGGGGATCCGAGCACTTATGGACTGAATGGTCCGATGTGCAACGAGGATGATCTGTCGACTAACTAACTAACTAACTAACTAACTAACTAACTAACACATTTTTCTGGAGTGGAAGGAAAAGCGAGGAAAGACGCCAATCCGGTGTGGGATTTGCCATTAAGTCAGCCCTGGTCGGCAAATTAGCTGGATTTCCAAAGGCTATAAACGACAGGTTCATGACCATGAAGTTGCCTCTGCTGAATGGAAAGAAGCACGCAACCATTGTGAGTGTCTGCGCACCAACTATGACCAACGAAGATGATGTCAAGAACAAGTTCTATGAGGACCTGCACAATGTATTAACATCTGTTCCCAAAGGAGACAAACTTATACTCCTTGGGGATTTCAATGCCAGAGTAGGCACGGACACCACCTCTTGGAGTGGCATTATTGGAAAGCATGGAGTCGGAAATTGTAACAGCAATGGACTCCGCCTCCTTCAGACATGTGCCGAACATGATCTCCTGATTACGAATACAATTTTCCGTCTCCCCATGAGAAATAGGACATCGTGGATGCACCCTCGCTCGAAACACTGGCACCTCATTGCCTATGTCATCGTCAGGAGGAGTGACAGACAAGACGTTCGAGTGACAAAATCCATGTGTGGTGCCGAATGTTGGACAGACCATCGTCTCATTGTCTCGAAAATGAACATCCACATCAGGCCACCACGGCGTCCTCAAGGGGCGAAAATGCAAACAAAGCTAAATGTCACCCGCCTAAACAGCAAGAAAATGCAGCAGTCATTTGAAAATATGCTGGAAGACCGCCTCAAGCCCAATGCTGAAGCTAAACAGGATACAGAAACAGAATGGAGAGCCCTAAAGGACACCATTTACAATACTGCTATGGAAATCCTGGGGCCAGCCCCCCGAAAGCATAAAGACTGGTTTGATGAAACTTCCGAAGACATCAACCAATTGCTGGCCGAGAAACATCTTCTCCTCAAGGCACATTTGAATGACCCAAAGTCAACATCAAAACAAAGATGCTTTCAAGAACATTCAGAGAGTAGTGCAGCAGAAACTTCGGCACATGCGGGACTCCTGGCTGAGCAGCAAAGCTGATGAAATTCAGGGCTTTGTTGACAGACATGATATGAAAAACTTCTACGACTCACTGAAAGCGGTCTATGGTCCTTCATCACCAGGCATAGTTCCCCTCCTCAGTGCAGACGGGGGAACATTGTTCACCGATAAGAAAGAAATCCTCCAACGCTGGGCAGAGCATTTCAGCAAAATCTTAAACGCAAGTTCCTTCTTCGATGATGAAACCATCAACTGCCTTCCTCAAGTTCCCACCAATGAGACACTTGATGACCTGCCAACCATAGTGGAAATAAACAAAGCCATCCAGCAACTCTCCAGCGGCAAGGCACCTGGTCTTGACTCCATCCCAGCAGAGATATACAAGGCAGGTGGGCCGGTCCTAACAGAGCAGCTTCACCAAGTCTTCACAAACATATGGATGAACGAGACCTTGCCACAAGATTTTAAGGACGCGTCAATAGTCCACCTTTACAAACGTAAAGGAAACCGCCAATCCTGTGACAACCACCGAGGCATCTCCTTGCTTTCAATTGCAGGGAAGATACTCGCCAGAATTCTTCTCAATCGCCTCACAGCCCATCTCGATCAAGGTCTTCTTCCTGAGAGTCAATGTGGCTTCAGAAAAGAACGTGGAACTGTTGACATGATTTTCGCTGCAAGGCAGCTGCAAGAGAAATGTCAGGAACAGAACTGCGAAATGTTCTCCACTTTCATTGACCTTACCAAGGCTTTTAATACAGTCAGCAGAGAAGGACTGTGGAAGATCATGGCAAAATATGGCTGTCCACGAAAGTTTGTCCAAATAGTGCGGCTATTTCATGACGGCATGCAGGCAAGAGTACAGGAAAATGGTGAACTGTCTGAACCCTTTCCTGTCACCAATGGAGTGAAGCAAGGATGTGTCCTGGCACCAACACTGTTCAGCCTCATGTTTTCAGCATTGTTGATGAATGCCTTCGAGAACGACGACATTGGCATAGACATCAACTACCGTATGGATGGAAAGTTATTCAATCTCAGAAGGCTGAAAGCTAAAACCAAAATTAACATCGGCACCGTCAGAGAGCTCCTGTTTGCTGATGATTGCGCTCTATACGCCAACTCAGAGACGGACATGCAACATAATGTTTCAGCTTTCTCACATGCCTGTGCCAACTTTGGGCTCAATGTCAACTTGGAGAAGACTGTAGTTATGTACCAGCCAGCTCCAGGGAATAATCACACTGTGCCGAATATCAAAGTGAATGATCATAGACTAAGTGTTGTGGACAAATTCACCTATCTTGGCAGCACCGTGTCACAAGCTGCCACAATCGATGACGAAGTGAATGCAAGAATCTCCAAGGCCAGTGCAGCCTTTGGCAGACTGTACAAGAATGTATGGGACAGAACTGGAATAAGCCTGCAAACAAAGCTAAAAGTCTACAAAGCAGTTGTATTATCCACACTGCTATATGCTTGTGAAACCTGGACTGTTTATCAGCGACACGCTAGGAAATTAAACCACTTCCACACAGTCTGCCTAAGGAAGCTCCTGAAGATTAAATGGCAAGACAAGATTCCAGACACTGAAGTCCTAGAAAGAGCATCCATGCCCAGTATCCACACTCTACTGATGAAGAATCAGATTCGCTGGGCTGGTCACTTGACTCACATGCCAGATCACAGGCTGCCTAAACGAATTTTCTACAGCGAACTGCGTTGTGGTAAACGCTCCCAAGGTGGCCAGAGGAAACGTTTTAAAGACACTCTGAAAATTTCACTGAATGCTTTTGGAATTCATCATGACACCTGGGAGGCTGCAGCCAGAGACCGAAATTCGTGGCGTGCATCATTGCACAAAGGTGCAGTCATATGTGAGGCAACCAGGACTGCAAGAGCTGTGAAGAAAAGGCAGGACAGAAAAACCACTGCAGGATATCCTCCTCCAGAGACGTCAAGCATTCTTTGCCCACATTGTCAAAGAACATTTCGAGCCAAAATAGGCCTTATCAGCCATCTTAGAACCCACGGACTCCACACCTTCAACCCCACTGGATGAAATGAATGGTCATCATCATTCTTGATGGACAAACAACATATGTAATCACACGACTTAAAAACAATAAGGCAACTGGGACTGATGGAATTGCTGCTGAATTTATAAAGGCAGGTGGCCATGCATTACATCTAAAGCTATACGAACTAATAATAAAAATCTGGAGGACAGAAGAATTACCCCATGACTGGAAAGAGTCATTATTGATACCTATCTTTAAGAAAGGAGACAAGTTCCAATGTGGAAATTATAGAGGAATATCACTACTGTCCACAAGCTATAAGATACTATCCGCAGTATTACTAAATAGACTAAAACCATACTCAGAAGACATATTAGGTGACTACCAGGCGGGTTTTAGACAAAACAGATCAACAATAGATCAGATATTTATCTTACGACAAACAGCCGAGAAAAATTGGGAATATAAAAGAGATCTCCATAACATTTTTGTGGATTTTAAAAAGGCTTATGATAGGAATAGTCTATGAAATGCTATGCAGGAATTTGGAATACCAAGGAAGTTAATCAACATGACCAGACTATGCATGGAAGATACTTATAATATAGTAACATATAAAGGCATGAAATCAGACCCCTTCCAAATAACATCTGGCTTGAAACAGGGTGATGCACTATCGCCGCTACTCTTCAATCTGGCTCTAGAGAAAGTTGTAAGGAAGGTAAAGGAGGAATGTGATATTGGAGGGACATCCAAGCTGCTTGGTTATGCAGATGATATAGATATTATAGGGCAAAGTGAACAAAAGACATTGTACATATTGACTCACTTAAAGGAAAAAGCCCAACAGATGGGGCTGGTTATCAACCAAGATAAGACAGAATATATTGTAATTTCAAGAGACGGAATGGCTAAAAACTCTGGCCACATACAAATAGATAATATGACCATTAAAAGAACGGAAACATACAAATACCTGGGTACAATCTTCAACTGCTCCAACATCATAAGGGAAGAAATACAAACTAGAATCACTCTGGAAATAAGATATACTATGCACTACAACATCTACTAAAATCAAAGGCGCTATCTCGTAATACCAAAATCACAATATACAAAACACTGATCAGACCAGTTGTGCTGTATGGCTCTGAAACCTGGAGTACAACGAAAGGAGACGTAGCCTTGTTACAAACCTTTGAGAACAAAATTTTAAGACGCATCTTTGGACCCATTAGGGATACACAAAGTGGAGAGTGGAAAAGAAGAAGTAACAAAGACATTTATGATCTATTTAAGTCCCCGCTAATCACTGGTATCATGAAGGCTAATAATAGACTACAATGGCTGGGGCATATAGAAAGAATGGAAGATAATAGGGAAACAAAACTCGCTTACAGTCAGGAAATAAATGACCGTAGACCCCGAGGTAAACCAAGAAGACGGTGGAGAGATAATACATGTACAGACCTACAAGCACTTGGAATCAACGATTGGCAAAAGAAGGTCCACCAGAGAGACGAATGGAGACGGATTGTATTTGCAGCAAAGAACCTCAATGGCTCGGAAAACTGATGAAGAATGTAACTCGCTGTTGTCTAATGAAATCCAGCGCTGCTATTACCCCCCCCCCCCCCACTTCAGATTCCGCACAGGACACAACAGACTGAAGTACTACAAGTTTAATAAACTAATGACAGGAGATACTGATGCATTTAACTGTATAACTGTTACAAAAAAGTTAGTTGTATATCCTTTATGGACGTAGCAGTCAACCCCAGCAATTTTTTGGCTGTTCGTAATTCCTGTACAAGTTTATGTTCAGTAGTTTGCCATTGCTTTCTGAACGATCGGCACCCATAACATTTCATAAAAAATCAACCGCTATGTTTCGAAAGCGGTATGCTGGATTAAGAACTGCGCCCGTATCTTCTTGGCCACGGAGCTGGCGTAGAGCTGTACAATACAGCTACAATTTGTTGCAATAGTCTCCAACATATGCACAACAGGAAAAAACACTATTTTTGGCCTACACCCGCTTTATTTGAGGACAAATTCTATGGAAATGTCTACAAGCTTAAGATGCCTGCAGCTTTCTTTGCATTCATTCATATTAACATCTGAAATTGAACAAAGAAGAATGAGCAGGTTCACTTCATACTTCTACTGCTTTCCTTGAGTTCTAGCAGCGCGTTCAATACCCATGAATGCATTTCTCATTCTCTACAACGTCAGGGGAGAGACTCGCCTCTCTCACCTCAAGCCGATGATGATTATATTGGACTGCCTTTTCCCGTCGCCGCAAGCCAAACAAGACATGAAATGGTAGCTGGCTCAAACAGTACATGTAAACTCGGTATCATAGATTGATTTCTGTTCACTGTCAGTAAACTATGTTTGCTGTGCGCGATATAGCACGGTGCTAAGTATATCTCTGAAGATGCACATTTCTCACAAATCAATACTTTAGCCTTTCCTTTCTTCCACATAAGAGTTTTGATCAAGACGCAGAAGGCACTGACACATAAGCACGAATTGTATTTTTAATACAGAATTATAACAATCCTTTTAACGAACATAGTTTACAATGCTTAACTATTTTAGCTTGCAAAGTCAAATGCTGTAATTATCAATTTTTCTTTGTCCTTTCTTTGTAAAAGAAAACTTGTGAAAATGTGTTGTTATTGTCAACCCAAGGCGTTTTTAATATCTACCTTTCAGTAACGTGAAATTCAGTTGGCTTGTCTAACGCTTTTTTCACGTAAAATGTTAACAATCTTTAGATCAAATGTTACAACTGACACTGGCATTTTGAGGTGTACGATAACAATCACGCATGGATAGTGAGTGAGTCATCGGTGCATTTTTACAGATGTACGAGGGGAAGTCAATAAGTAAGTCACAAATGGCTGTCGAAAAATAACTAAATAAGATAACAACTTGAAACCAGTTTATTTTTATACATACATTGTCCCTTTATTTCTCAACATAATTTCCACCAACATTGATGCACTTATCCCATCGTTTTATCAGTCCTCCCAAACCGGCTGCATAGAACTGCGTGCTCTGTTTTCTAAACCACGTTTTCACTTCACATTCAACTTCGGCGTCATTCGCGAAATGTCTCCCGCCAAGGTGGGTTTTCAGTGGACCAAAAAGGTGGAAATCGCTAGGGGCTAAGTCGGGGCTGTAAGGTGGATGTTCCAGAACTTCCCACCTTAGTTGGTTAATTTTCTCCTGAGTTAATCGAGCCGTATGTGGTCTGGCATTGTCATGAAGAAGCAACACTCCTCTAGTCAGCAGTCCTGGACGTTTTCTTCGAATTGCATCATGAAGCATCGATAGAACTTCACAGTACGATTCAGAATTCACATTGTCACCTTTCTTCTTGAAATTGGTTAAAAGCACTCCTTGACAATCCCAGAACACTGTCAGCATAACCTTCCCTGCTGATGGCGTAACCTTGAATTTTTGGACACAAGGCGAAGAAGGATGTTTCCATTGCATTGAAGCACGCTTTGATTCGGGCTGGTAGTGATGCACCCATGATTCGTCCCCAGTAACAGTCCTGTTCAGCATGTCTTCTCCTTCATCTTCGTATCGACAGAGATGATGCAAGGACAGGCCAAATCGGTTCATTTTGTGTTCCTCCTTCAATTGTCTGGGTACCCACCTTGAGCACACTTTCTTAAATTTCAATCGATCATGCATTATGCTGTATGCTGAACCATGTGAGCACCTATTGCAGATGCTACAGAGTCTATCGTTACTCGCCTGTCACCTCTAATCATCTCCTCCACCCGCTGCACGGATGCTTCTGTTGCAATCTCAACATGACGACTAGATCGGATTTCATCAATAATTTTAGAGCGTCCTTGAGAATTTTTTTCCCCCAGCCATACACCGCTTTACGGAACAAACATTTGTCAGCATAAACAGGAAGCATTTCCTTATGAATCGCCTTATCGCCTTTGCAGGCAGTTTTTTGCCCCCCCCCCCCCCCCCCAAAAAAAAAAAAAAAAACAAACAAACAACGCACAACAGCACGTTGTTTTTTGGTTGTATAGTACGTAAGTACAATCGCCATTTTGTTTATGTGCAGCGCATGAGACATACAGCGCCACCTCACGAACGGAAATATAAATGTCGATGTTGCTGTCACCTAACGACACCTGTAGAAAACACTAACTATATTTAACTGTCATCCCACAGAACTGTGTGACTTCCTTATTGACTTTCCCACGTATATCCAAATGTTTAAAGTGTTTAACTTGATTAACGGAGTGGACACAGCTTAAACTGGGTCCCAGGAAATGTCTTGGGAAATACAAGCGGCCATCGAGATTCTGACCACATCACTCTTCAAGTTCCGATTGGTCTATTCAATTGTGAGCCAAGCATAAATGGCCAATGAGGCGTTAAGGCGCGAAACTTACTTTACTTACTTTACTCTTTATATCCAGAATTATCCAGATACCCAGGGTTAGGACTCACAAGACAAGAATTAGGGCTAATAAACCCACAAAAACCACGTACCTCAACAATAACCACAGCTGATGAAGCAGGTTAGACGAAGTCGAATTTGGAATTTTTGTTTTTGAAATGGAATCGGAATCGGAATATCCAGATACGGAACGTTGCATTACAGTAACGCTCACGGAAGCACGTACACACAGGCGACACTCATACACATACATGCATACGCACACACATGCACAGGCGCATACACACATACATACATGCACAAAAATAACACACACACAAATATATATATATTTGCCGTCTTTACATACGATAGTTTGTTACATTGTGCTTCATAAAGGCTTAATAATTACAACCCATGACGGTGGCGAATGTGACCAATTCGCGCTATAAATGTTCGTCCCCAGTGGATGCATGTGAACACATGGTCATTTCCACCATTATGAACCATCTTACGTCTCACACGCTCGGTGTGTGACTTATCTGCAATCATTATTCTCCTTTGTCACTATTCCATTTCTGTTATTTGCCCTCCATGCAACACGTTCAGCGGCGACTTGCTCCCAATGTGCATTATCAATGCCTGTATCAATCATGTCCCGCTTACACACACCTTTGTATCGTAGTAGAGGCCGACCCTGAGATCTCTTACCCATCTGTAGGTCACCAAAAAAGATGTCCTTTGGTATTCTACCGTCATCCATCCTCCTAACGTGTCCTATCCATTTAAGTCTACGAAGACTGAGCATGGAATATACCGTCTCACAACATGATCATTCCAATATTTATGTAGTTGTGATTTTGTCGTGTCACATAATACCAAGTATTCTTTGCACACACTGCTTATGATATATATATATATATATATATATATATATATATATATATATATATATATATATTTTTTTTTTTTTTTCCCGCGTTTCCATCCTGTTTCAGGATATTGCGGTCAACACCAGCATCTTTCAGCTGTATGTTGATTCCTAGGCTAGATTACGCTCATCAGCACGCCACGACTTTCTGAGCGACCGGCTCCATACTCTCATAAGTCACTTTTGCGATTCGAACCACTGCTAATTCTCGTCGCGTCACGTGACGAGAGTATTCGGAGTTAGCGGAGAAAGCTGCTAACCCCTCGGCCACGGAGCCGGTTATATATATATATATATATATATATATATAATAGTATAATTTATTTAAACAAATTATATATTTAACGTTAAAGAGGCTTTAATCTTTAATTGTTGTTGTTGTTTTTGTTGTTGTTGGTGTGGTGGTGGTGGTGGTGGTGGTGGCGGCGGCGGCGATGGTAGTCATTGTGGTTTATGTGTGGTTATTGCGTTGCTCTTGCTGCTGTGGGACACTAAACTCGAGTCATTCACTCGTGTAGCACTTGCAGAATTGTCGACGTGATGGCCTTGTTCCATCTCGATAGGCAAGCAACACACCTGTTCTCAGCATGATCTCACACTCTCCAAGTGGTGAATGCAAGATGTGGTTGCTGATTGTCTATACTCATCGTAAAGGGAAGAGAGAGAGAGAGAGAGAGAGAGAGAGAGAGAGAGAGAGAGAGAGAGAGAGAGAGAGAGAGAGAGAGAGAGAGAGTTGCTGTGATTCTCTTGCAATCTCGCAGCGTGCAACACTTGCAGTCCTCGGCATGCTTCATCACAGTGAAGACACTAATGAGCTGGTGGGCTCGTTAGTTACGCTAGTGTCTGCTTAGTATGTCCGAGGTGGAGGTGAAGAGAGCTCTTGGTCAATATGTGAAATGCGGCGAAGATGACCATCATCTCATCAGTTAATCAATGAAATAATTAATCCATGTATTAATCGATTAGTGAATTAATTCATCGGCGCATACATCAGTCTACAAGAAGTAAGACTTTTTCGAGAACTAAGTGATGACTGTGAATCTACAACCATGGTCAGACTGCGAGAAGAGCAAATTAAATTAGGAGTTGCCAAACAAGAACACTACGCGGGAAGCCAAAGAAGATTAATAAACTAACACAGAACTGGTGTCGTCAGTTGCTAAACGCTGCGGGATGTACCGAGGAGGGGATCCGAGCACTTATGGACTGAATGGTTCGATGTGCAATGAGGATGATCTGTCGACAAACCAATCAACCAACCAACCAACCAACCAATCAACCAACCAATCAACCAACTAATCAAACAAACCTCATTACTGGCAGTTTGTATGACACGATGAACTGGGACCTATTATCTCACAGTTAACATTGCCTGTATGTGTGTGATACTAAAGAATAGGATGCAATCTATGTCAAGAAATTAAGACATGGAGAAACTCGCTATATACCACTAGAAGATTTTGTGTTCCAAATCAAGTTTAGGTATATACAGGAAGATCCCGGTTAACATCTGGGTTACGTTCTTGGAAAACGCGACTTTAAGTGAAACGACGTAAAGCGAAACACTATTTCCCATAGAGTTACATGAAATACAGTGTATTATGTAATGTTTATTTTGATGGTTGTTGGTATTTATTGGCTAAATACAGGTGGGTTGGATGGCGAGTGGTAGAATTATTGGGACGTGGAGGCATTAAAACCACGACTCGCTCCAAAACTATCATCAGCACTACTAGTACTGCTCTCACCCGCTTTCTTAGCTAGATCTTTGTAGAGAGGCTTTGCTTTCTCTTGGATAGTCATCTTGCTAGCAGGCATATTCCGTTGGTTCTGGTCTTCAATCTAGACGGCCAATAGTGCTTCCATGTTCTCCATAAAAGTACTTCTGCTACGAGTGATCTTGGAAGCACTCAAAGGGGTTACGTTTTAGCACCCTCTTTGATTTTTTCAGCAACTGCACGAATTGTTCTTACCGTGGTTGGAGGTAAACCATGGACTTTACCAATATCAACAGCCCGATCGCCAGCCTCAAAACGACTTAACACATCTAACTTCACCTCAAGAGTAACACTTTTCCTGGTTCTCTTGCAACCAGACACACTGTCAGCACTTACTGTTCGCTTTGACACGATAAAAACCTGGAAAAACGAATTGCACAAAATGTAAAATGGCGACGTTAACGCAGCATAGCAACACAGGTGACGAAGTTATAGAGGAAAGTAGCGACATAAAGTGAAGTCATGTCTCATTGTGACAACGACGTTATAGCGAAACTACGTAAACAGAAGAGACGTATAGCGGGGCCTTCCTGTACCTATTATATGCCACGGAATGTTAACGTGATGCCAAATTAGGAGCGAAATGCGTAGAAAGTAAATAGCCCAGTAAAGCCAGATACGCGGCGACTCCTGCAGGAATTCTATGTCCTGCTTCACCGTTAGAGATCGATATTTCAAATTGTACAACAGTTCACAACTTTCTGTTCACTTTAGATGTGAGATGAGTCACTGTTTTCAATGAAATTAACATCAAATGGATCGGTTTTTTTTTTTTATTTTAAATGCCCACTTTATTTTCCGCAACCATCGAGTGACGGAAATTTACTGGCTTTTAGCGTTAAAATGTGTTATATGGTCGGCGCTGATGAGTCACAGAATGTCGATTTTAGGGTTGTCTGATTGCGTAATAGAGTGGGGATTAAAATCTCTTTCTGTACTTAATTAAGACAAAAATAATGTCTACGGACACCGTTACATGCCGGTCAAGGATGATAGTCAACAATGAAGTTATTGAAAAACTTGGCATTTGTTGGATACACTATCAGCTTCAATGTGGACTGGTCAAATACGTCAGACACAGGCTTGCCTTGGCAATCATCATCATCATCATTCAGTGCCAGGCCGGCTGGCGTGAGTGATCATGCTTCGCCACAAATAGTGATCTACGACGACATGAATCAGTTCGTGTTTTGACTCCCTTCCGTGCCATGACACAAGACTGTCAAGAATTTTGTCATGCTTTCTTCCTCTATCTCTCACTCTCGTTCCACAAATCTTTCAGGTTGCCACAACATGTTCCAGTATTTGTCTTTTCATAATCTGGCCAAAATAACATGGCTGCTTCTTTCTTGTATTTCTGATGAGTTATCTTCACTCAAACTGTCCGGATTGCTCATTTTTGCTGTCCAGTTAATTGTCAGCAGTCTTTCATAAAACCACATTTCCAAAGCTTCTAAGGATGTTTTCGTCTGTTTGCTAATTGTCAAAGATTCGCAGTCATGTGTTTAAAATAATGTGGAGGTTAAACATTACTAAGAGACTAAGGCACAACACTAGCAAACAAGTTAAAGTAACATCCTTGAGAACAAACATCCTTTCCCGGCATTATGAAGATTAGAGCCATGAGTCATTTCGCAATGGCCAAATAAGAAAATCTGTGCTTTTGAACTGAAATGCTAGAGACAAGTTCTTAGGAAGTCGTGAACTAAGAAGAATAAAAACACAAACATTCTACAAGATTTAAACAGTGAAGAAAAATAGCTTATCAAATTCATAATGTCTCTGAAAAAGAAAATGATGCGACCAAATTAAAAGTCACGTTGGCTTGCAAAGAACAGTGGTGGAAGACAAGGTTCCTACCAGAAGACGAAGAGGTTGTCCAGCACGAAGATGGACACTTTACAATGCATACTTCCAGGGCAGGAGAAATGGCCAGCGATCGACAAACGTCTCAGCATGCCATGATTAGAGCCATGTTCTGTGGAGTCGTAAAGCACGATGAGTAATGGAAATATCCAATAATAACACACATTCATATATGCCATGTCCATGAGACGTAAGATATCATAGTTTAATATTTCATATCTTCACCAGAGGCTGTAATCAGTTTTCATGCTGTTTCCTCTAATATACCATTTCGCCCAGCCACATATAACAGTTAAATCCAATTGACAAATACAATTTTCGATATCACATTTTTCTGATAAATTTGCGATTTTCGTTTGTTGTCGAAGGACAATCTTATTTGCTAGTTTATTCTTCCATAATCTCTTGATTATGTTAAGAAATCGCACCCCCTCTGCCTAGCGTATGTCTCCAATTGCCTGGTCATTGTCCAAGTCGCTGATGAATGCAACAATGCAGGTTCTGAATATTCTGATATTAACTAGTAGATTAATAATTATTTACTTTTAGGTTATGTATATTCTGATAGTAACTAGTAGATTAATAATTGTTTACTTTTATGTTCTGTATATTCTGATAGTACCTAGTAGATTAATAATTGTTTACTTTTATGTTCTGTATATTCTGATAGTACCAAGTACGTTAATAATTGTTTACTTTTATGTTCTGTATATTCTGATAGTACCTAGTAGATTAATAATTGTTTACTTTTATGTTCTGTATATTCTGATAGTACCTAGTAGATTAATAATTGTTTACTTTTATGTTCTGTATATTCTGATAGTACCTAGTATATTAATAATTGTTTACTTTTATGTTCTGTATATTCTGATAGTACCTAGTAGATTAATAATTGTTTACTTTTATGTTCTGTATATTCTGATAGTACCTAGTAGATTAATAATTGTTTACTTTTATGTTCTGTATATTCTGATAGTACCTAGTAGATTAATAATTGTTTACTTTTATGTTCTGTATATTCTGATAGTACCTAGTAGATTAATAATTGTTTACTTTTATGTTCTGTATATTCTGATAGTACCTAGTAGATTAATAATTGTTTACTTTTATGTTCTGTATATTCTGATAGTACCTAGTAGATTAATAATTGTTTACTTTTATGTTCTGTATATTCTGATAGTACCTAGTAGATTAATAATTGTTTACTTTTATGTTCTGTATATTCTGATAGTACCTAGTAGATTAATAATTGTTTACTTTTATGTTCTGTATATTCTGATAGTACCTAGTAGATTAATAATTGTTTACTTTTATGTTCTGTATATTCTGATAGTACCTAGTAGATTAATAATTGTTTACTTTTATGTTCTGTATATTCTGATAGTACCTAGTAGATTAATAATTGTTTACTTTTATGTTCTGTATATTCTGATAGTACCTAGTAGATTAATAATTGTTTACTTTTATGTTCTGTATATTCTGATAGTACCTAGTAGATTAATAATTGTTTACTTTTATGTTCTGTATATTCTGATAGTACCTAGTAGATTAATAATTGTTTACTTTTATGTTCTGTATATTCTGATAGTACCTAGTAGATTAATAATTGTTTACTTTTATGTTCTGTATATTCTGATAGTACCAAGTACGTTAATAATTGTTTACTGACCATCATACTTGTGTATGAAGTAGCATTAGAAATGTGAGTAACTTCGCAAGTCTTGATTAGCACTCACAGAAGTAAAGACATGAAATATATGAGATAATACAATCTTCGTCATCATCATCATCAAGTACACTGTCGAGTAACGTGGTTGATCAGGTTTCTTCATATCTGGCGCTCTCCAACATATTCTGTCAGTTCGTGTGCTGACGTTTCTCCGTGCCATGATGAAAGGTTGTTAATGATGTTCTCTCGCTGTGTTACTCTATGGCTCTCGCCATAAATCTTTCCAGTTGTTAGAGTATGTTCCACAACACAATATCATACAAAACATTGACAGCTGCAGGCACACCGATATTCGAACCTACCACCCCCAAATGGCAATAGCCCCTTGCTGAAAAAGAAAACCCAGTGTAGTGTAAGAAGTAGGTATTGCAAGCAGACGCACAAAACCACGGAAACGTGTTTAATATAGTCATTTGTTAGTCGTCAGTCGCGGCTCCAACTTCACGGCAAAGGATCACCCCATAATGCTCAGCTCCTGTGCTAATGAATATCACATAATATGCAATGATGTACAGACCAGATGGAAACAGAGGAAGAGGCCGACCACGTAAACGTTGGTCGGAGGGAATAGCAGAGTCCATGGGAATATCGATACATGAAGCCCATAATCGGGCACTCTCACGATGTTTATACTTCACCTCGACACCGCAAGATACAAGAGGAACATGGTGACATGAGGATGAGATGAGATGCTCCTCACTATCCCGTGTGGAAAGTGGAATAGGCAGTAATCCCGACAAACCAATAGCACCTACAGGCATACATGCATTAGGCAGTTGCCAGAATGTCAATACCACAGTTTGCCACTAAAATTACAGTTCATTGTCGATAAAAACAGCAGTCACTAGAAAACCAGCATATACAACGTCATTACTTCACTTAAAGAGCAAGTGTACTTTCTACGCTGCAAATGAGAATTAATCACTCCATAGAAAGAGAAAATGTCCTTTATACGGTCGACCAACTAAACCCTGTTTCTGTGGAATAAACATTTGGTCAGCATGATTTGTGTCGGGTCAAAGCAATCGCACTTAAGTTCACAATAGTTAATCAAGTATTGATGCTATAAAATTGTTGGTTCACTGTCGCCTTGAAAACAATTATGGGGCTCCGGTTGCTGTAGTGCAAACTGTAGATGTGAATTTGACATACATCATCCATTTAAAGCGCTTCAAGACGAGAGGATCGACTTCATTGCACCGGGTTATCCCATATGACACGGTCTCTTTCCACAGAGCTGTTTGCCGAAAGCGTCGCACAGGCACGAACTCCGTAGCCCATGTAACAACACCCAGTAGTCTCCAAGAAAACTGCACTTGAGAACCCAATGGCTGAGTTTGGAATCGAAACCACAAACTTCGGAACGCGAGGCAGGGGTTTAACCATTATGCCAAGGTCCCCCCCCCCCCCCCCCCATGGCAAAGCAATCCAGGCATTTACTTCTTTGCCTTCCCCTTGTTCTCTTTCCCTCCATCTTGTCAGTTGTCACCACGTTCTCCATACTACTTCTTCTCATAACGTGACCAAAAAACTTGACTTGTCTACGTCTAAATTCACTAATCAGTTTATTATCAGTAATCCATGGTTTTCTTTGCATTTTCCTCAGACACCACATTTCCACAGCCATCAGATATTTTTTAGCCTGTATGCTCATTGTCCACTCGTCCATCCATCTATCCATCCATCATGTGCCATGCCGATAAGCGTGGGCGGTCTTATTCTGCCATCTCACTCAATCACCAGAGTCACGGATCAGCTCCGTGTTTCTGTCTCGACCATGCCACGTGGCCAAGCCATCCAGGTATTTACTTCTCGGTCTTCCCCTTGGTCTCTTCCCTTCGATCTTGCCTGTTGTCACCAAATTCTCCAATTCATTTCTTCTCATAACATGCCCAAAAAATTGTGTCTGCCTACGTCTAATGACTCTAATCAGTTTACAATCTTCATTTGTTTCTTAAAGGACTTGTTCATTGGTCTTTTTTGTCTGTTCATGGTATTCTTTGCATTTTTCTCAGAAACCACATTTCCACAGCCATCAGCTGTTTTTCAGCTTGATTGCTCATTGTCCACGCTTCACATCCTTACAAAAGTACAGGCTCTATGTAGCACCTCAACACTCTTTTTCTCGTTTCAATTGATATCTTTTTATTGGTCAGTATGTTTTTTATCTTGCAAAAGGCTACATTCGCAACGGCAATTCTTGTTCTCATCTCTTCAAGGCATCTTTCATCAGATGTTATGACTGTGCGGAGATAACTGTATCGATTCACTTGCTTAAGAATATGTCCATTGTGGTATTTTCTTCTTCCCAGTGACGACCATAATCTGTGACTTCTTAATATTCAGTTCTAACCCTATTAGTTCACTGTGTGCAACAACCACATCTACTAAATTTTGCATTGTTCTTCTCCTATTTTGGGTTGTATTTTCTTCCTAACTCTTTGCATGATAATTCTCAGCAGAATCTTCGTGATCTTTGTTATACTAATTGTTCGATGTTGATCGCTTTCCAAGGTTCCTGATTTCTTCGGAATTGCAATAAATATAGAGTTACATAATTCAGGAGGTATATCTCCAGTATCGTATATTGCGTTCAGCAGTCTAGTGACTTGGTCTGTTCCATATTCTTCTAAGGCATTGATCATTTCTATTGTGGTGTTATCTGTACCCGGGGTCTTGCCAGCTTTCATATGGTTAAGAGCATTCTGAACTTCTATCTTCAAAATTGATTGTCCTTCATTATTATTCCGATGATCATATTGTTCTTCTCTTGTATCATCATAAAGGTCTTTCACATAATCTGACCATGCTTGTAAAATCTGATCTTTTTTATTATGATTTTGCCATCTTTGGTTTTCAGGAAACCCGTTGATGTGTGTGTTCTTTTGTTAGTGATGTCATTAATTCTTTTGTGCATTAATTTGGTATTCCGACTGTTGTGTTGGTTTTCAATTTGCTTGCAATTTTCCTCAAGCCATGTTTCTTTTGCCTCTTTGCAGAGCTTCCTAATTTGAATCTCTTTATATTTTTTCTTGTTCTGTTTGTTATTTCTTCTTACTTTCATGAGTTTTAAGATGTCGTCCGTCATCCATTTCTTGCGTCCTATTATCTTTATTTTTGGTATGGTTGTTTCTGCAGCTTGTTACACTGATGGTGGAAATTATGTTGAGAAATAAAGGGACCATGTATTTATAAAAATAAACTGGTTTCATCTGGTTGTTATCTTATTTAGTTATTTTTCTACAGCCATTTGTGACTTACTTATTAACTTACCCTCGTATTTCTACCCTGCCAACTATACATAAAAGCGAAAAGAACATCTTCCGTGTGAGGGTTAGATTACGAACCTAACAGCATATTTAGTTAATCTTGAATCCATTGGCATGGGCGGCAAAATATGTATGGCACGCAGACGACTAACTGTCCAGAACCGGCCCTGGTTGTCTGTTACCCTGGCATTCCAAGGTATTCACAACATTCGTGACAGGAATCACATCTCCATTTCCCCCTGGATCTTTTTTAATTGATTCGTTCACGTTGCACGATTCACCGCTATACACAAGTTCTGTGTAGCATTTCAGCACTCTCTTGCTTACATTCAATGACAGTGACTTATTGCACAACATACTTTTCATTTTTATGAAATGCAGCTTAAAACGGGATAAAAGAGATATATTTTACTTAATATGAACTTGTGGAGTCCCAACGCTAAAACGATTCTAAGTGGATGTTGCTAAATTTTAGGACACATTAAACCACATTGGTGGAACACGAGTTAAGTTTGGCATTTGTTTATATTGTTACACGTTATAGTTTTTATGTATTACTAGCTGACCCGGCCCGGCTTCGCCCAGACCCTGGTGGGGAGCATCTCATTTAATTCATATAAGTAGTCATATAAGTTCTCGTTCCCGTTACCGACTATCTGTCTGTCTGTCTGTCTGTCTGTCTATCTGTCTGTCTGTCTGTCTGACCCGGCCCGTCTTCGCCTAGACCCTGATGGGGAGCATCTCATTTAATTCATATAAGTAGTCATATAAGTTCCCGTTCCGACTATCTATCTGTCTGTCTGTCTGACCCGGCCCAGCATCGCCCAACTCCTGGTGGGGAGCATCTCATTTAATTCATATAAGTAGTCATATAAGTTCCCGTTCCCGACTGTCTGTCTGTCTGTCTGTCTGTCTGTCTGTCTGTCTGTCTGTCTGTCTGTCTGTCTATCTATCTGTCTGTCTGTCTGACCCGGCCCAGCCCATGGTGGAGAGCATCTCATTTAAATTATATAAGTAGTCATATAAGATCCCGTTCCTGACTATCTGTCTGACTGTCTGTCTGTCTTGGGTAAATGGAGGAGGAGGAGGAAGAGGGAGGTGGAGGAGGGAAGAGGAGGGAGGAGGAGGGAGGAGACAGGAGGAGTAGGGAGGAATAGGAGGGAGGAGGAGGGATTAGGAGGAGGAGGGAGGAGTAGGGTGGAGGAGGAGGCGAGGAGGAGGGAGGAGGAAGAGGGAGGAGGAGCGAGAAGGAGGGAGGAGGAGAACGCAGGAGGAGAAGGGAGCAGGAGGAGGAGAGGGAGGAGGAGGGAGAGGGAGGAGGAGGAGGAGGAGGAGGAGAGAGTAGGAGGAGGGAGGAGGCGGAGGGAGAAGGAAGAGGGAGGAAGAAGAGGAGAAGGAGGAGGGAGAAGGAGGAGAAGGAGGAGGGGAGGAGGAGGAGGGAGGAGGAGGAATGTGAAGGGAGGAGGAGGGAGGAGGGAGGAGGTAGAGGGAGGAGGAGGAGGGAGGCGGAGAGAGGAGGAGGAGGGAGGAGGAGGAAGAGGGAGGAGGAGGA
>JACEFZ010026710.1:0-22668 GCA_014155875.1 Cepaea nemoralis
TAACTAACATCTAATAGTCTTAAGAGGTTGACCTTGGATCGATGAGGCCCTATCGGTGCATGGTTAGTGCTGTGCTTTATTCGGGTACAGCGCTGATGGAGCAACGGGGAAATCATTGATTTCAGATCAATTCGTTATAGTTATAGTTATCCATCAGGATTGAATTTGTTGAATTTTAATTAACATCTGATGTTCATTTTGGATTGATGGAGTCCTGGCATTTCTGTGTCTGTGCTGAATTTCTTTGATAACATCCAGCCTCTCTAGGTACGACACTGGCATGGAGATGATGGGGAAACACTAGTTTGATGTGAACTGTTATAATGTTCTGACAGCATGAGAATAAATCAATCATTATTGGAATTCAAAGGTTACAGTTATGCATGATTTCTGAATTTTGGTATAATTTTAGTAATTATTTTTTTGTTTCCTAATGATTGATTGCATGCAGAAGTTTGTTTAATTTAAATCATCATCATTTCTTGCATGCAGGTTTTGAATATAATATTATTCTTGTGTAAGTAAGTATTTTATTGTTATTTAACAGATAGTGAGTTAACACCTGGCGAAGTGAATTTCGCATGAGTGAGTTTGTTTACAGCTGGAGAAATGCATTGCCGGCATAGTTTGTGGGTAATCTTTCTGTGGCGACAAGAGCATTTCTCAAGAATGTGTTTCGCATCGTGTAGAGCAGCCTTCCGGCATATGACATCGGTAATTATTGTTATGTGGCGGGGGACTTGCTATGCAGGGTGTTGGGCATATTTGATTGTAGGTTCAACTAACTATTGTTGTGTGTCGGGGTATGATACACAACAGAGTGTCGTTGTGGTAAAGTGTGATTTAAAAATAGCTTACAATTGATAACAGCATGTGAGGTTGTGTTACATCAGCACCTGACCGGTGTCGTGTCTCGGGGTTATGATACGTGACATTGGTTTGGCTGTGGTGGAACATAATTTCTAAGGATTTAGTTCATATTTTCCACTGTATAAATTTCTTTGAAGTTAAAGCATGCAAAGTTCTGGTCAAATTGACATCATAATTATATACATGTGGTGAAATCAATTAGTATCATAACATTCTTCTTCTTCTTCAGCGTTCCGAGCCATTGAGGTTCTTTGCTGCAGATACAATAAGTCTCCATTCGTCTCTCTGGTTGACCTTCTCTTGCCAGTCGTTGATTCTAAGTGCTTGTAGGTGTGTATATATATATTATCTCTCCACCGTCTTCTTGGTCTACCTCGGGGTCTACGGTCATTTATTTCCTGAGTGTAAGCGAGTTTTGTTTCCCTATTATTTTCCATTTTTTCTATATGCCCCAGCCATTGTAGTCTATTAGCCTTCATGATACCAGTGATTAGCGGGGACTTAAACAGATCATAAATGTCTTTGTTACTTCTTCTTTTCCACTCTCCACTTTGTGTATCCCTAATGGGTCCAATGATGCGTCTTAAAATTTTGTTCTCAAAGGTTTATAACAAGGCTTCGTCTCCTTTCGTTGTACTCCAGGTTTCAGAGCCATACAGCACAACTGGTCTGATCAGTGGTTTGTATATTGTGATTTTGGTGTTTACGAGATAGCGCCTTTGATTCTAGTAGATGTTGTAGTGCATAGTATATCTTATTTCCAGAGTTGATTCTAGTTTGTATTTCTTCCCTTATGATGTTGGAGCAGTTGAAGATTGTACCCAGGTATTTGTATGTTTCCGTTCTTTTAATGGTCATATTATCTATTTGTATGTGGCCAGAGTTTTTAGCCATTCCGGCTCTTGAAATTACCATATATTCTGTCGTATCTTGGTTGATAACCAGCCCCATCTGTTGGGCTTTTTCCTTTAAGTGAGTCAATATTTCCAATGTCTTTTGTTCACTTTGCCCTATAATATCTATATCATCTGCATAACCAAGCAGCTTGGATGTTCCTCCAATATCACATTCCTTACAACTTTCTCTAGAGCCAGATTGAAGAGTAGCGCATCATCCTGTTTCAAGCCAGATGTTATTTGGAAGGGGTCTGATTTCCTGCCTTTATATGTTACTATATTATATGTATCTTCCATGCATAGTCTCGGTCATGTTGATTAACTTCCTTGGTATTCCAAATTCCTGTATAGCATTCCATAGACTATTCCTATGGACACTATCATAAGCCTTTTTAAAATCCACAAAAATGTTATGGAGATCTCTTTTATATTCCCAATTTTTCTCGGCTATTTGTCGTAAAGATAAATATCTGATCTATTGTTGATCTGTTTTGTCTAAAACCCGCCTGGTAGTCACCTAATATGTCTTCTGAATATGGTTTTAGTCTATTTAGTAATATTGCGGATAGTATCTTATAGCTTGTGGACAGTAGTGATATTCCTCTATAATTTCCACATTGGAACTTGTCTCCTTTCTTAAAGATAGGTATCAATAATGACTCTTTCCAGTCATGGGGTAATTCTTCTGTCCTCCAGATTTTTATTATTAGTTCGTATAGCTTTAGATGTAATGCATGGCCACCTGCCTTTATAAATTCAGCAGCAATTCCATCAGTCCCAGTTGCCTTATTGTTTTTAAGTTGTGTGATTACATATAGGATTTCTTCAAATGTAGGTTCTTCAATTTGTGGTTTGCATGTTAGAACCTCTTCCTGTGGGAAAATGTTACTTGGAGCTTCACAATTTAGTAATTCAATAAAATATTCTTTCCATGTGTTGCACATTTCCTCATTGGTATTTATCATATTCCCATTTTTGTCTTTTAAACCATATGTGTTTTGTTGGTGCCCTCGTTTCATTGACTTCAGTTCTTTAAGAAATTTTCTGGATTCATTTTTCTGGTGATTAGTTTCCATATCTTTGATTATATTACTCATATATTCTCGCTTCTGCTGTCTGACTATTTTTGTAGCCTCTTTACATTCATTTCTATAATGCTCTTCCTTTTTGGATGTTATTGATGTCATTTAACCATACATGTCTGGCATTCTTCTTCCTAATGACTGCTTCTTCACATTTTTGATTGAACCATCTGTTCTTTCTATGCGTGGTTAACACACCGAGACATTCTTCTGCGGTAGATTGAATTGTATTCTTGATGTTCAACCAAGTTTGGTCAACGCTTTCCTCCGAAGGGTTTTGCAGAGTTTCAAATTTACATTTTATTTCATCTGTAAATTTCTCTTTGACTGTAATGTCTTGTAGTTTTTCTCTGTTATATGTTGGGTGTAATCTTTGTAATTTAGTATAGAAAGCTCTCTTAAGTTTTATTTTACATTTTGCTCCAACGAGGAAGTGGTCACTGTGGCACTCAGCTCCTCTATAACTTCTGACTTGCTGTATATTTGATGCATTTCTGTTGTTAATTAAAATGTGATCTATTTGATTATAGGTTCTCTTGTCACATGATTTCCAAGTTTGTTTGTGTATATCCTTTCTTTGTAGTCTGGTACTGCTAATCTGCAGTCCTTTGGCTTCTGCCAGGTTGATGACTCTCCATCCATTATCATTTGAAGTTGTATGTAGGCTTTCCATACCGGCCACTTTTTTATTAGTTTGCTCTCTACCTATTTTTGCATTGAAGTCTCCCAGCACAATCAGGATGTCCTGTTTGGGGGTTTCTTCTATGACATCTTCCAGATTATTATAAAAGTCTTCTTTAATATCATCTTCTTTCTCTTCAGTAGGTGCATGTACATTAATCATCGTTATATTTTTCCATTTACCATTTATTCGTAATTTACTAATCCTGTCATTAAAAGCTTTAAAGTTTAAAACGTTCCCCCATAACTCTTTTTTGACGACAAATCCTGTTCCTAATTCATGTTTATTGTGGGTGTTTCCTCCATATATTATAATCATTCCATTTTGCTCTAAAGTACCCTCTCCTAGCCACCTTATTTCTTGAATTGCTGTTACATCCATTTGATATTCAACCAGCTCCCGGGTTAGTTCTTCGGCCGCTCCAGCTCGATATAGTGTCCGTACATTCCATGTTCCAAATCTCAAAATTCCTTTAACGTTCCAAGGTCGTTGTCCAGATAAGTCAGTCCGATATCGAGGCTCATGTATTTGTTTCGTAACAAAGAAAGGTTTTTACAAAGGTGGGGATGTTAACCCCACGCTTCAACTCCCAACCTGGAGGACCAGGGTGTTTCTCTTTGTCTGTTCTCTACCCTTTGACTTGTCCGGCTTGGGAGGCCTTGCTGGTAGCTACGCTACCGCCGGCATAGCTCTCAGGGTCATTGAGAAACTCAAGCTCCCCACCACGACAAAGTGGAAACACCATCGGGGGAGATCATAACATTGCATTTCTTAAAAATCTAATGTAATTGCAGCGATAGGTAGTAAGGGTACAGAGAGAACCACACATAATGTGAGGGTGAAAGGCGGTGTGCTGGGATAGAAGCAACTCCCCTAAGCAGATATAACAGTACACTAGAATTGTACCAAGATATGCGATACATCTCTAGTCGAATATGTAGGTGAACTGTGGACTGATTATGTTGATTAGACTAAGAGGTTTGGGGAAACTCTCTTTGAGCTGATGCGCTAAAGCAATGATATCGATATATGACAGTCAGAAAGTTAAAGATGATATTATAGAAAGTAAGTCATGTAATTGTATAAAATAAGCATGTTACTAGCACCAATCTACAGTTGGAAACAGCATTATGAATTAACTTCTCTCCATAAAATTGTGAGCAATGGGCAGTGATGCCATATGAGAAAAGTTGATTGAAGAAAATGACTTATCCTTTTGGAGAAAGTATTGGTCAAGGAGATCAATAGTGAAAGAAATGAAAAGCATTGGATTTATCCTACGAGGAGAAGAGATTACTGATAAAGAGTGTAGCTGCATTGCGAGATGATTGTTGATTGATATTGATGCAATTGATTAATCACTGTTCATGTGGAGATCACTGTTATGCTAGTGTAACATTGCTGATCTACTGGATTATATTATGTGACTATTGTATTAGTAGATTGTTAATAAATTATACGAAGCAGTTATTAATATTATTAATATTTATTGATGATAATTAGTGATTGACATTATTTACACATGTGGTTTCTGAGGAAAATGCAAAGAATACCATGGACAGACAGAAAAACCAATGACCAAGTACTACAGGAGACAAATGAACATCGTAAACTGATTAGACAAAATTAAACGTAGACAGTCAAAATTTTTTGGACATGTTATGATAAGAAATGGGTTGGAGAACTTAGTGTCAACTGGCAAGATCGAGTGGAACAGAACAAGAGGAAGACCGAGAGGAAAATACCTGGATGGCTTGGCCACATGGCATGGACGAGACAGGAACACTGAGCTGATCCACGACACTGGTGATCGAGTGAAATGGCGAGTCATGACCGCCCACGCTTTCCGGCATGGCATATGATTGATTGATTGATTAAAAAGAAGTTCTTAGATGTATAATAGTTATTATTTCAGGAATTATTAACAAAAGGGATTTAAATTAATTGATACTATATATTGGTGATCAATATATTATTAATTTGTAGTTGTATTATATATGTATGTATAATTGACTGATTATTAATTTGCTTATATATGCGTAAAGGATTGATGTTAATTAATGTAAGAAGAAATTGTTTAGATGTATAGGATACTTATTATTGGAATAATTAATGAAATTGATGAGAGTACTATATAGAGGAGGAAGATACAACAGAAGCTACGGTAGTTGAAGCGTAATGATTTGGTCAAGTGGAAGGAAGCGGTCAGTAACATAATATTCTCTCAAGCGTATTAGCTGCAACTATGTTCATTGCTATACGCTGGGTCTACAACGACAGAGTCAAAGAGGATTTCTATTGTAATATGCTGGCGGTACTTTGGCTTTGTACAAGCATGGGCGGTGGTGGAAGTCTGTGGCTGCAGTGGTTGACTGACTGCGGATGCGGGTGGTCAAGTATGTTAACGCGATAATAGCTAAATATGCTGACGGTACTTGAAACTTAGTATCTTACTTGGGCAATCCTTGCAGTCCTGTATCAGTCTGTCTACCATAGGAACGCTGGCTTGTGTTGTACAGGTGGCCTTGTATGTTAACGCGATAACAGCTGATCTTCTAGACCTGGGACGAGTGACTTAGCAAATGAGTGGTGAAGATGAGCAGATGCAGATGAGTGATGGTCAGTCTTGTATGAACACTATAGACGCTACCTACCACCAATACACTGAAGTAGTTAAAGGAACAGCATAACAGACGGATAGAACTAAAATGTTGATTTTGAAAGATCATAAAATGAAAAGGTCTTAGATCAAGAGGCAAATGAAGTACTGATTGAAATAGTCATTTTAGTTGAGAAAGAACACTTATAGTTATTTTGTAACATAGGAATTTGATCCAAGTCTGTAGGGAAAGAGATAGGTATGAATATTTTGATGTATTAGATATTGTGACAAAGATTATCAATGAGCTTCTATATTTCAGAATGACAAGAAGTTATCAAGTGCTACGGATAGACTACAGATAACTTAAATTATAATTAGATTGGGTTGTAAAATGGGCACTGTTCCGAATTCCGGTCCCAAATAGTTCCGCAGTGAATGTAGTGAATAAGAATCCCTTACAGGACCTCATTGTGTGATTACTTCCGTTTTGACTACTTCCTTAGTTACATATAAATAAATACGGAGATACCGATACTGATACAGAGGCTTTCAATACACTTGTTTCTACTTGATGTAAAGAAATATTATAATGCCAGGCAGACCATCAGCTCGGGTAGAGTGTTACAACTGGATGCTGCGTAACAATCCATTGTTGGGAGGATTTGATGCTCAGGGACAGTCAGTGGTCGTTGAAGCTGACGAGAGCTACTTTTTCCACCGAAAGTACCACCGTGGTCACTTTCGTCGTGGTCAATGGGTAGTTGGCCTGGTTGAACGTGGTAGTGGGTCGTTGCTGGTTGGAAGTTGTGGAAAGGCGAGATGCGACAACACTGGAACGCATTATAAGTGATCACGTCTTACCAGGAACGACCATTGTCACCGATGCCTGGCGAGGCTACAACAACGTAGGTCAACTAAACCATGGCATCTACGATCATGCAGTTGTTGTTCATGCCAATAACTTTGTTGACCCTGTACACAGTGGCATTCACACCCAAACAATTGAAGGGTTGTGGATGCAAGTAAAAAGGAAACAAAGATACCAAGGTGGCACTAGTCGTACAGTGTTTAACACTTATTTAGCAGAATTTCAGTGGCGCCACATTCACAAAGTACATGTTTTCGGACAATATTTACAACTTTTGTGCCTCAATTTCGAGATATAATTTCATATATTGATGCAGGCTGCTGTAGGTTTGATTGATCATTAGCATTGTCACCTGGCTGCTGTGGGTCTGATTGATCATTATCATTGTCACCAGGCTGCTGTGGGTCTGATTGAACATTCTCTGAAGCATGATTTTTATTTGCGCTCCCTTGCTTTGAACTCAAGTGTAGTCCATACACAATACATATTCATGCATTGGACTGAACTTTGAACTCAAGTGTAGTCCATACACACTATTTCAAGTAATGCTGGAATGAACTTTGCATGTGGATTAGCTTCCCCTATTAACAGTGTCCCTTGCCATCAAGTGAATGCACTTCGACTTCAGAGGTACTTGTAATTTACATCTCCAAGCAAGGACGATAGGTCAGCATTTTGGTCAAACTGCCCGGTGTAGGGGTTGAGCCCCTTACCTCGGCATCAGCACACCGAATGTTTAAGAACACGTGTTCTTATCCATTCGGCCATGCTGACCTACAAGTATGGAGTTGAACCCAGGGATCTGAGTCAGAGACCAAATATAACTAGAAAACATTGTCAAATGAATTTTGTAAACATAAACGATACATATTACCATGTTATGAGGACACATCCACCACCCACCCACACATCCCCCATTCACCCCAACTCCCCCACCCAACCACACACACAACCCAGATACACATACATGCCTCCACCCATCCACCACATTGTGTGTGTAAGTGTGCATGCATGCAGTGTATGCGAGGAAGTGTATCTTCGGGTGTTATGTGAGTACGTGTGCGTAAGTATATGGATGTGTGTAGGTGTGTGTATGTGCGTGGGTATATGTGTGTATTTGCGTGTGTATTTTGTATGTGAATGTGTGTATGTACATGTGTGAGAGAGTGAGTGAGAGAGAGAGAGAGAGAGAGGAGAGAGAGAGAGAGAGAGAGAGAGAGAGAGAGAGAGCAAGAGAGAGAGAGAGAGCAAGAGAGAGAGAGAGAGAGAGAGAGAGCGAGAGAGAGAGAGAGAGAGAGAGAGAGAGAGAGAGAGTTCAATTGCATCACTAAAGTTTATGCTACATAATGTATATGTAACATTATTTCTCCACTTCTTGCAATTGCGAGAATTCTCACGACAATCGTCATTGTCTCAATTGTGTGTAAAGTGTGGGAGTTTGTTCTTATTAGTTTCAGTGATCATGTGGGGCATCATGTATGTGTCTAGATGTGAGGATGTGTGTATGAGTGTGTATGTGAGGGATATGGGTGTGTGTGGGATGTGGGGAATGTATGTGTGGAGGGGTTGTATGTGGGGGATGTGTATGGGTTAATGGGTGATGTGTGGATGTGTGAAGGGATTTGTAGTCGGTGTTGGATGTATGTGTATGTGAGGGATATATGTATGTGTGTGTGTGGGGGGGGGGGAGGGATATTTGAGAGGATAGTTGGAAGTATGTGGGTGTTGGTGGGTTGGGAGGGGTGTGGGTAGGGAGTGTGTGTTTGGGTGGGTGAATGGGTGTGTAGGAGATTGTGTGGGTTGAGGGATGGGTGTGTAATCGGTGTGAGGGGTGTCTGTGAATGGGATATGTCTGTGTGGGTGGGAGTGTGTGAGTGTGGATGGGGTAAATGTGAGTAGGTGCAGGATGTATGTGTGGGTGGTGAGGATGTTTGTAGGTGGAGGATGTGTGAGTGGTTGGGGAGATGTGTGGGCGGAGATGTGTATGGGGAATGTATGTGGGGGATGGGTGTGTGGGGGGAATGTGTTTATGGGTGGTGTATATACATATATGGTACATTATGCTTCAAAAAAGCTTAATAACTGTCATATGGCAATAACTACGATCCATGGCGGTGGCGAGTGTGGCTGGTAAGGCCAATTCTTGCTGCAAATGTTTGCCCACAGTAGGTGCATGTGAAAACATGGTCATTTCCACCATTTTGCACCATCTTACGTCTCTCACGCTCTGTGTGTGCTTTATCTGCAATCATTTTCTCCTTTGTCTTTATTTCATTTCTGATAGTTGAACTCCATGTATATATGATATATATATATATCATTGGCACCTTTCCGTCTTGACAGACGATAGTTTGTGCTTTAAAAAGGCATAATACCTTTTACCTAAGGCTGTATCGCATGTGACTGATAAGGACAATTTGCGCTGCAAATGTCCGTTCACAGTGGGTGCATGTGAACACGTTCCATAGCACAACGCCTGGGCTAAAATATAGAGATCATGTGTTGCCCATGCAGCATGATCCATCTCTCGGCCTGCCTAGTTCACTCCAGAGGAAAGGTAACAACCCTACATCTGGAACAAGACAAGCTGCAGAAGCTGCCGGATCAGCAAAGCAATGCTCTAACTGTCCGCCTGTCGGAGCTACGATCCTAGACCAGCTGCCAACCAAGGCTTAGGGCCTGGTCTGCCCTGCCATGACATTTTGTCTTTAGCTTGCATTTCCTCGCACCAGGGTAAGGCTTGTACCCTCCCAATTGCGCTCTTCCGCCCGAAGCCGTTGGCACAATGTGGGGTGTCGGGTTTGGTAAGCGCCCGCCCAACGATCGAGGCTAACAGAAATGATGTTGGATGGACTGGTGCGGTGGTGTCGAGCGAATATCATCAGCAAAATTACCGTTTAAAAGGCTTTAAAAAAATGTCGCTTAAAAGTCGACAAGGTCGACTTCATTGCACCGGGTTTATCCCATATGGCTCGGTCTCTTTCCCGCAGCGCGGAAAGCGTCGCACAAAGCACGAACGCCGTAGCTTTTTTAGTGACGACCCACAGGAGTCTCTGAATCATTGATTGATTGATTGATCTAGGAACCGACATCACAGCATTCGGGACATTCCATAAGCGCTCCGTCTCCATCCTCAGCAACCAGCGAAGAGTTCCAACACTAATAGTTCCAGTAGCAATCTGATTATATGTCCGTCTCGCCTTTCCTCTGAGCATCGAGCGTCGGCCAGATCACCTCGTCACTCCTCGCTGTCTCATTCTAACCAGACTATGGTGATCCATTTGCTCCTCCGAGGTGTACACGTGCTCCCACAAGGCCGCAACCACGTCTGCCTTGTCATGCATCAATACTCCACCAAGTTTTTGCCGAGCCAGCCAATCTATCCGCCTGTTCATTCCCCAGCACACCGGCATGCCCAGGAGAAAAGATCCAGGTGATGCTTGCTACCCGTGACCTCCGAAGCGAAGCAAGCCACTCTGCACGAAGCTTGCCTGTTCTCACCCTTCTCAGCATGCTTTCTGAGTCAGTTACAATCACAATATATGAATCATTTAGCTCGTAAACCGAAGGGCGCGGCCCGGAATCGAACCCACAACCTTCGAAGCACGAGTCAAACGGCTTGATCACTTCGCCACAGAGACTCCCACAGAGACAAAAAAATAAAGTAACGTAAACAAAACGATACAAAGGATCTCTTCATTGAGTAAAATCTTCTAACAATACAAAATAAAATTGATTACAAAAAAGGCAATCAAAAGTGAGCTAATTTGTCAATATGCCGAATAACTGTCTTTGTACATACTTATCTTGTCGCTTTCGCTTAATTAGTTTATGAAAATTGAAAGAAAAAAAAATTACCACATTTCGCCGGTGGGGAATCGAACCACGGTCTCCTGCGTTACAGGCGGAGATACTTACCGCTAGGCCACTGAGAACACGACGAAATTTAACAAAAATATGTCATGTAGTTAGTCCCGATGACATCACATAGACTTGCCTTTGAACCATTGCCTTTGACCCATTACCTTTGACCCATTGAGGCTCTGTAAGATATACCAAATCACTACATTTACTGCGGAACTATTTGGGACCGCAATTCGGAAGAGTGCCGTAAAATGTATCATATCCACAGAGTTACAGGTTTTCAAAGGCAAGAGTTTGAAAAAAAAATTGGTGCCCAATGTTTACCTCGACCGCCAGTGTAATGCCATGTCGTGAAGTATAACTCATGGCATAGGGAAAGAGTGTCACACGAAATGACGTGATACGCGTGACTTTAGGTCATGGTCTGGCACGCCGAGATGGCAACCGGAGCGAACCCACGTGATCGAGAAGGTGACAAGGGGATTCGAGCCGTGGACTTCTTTCGATGCGAACGTATCACGAGGGCCGTAGATGGTGATGGCCAAAGATTGTGCCTACCGTTTTAATAGATTGTTAGCAGTGTTATATATTGTGTATTGTAGCATACGTGACTGTGATAATGTCTACGCTAGAGTGTTGATTATACAGGAAAACCTACTCTTGTGTAGCGTTGTATTCAAGGGTAAGCTGATGTAGTTGGTAGAGAATTGCCGAGTTTCAATTTAGCCAGACAAGGCGGAACAATTATCAGAAAACACAGATGAATACTCAAGTAACAGAGCCTGTCCCTTTGTGTGGACGACGTAGCCGAGAAAGTAGTAACCACGGTGATGATATGGATGGGAGGCGAGAAGCTATAACTGATATCCCTAGGCATCTGTGAATTCACCTAACCCCGTCACTTCGCACCCTGGCAATAATATTTTATAAAAATAACGCCAGTTATGTCACTTCCGTATTTTGGAAATAGGTGTGTCCCCCTGATACCGGCAAACATGGAGTATGTCATCTGCGCTTAGTGTAATATCGCAGTAACCGATTAACGCACGATAGTGAAATTTTGAATATATTGGTTTTAAGTGGCGCCGAATCGCGTGAGCTCATCGCAAAACGTATAATCAAATATTGTAAGGTACTTTGCTTTGGTGCCAATGAAGTATTTACATGAAAAGTTGCGTAAATATGAACAGAAAATTAACAATTAGTGTCAGAAATTGTGCATCTCGAAGGACAAAACCTGTCGGTATGCGTGGATGGTGACAAATATGCTTTAGTTTGCAGTAATCGCACAAAAGCTGTAAAACTGCATCAGCGAGGCAAGCTCCAGGCATGTCATACGAGGCAAGCTCCTGACATGGCTTTAGCGATAAAAATTAGCTTACTATTGCAGAATACTATTCAGACATTAACAAGGTACTTTAGGTCATTCCCAGACAATGTGAACAGAAAATCAACAAATAGTGACAGAAATTGTACATACAGAAACGAAAAAAATCCAACGAAAATGCGGGAAGTTTGAAAAATCGGCTTTTATTTTGCCGTAGACGCATTATGTATAAAATATATATGATGCTAGCAGCTACTGCCAACGTACTTACTAAACGACAAGACAAACATTCGAATGGGTATTTCAGAGCACAGTGGGTAGGTTATGTCTTCGTGTTCAGCTATATGGTAAATCAGCAGAATACTTAACTTGAACATAATTATTAATATGGGTACTGTTCAAACAAGGCATTACTATCATATATATAGCATCAACATCCAGTGCCTTTTCGTGTATGGTGTGTGCGTTTGTGTGTGTACGCGCATGCATGTAGGCATGGGTGGGAGTGTGTGCGCATAGAAGACTAAATATTTCTTTTCGCCTGACATTTCTATAACTGCAGTGATGTCTCTTGCGTGTGTGCGTGCGTGTGTGTGAGTTCGCGCGTATGTGTGTGTATGCGTGCGCACGGGCGTGCGTTTTGCGTGTGTGTATGTGTGTATGAGTAAGTGAGATCAGTATTTTCTATTGCATACTGGCCTATGCGTGAAGACTGGATACGGTATTTATCTCGTGTTGTGTGCTGGTAGTGATTTATAATGTCGAAGCATGCATAGGCATGTGAGCGGGTGTTATGGGGTTACAGTACTGGTCCGCCGAATAGGGGAATGGCTGTATAGTGGGTATAGGACAGATTGCTGTTAGTAAAAAGGTGGGCGGGTCACCATTTTCTATTGCATACTAGTCTATGCGTGAAGACTGGATACCGTATTTATCTCGTGTTGTGTGCTGGTAGTGATTTATAATGTCGAAGCATGCATAGGCATGTGAGCGGGTGTTATGGGTTACAGTACTGGTCCGCCGAATAGGGGAATGGCTGTATAGTGGGTATAGGACAGATTGCTGTTAGTAAAAAGGTGGGCGGGTCACCATTTTCTATTGCATACTGGTCTATGCGTGAAGACTGGATACCGTATTTATCTCGTTTTATGTGCTGGTAATGATTCATAATGTCGGGCGTGCATAGGCATGTGAGCGGGTGTGATGGGGTTACAGTACGGTTCCGCCGAATGGGGGTGTGGCTGTGGAGTGGGTGTAGGACAGGTTTGCTGTTAGTAAACAGGTGGGCGGGTCAAGTGGCGTCGTGGCTGAATTGTGGAGACAGGGGTGGAAAAGATACTGGCGAAGATGTCATCGGGGTTGAATGTTGGAGACGGGGTGGAAAACTGATTAGTGAGGAGGTCACAGTGGCTGAATGATTCTATCACAAGTTGTCATGGGAAAACTATACCACGTGCTCACTGGCTGGCACTGCACCCGATCACCCGTGGCCAATCATCATCACCCAGCGACGCCAACAAAATCATTTCATCATCATCATCATCCTTATAATCAGCATCATCATCCTCATGAATATCAGCATCATCATCAGCAGCATCATCATCAATATCATCTTCTTCAGCTTCCACTTTTGGTGTGAAGCATAGAAATACAGCGTCTCCCTTGTTTCCGTCAAGTGAGAGAGAGAGAGAGAGAGAGAGGAGAGAGAGAGAGAGAGAGAGAGAGAAAGAGAGCCAGGGAGAGAGAGAGAGAGAGCGAGCGAGGGCGGGAGGGTGAGAACAGGCGCGTAAGAGATCGCGTTGGGTGGCTAGTGGCATCAAAATGTGTCATATTTTGTGTCTTAGTGAGATTCGTTAGTAAGGGGTTTGTGACCCCGACACTCAGATGCTTGATGCCTCGGTTATCTACAAGACTCAAATATCAGCCCACCAAGCAGAAGACCAGTTTTATCACTACATGCTAAGTGAAATGTACATATCAGGCTACCAGCCTAAAGAACGAACCTACTCAGACAATGCTGTAAAGAAATCCAGAAACAACATACAATGTGTATAGCTCTGAATGTGAAAATAAAATGTTGTGGTGATACTATGTATACCAGCTCATATCACATCATTCATTTCGTATAATGACATTATGCATTTTTATTCCTGTAAAATGTACTGAAATACTGTAAAATGTACTGAAATACTGTAAAGTAAACAGGCATATATTATAATTACGTCTTGGTTGTTGATTTTTTTAGTGTTTACGGTGTATATAGTTGTCATGTGATGAGAGAATAATACATATTGATGACAAATTCAAAAATATTTCAACAAAACTAAAGAAACGCGATAACTAAAGTATGAAAAACTGTTGACCATAGTCTGAAATATCTCAACCAAAATTATGAAAAGTAGGAAACTTTGCAAAAAGTAGGAAAATCTGTTACCCAAAAGGGGGAACAAATATTTGGCCACATTTCAATCACATTTATGAAAAGTAGGAAAATTTGTTAACCAAATGGCAAAAATCATGACCAAGTAAGAAAATTTGTTAACCAAATGTGAGACTTGTGGCCAAATTTCAACAAAACGTATAAAAAGTAGGACACTTTTGTTAACAATATATGAAAAATTTTAGCCAAAGTTCAATCAATTTTATGAAACGCCAGCCACACTTGTGAAAAGCAGGTACATTTGTTAACCAAAATTCCAAAAGTTTGTCCAAAGTTCAACCACACTCATCAACAAGTAGGAAACTTTGATAACCAAATGTGAAAAAGTTAGCCAAATTTCAAAACAAACTTATAAAAAATTGGAAATGTTGTTAAACAAACGTGAAAAGTTTGACCAACTTTCAACCAATCTTATAAAAGGAGGAACTTTTGTTGTCCAGATGTGAAAAGTTTGACCAAATTACAAACAAACTCAAAAAAAAAGTAGGACACTTTGGTAACCAAATGTGAAAAGTTTGGACACATTTCATCCAAAGCTTATGAAACATGGGAAATTTTGTTAACAAAATATTAAAAGTTTGGCCAAATTTCAAACAAACTCATAAAACGTAGGAAACTTTGTTAACCACATGTGAAAAGTTTGGTCAAATTTCAACCAAATCCATAAAAAGTAGGAAATTTTGTTGACCAAATGTGAAATATTGAGGCCAAAGTTCAACCAAACTTATAATTATCTCACCCAAACTTATGAAAAGTGAAAATCTTGTTGTCCAGATGTGAAAGGTTTGGCCAAATTTCAGACAAACTCATAAAAAGTAGGAAACATTGTTAACCAAATATGAAAAGTTTGGCCAAATTTCAAACAAACTCATAAAAAGTAGGAAACTTTGGCAACCAAATGTGAAAGTTTGGACACATTTCATCCAAACCTTATGAAAAATAGGAAATTTTGTTAACGAAATATAAACAATTTGGCCAAATTTCAAACAAAACTCATAAAAAGTAGGAAAACTTTGCTATCAGAGAGTTGCTTATTGCAGATTATGCTGCAGTTACGACCCACTCTGAGAAGAATTACAATGTCTATCTGCATTCTCCAATGCTTGTTCCGAATGTGGTTTAACAATTAGCAAAACGAAGACACAGATTATGTCACAAATGGTACATGGGGTACCATCAAACTTTATTGACGACGCCGAACAAGAGATGGTAGACCATTTTACATATCTATCATGTATATATATATATATATATATATTATATATATATATATATATATATATATATATATATATATATATATATATATATATATATATTATATATATATATATATATATATATATATATATATATATATATATATATATATATATATATATATATATACACACACACACATACATACACATATATCAGTGGAAAATAGCAAATTATCCCTTGATCAGAAAATCAATATCCGGATTGGTAAGGCAGCAACAATAATGAACAGGTTAAGAAAAAGAGTTTGGGGAAACAGGAAGCTTACTGCCAAAACAATAGTCCTTGTCTATCAAACCGGTGTCCTTAGTACTCTTCTTTATGGCAGTAAAACCTGGACAACTTACTCAAACCAAGAGAAACGATTAAACAGCTTTCATATGCGGTGTCTGCGAAGAATTCTTGGTATTAAGTGGCAAGACAAAATCACAAATACCCAAGTATTGGAAAGATCAGGTTGTGTGACGGTTTATTCCATGCTCAGTCTACTTAGGAGGATGGATGATGGTAGAATACCAAAGGACATCTTTTTTGATGAATTACAGATGGGTAAGAGATCTCAGGGTCGGCCTCTACTACGATACAAAGATGTGTGTAAGCGGGACATGATTGATGCAGACATTGATAAAGCACATTGGGAGCAAGTAGGAGGGCAAACATCTGAAATGGAATAAGGACAAAGGAGATAATTATTGCAGATAATTCACACACCAAGCGTGTGAGACGTAAGATGGTGCATTACGGTGGAAATAACCACGTGTTTACATGCACCCACTGTGAATGAACATTTACAGTGCGAATTTGCCTTACTAGTCACATTCGCTACCGCCATGGATAAAAGTTATTATGCCTTTCTGAAGCACAAAGTATCGTCTGTCAAGACGTCAATGTGCCAATGATGATGAAATGATGGATAATACGCAAACAACAGCTGTATTTCAGAAAACTAAATGTATCTTATGTAATAAGACACTATGGTTGAATGAAAAAATAAAATGTCAACAATAAAATTGTACAAAAATTAACACTTAAATTTATCTTTATGTTTCCAAATTGAATGCTTCATGTAGAAATGTATCTTAGCCATACTTCATTCTCTAGCACATTGCAGTAGTAGTTGGGGAATTGAATTTCGGCCAGACCCACTTCGAAATGTTGACTCACCTCAATAGTCTGCGGTAACTTGACGAAATAGTGACCTGGTGTGTTCTTGGGAAACATGTTCAGCGAAGCATTACTCGATAATGTCACGTGGAAGATCATATTTTAGGGTTTGGTAGCATGTAACCCAGACAACTGCTTAGAATAGCGATCCACAACGTGCCCTCGACTGTGTCGACGCAGTCTTGAGAAAGATTTAATAGTGATACGCCAATGACTGTGTATATAACGACCAGTTGATAGAAGAAGACAATCTCTAGTCGCGGCACTCGCCAACCACACATGCACCAGAATGAATTTCATTCCCCCTCTGTGCTATTTTGTGGGTTAGTTTCCACGTTGGTGTCTTCCATTACCTCCGTTTTTGACCTACTGGGTCATTACACTCGTGTCTCGGCTGTTTCATTAGTTGCTATTGGCAAATGCAAAAATCAGTGCTCGATGCGCTCCTGTGTGGGACATTGCCTGTACTAAGGACACTACTTTCTGAACTTAGAAGTAGGCATAATGTCACCATACAGTGGTTGTTTGGTTACGGAAGGAGTGCAATAAGTGTCATAATCTTGCATTCGGCAATAACACAGGCTCGTACTCACTAACAGATGTGATACAAACACTGTCACAGAATGACTTTAAGTGACACACTGCAAAGACAATTCAAACACTTTATTCACACTTCTCACTCATCACAACCATTACATGCATCGCACAATTACAATATCGATGCCATAATACAATCAATAGATATATAAATGCAATGTATACAACTCACAAGCGCACAGTCTCCTATACTCACACAGGCGTTCTATCTATTCGCGTTCATACACACAAGTATACGAGCACCATTCTTTCCGTCTGTCCTGTACAACTGCTCCCGAGCCGTCTGGCGCTACCCGCTGTGAGTTCTCCCTAGTCGGGGTTGTGTCCCTGCGTGGACTTCATGTCCCACGCATGCACCGACTGACCATTCCTGTCACAGCGTGGTTAGTGTCGCTCACAGGTGGACCTGGCCGTAATCGCCAGGCGTCGTTGACGACGACGCGGTAGCACTGGTGATGGAGAATATGACAATACGATAAGCCTGATTCCACCCGTTACATACCACCAAAATGTTAGTCACGTGTTTCGATTGTATACCTTAGACATATGACCGGAAGCTTCGCAATATTTGATCGGATGTGACCATTACCCAAGTGTCTCGGCTGTATCGTTATGCTGTCAGTACGCTCTGAGTCTTCCTCCAGTTTCCCCAAAGACATGTCTGACCACGTTCACGTACGTTCACCCCGCCGACATAGCCCCGTGATGAGTCACCCAGTCGGTCACCCTCAGATCAGCCACCTATGAGTTCAATCTTTAGACTTTAATATGAGCCTTACCCTCCGGCTATTATCAAGGAACGGACGTATTTATCTACCACCCCGCCACTCGACCACCCCTTAACAATGATCAGAAGCACCTATCTAGCCTTCCTCCACTCACAAACCCCCTTACCAACGAATCTCACTAACCACACAGAATATGACACATTTTGATGCCACTAGCCACCCAACGCGCTCTCTTTCTCGCTTGTTTTCATCCTAACGCTCTCTCTCTCTCTCTCTCGCTCTCTCTCTCTCCCCCTGGCTCTCCCCCTCTCTCTCACTTGACGGCAACAAGGGAGGTGCTGTATTTCGATGCTTCACATCAAAAGTAGAGGATGAATAAGATGATGTTGATGATGATGATGCTGGTGATGATGCTTGTATTCATGAGGATGATGATGCTGATTATAAAGATGCAGATGATAATAATGATAATGATTTTGTTGGCGATCCTGGGTGATGATGATTAGCCACGGGTGATCGTGTGCAGCGCCAGCCAGTGAGCACGTGGTATGGTTTTCCCATGACAAATTGTGATAGGATCATTCAGCACACGGGGACCTCCTCACTAATCAGTGTTTCACCCCCTGTCTCCATCATTCAGCCCCGATAACATCTTCGCTAGTATCTTTTCCACCCCTGTCTCCACAATTCAGCCACGACGCCACTTGAACCGCACACCTTTTTACTAACAGCAAACCTGTCCTACACCAACTCCAAGCCATTCGCCCAGTCGGCGGAACCGTACTGTAACCCCATCACACCCGCTCACATGCCTATGCACGCCCCGACATTATGAATTACTACCAGCACACAAAACGAGCTAACTACGGTATCCAGTCTTCACGCATAGACAAGTATGCAATAGAAAATAGTGACCCGCCCACCTTTTTACTAACAGCAACCTGTCCTATAGCCACTCCACAGCCACTCCCCCATTCGGCGGAACAGTACTGTAACCCCATAACACCCGCTCACATGCCTATGCACGCCCCGACATTATGAATTACTACCAGCACACACAACGAGCTAAATACGGTATCCAGTCTTCACGCATAGGTCAGTATGCAATAGAAAATGGTGATCTCACTCACTGACATACACACACAAACGCGCGCGTGTGCGCACTCTCTCACACACACACACACACATACGCGGGGCTCACACGCACGCACGCACGCACACACACACACACGCAAGAGACATCACTGCAGTTATAGACATGTCAGGCGAAAAGAAATATTTAGTCTCCTATGCGCACACGTATGAGCGCGCACGCACACTCGCACACACACCCACGCATACCTACACGCATGCACGTACACACACGAACACACATACACGACAAGGCACTGGGTGTTGTTGCTAAATGTGATAGTAATGCCTTGTTTGAACAGTACCATATTAATAATTCTGTTCAAGTTAAGGATTCTGCGGAATTACCATATAGGTCTAACACGGAGAGATAACCTCCCCACTGTGCTCTGAAATAGCTATTCGAATGACTGTCGTATAATAAGTACGTTGGCAGTAGCTGCTAGCATCATATATGTTTTATAAATAATGCGACTACGGCAAAATAAAAGCCGATTTGTCAAACTTCCCGCATTTTCCTCAGATTTTTTTCGTTTCTGTATGTAACATTTCTGACACTATTTGTTGATTTTCTTTTCACATTGTCTGTGAATGACCTAAAGTACCTTGTTAATGTCTGAATAGTATTCTGCGATAGTAAGCTAATTTTTAGAGCTAAAGACATGTCCGGAGCTTGCCTCGCATGACATGCCTGGAGCTTGCCTCGCTGATGCAGTTTTTACAGCTTTTGTGCGATTACTGCAAACTAAAGCATATTTGTCACCATCCACGCATACCGACAGGTTTTGCCCTTAGAGATGTACAATTTCTGACACAAATTGTAGATGTTCTGTTCATATTTACGAAACTTTTCATGTGAATACTTCATTGGCACCAAAGCAAAGTACCTTACAATATTTGTTTATACATTTTGTGATGAGCTCACGTGATTCAGGCACCATTTAAAACCACTATATTCAAATCTTCACAATCGTGCGTTAATCTGTTACTGCGATATTACACTAAGCGCAGATGACATACCCCATGTTTGCCGGTGTCAAGGGGACACCACTATTTCCAAAATACGGAAGGGAAATACCTGGCGTTATTTTTATAAAATATTACTTTAATGATTAATTTGCAAATTTCACTGATTATTTTAATTTACTTGACTGTATACTATTAAAACTAGTCTTTGGTGTTATTTTCTCTAGAATTAATCAGTGTATATATTTCATTACGTGTGTATTAAATGTGGCAATATTCCCATATATATAGAATTAATAGCCGAAATTTGGCGTCAGTCTTTTTTCCTAAAGTTGAATATACCCATTCCATTTGGGTTAGATAAAAGTGTAGTTTATACTACATTTAATCAGGCCAGGACCTTGTGGCTTGCCATTCTTCATTTCCTCTCAGTAGGTGTGGGTTGGCGGGCCCTTTGTGGGGCAAAGGCTAATATCTGGGGTAGGGGCCTATTTCCCCCGTGCCCCTCACATCGGCCTACCACGTGTACACACACACACACACACACACACACACACACACACACACACACACACACACACACACACACTGGGACTCGAACTTATGTGCCCGGCGACTAGTTGGTCTACTTATCTATATAAGTATTCCAAACGCCCGGGGCTTGCCTCACTGTCTTCAAGCGGTCCCGCGACTGACTGGGGGAAGCGGAGGCGGCCGGCGGAAGCACCTGTGGGCGGAGCGGTCGGTAGGGGGTACCAATAGACCGGAAGTCAATCGGAAGTAGTAAACCGGAAGTAGTAAACCAGACATAACCCAAGAAAATACGCGCCAAAAATTCAAAAATGAGGTCCGTTTTCAGGAGGTCCGCTAGGGGCAGTATAACAATCATATAAGGAAATATGACTTCGGGACCTCCTCCATGGCCCTCATTTACTCATCCATTATCTCATAGATTACTAGTAAGGCCTCTGTTGTGAGATCGTCTAAACGCTGATAATTGCTTTTGACTATCGAGGTAAAGATGGTGTTCTACGGATCCTATACGAAACCAGTCTCCGTGGGGGTTGGGTGGGAGTGGGGGTCTTGAGCAGATTTATCCACCCCTCGCCATGTTGACAAACTAGAGACTGTATTAGGCCGGTACCAGAACTTCACATCTCGGAGAGACATACTAGGACGTCAACGGGTCATGATTTAAATGCACGAGGAACGCATTCACTACACCGGGTTTTATCCCATATGACTCGGTCTCTTTCCGCGGGGGTGGGGGGGGGGGGGGGTGAGCTGTCGAAAGCGTCGTACAAAGCACGAGCACCGTAGCTCCTGCACCAGGCCTTAGTAGTCTCGGAGAAAGTTACTTTCGTCAACCGAATGACGGATCCTCAACCGAACCCACAACCCTCGTAGCGCGTGGCATATGGTTTATCCACTTCGCCATGGAGACTCCAGTCATGATTTATCACAGCGCAAGGACGTGTCGGTGAGGCTTTGGTTGGTAACGTTTTTTCCACATGTGTTAGGTATTGGGTTGTCAACAAATTCTAACTCATCGCCTAAGGAGACATACACAACATAAGAGCATTCAACACATCCATTTTAGATACGTCAACAATTGATTTCCTCCTACCTCCCTTTTTGTAAACGACAGGACCTCCGCTGTCACCTTCGCACACGTCAGTCCTCCCATTGATGTCACCAGCGCAAAATACATTTTCTGGGAGTTTATTTGTGAACAATACTTGGCACGAATCGTGTGAAATCAGAGGCATTATAATTTGCTTCAGCATATCCGGCATTGCGTTACGATCTTAGAAATACACAGATATGAACACATGTCAGTATGTCAAAAATAGTCAAAAGAAAGTGAAAGAGGAGGTACATATTAGATCTTACAGCATAAATTTAAAACAAGTCGATACCCTTTCAATGTCGAGCTGATGGAGAGAACTAGATAATACCAATGAAACAAGATGTGAAGAAAAGACGCTGACATACCTCGAGAAAACACGAGACTAGGAAGCCTGGAACCCACAAAGGTAAAAGACATAGAGGAAGACCTAAAAATGCACAGAGAAAAGAAGGAAAGAGCAAGAGCGATGCTGCATAGGATTGTTGAATATAAGTGGCATAGAATGAGCTGGTTGATGGTCTTTGCCTGTTGGGGAATATAAGTTCAAAACAAGAAGGCCCT